>JAYESA010000010.1:80767586-81195112 GCA_036927795.1 Iris macrosiphon | reverse complement strand
AGATATATAAAAATATCTAACAAAAACATATGTTAACAAATATATATATATATATATATATATATATATATATATATATATATATATATATATATATATATAAAAGTGAAATTCTTTAGAAAGAAATAATATATACTACTTTTTGGAGGATTTGCTAGTTTTTTTTTTACTAGGGTATATACTACTTTTGACATTTTTTGTAGGGACATTTGCTAAAGTATCCCATAATACTATTTATTTGATATTTTTTGTATTATTTAAATTTTTAGATTTAAAATTTTTAATAAATATTTTTATTTTGGTATTATCAATGTAAATTTTTTGTAATATTATAATAGATAATTTGTTATTATCCATTTACAAAATTTAATTGATTTAGAAAGAAATTATATATATATATATATATATATATATATATATATATAACTCCCACCGCCAACTCAGTTGGCGGTCCCAACTCCCACCCGCCAACTGAGTTGGCGGTCAGTTGGTGGGCCCCAACAACTCGCCAACTCAGTTGGCGAGTTATCCCCTTCTCTGTAATTTTACCAAACTTCTCCCCTTTCTTGCAATTATATATAAATATGTTATTTTATTTAAAAAAACCGATATATATATATATATATATATATATATATATATATATATATATATATATATGGGTCCCATCCGGTCCCACTTCTTCTCTCCCTCTTTCAATGAAAGTCGATCACGAGGAGAATAGTAGGAATGTTGTAAGCATAGTGTTGCCCTTATTTTAGGAGGGTTAGCTCATCCATCTTAATACTATAAGATATTTTAGCAAATGTCTACATTCAAAATATAGAAACTATTATATATTTTTATTTTTATTTTAAATTAACAAATACTCTGATTCTATGTAAAAATGGTCAAAATATCGATTTAAGTAGTGGGAGTATATCTTAAATTTTTTAATATTCCATACAAAAAATTGGGGCATATGTTAGTTTTTTTTAAATATGGAGGTATATGCTAGTTTCTATATTTTAAATGGGAACATTTGCTAAAATATTTCTAATACTATTCATCACTCCAAATTTTCATCCAAACCATTCCTCTGACAATTGATGTGACAGTAATGTGGCAGTTGACATGATAAATTTTAAAAATTAAAATTATCATTAATATTAATATTAATACTAGCATTACACTACCAGAATAATTCAAATTAGCGATGCCTGAAAACGTCGCTAAAAAAAATTAGCGACGTTTTAATGAAGTCGCATTTAAGCTAGTCGCTGACAGGAAAAACGTCGCAAAACGTCGCTATAGCAACGTTTTCTAGCGACGTATTTGCGTCGCTAATATTTTTCTTATTAGCGACGTTTAGCGACTCAACGTCGCTAATTAGCGACGTATTTTGTGTCGCTAAATGGCGCTAAATTTTTTCTGTTTAGCGATATTTTGCAACACATTTAACGACATTTTATTGACCTGGCAAATACTTCAATGTCAGTAATTTAGCAACATTCAGCGACGTATTTAGCGACGTATTCAGCGACGTATGTAAACGTCGTTAAACATCGCTAAAAAATTTAGTGAAAAAATAAATAAAAGAAAGTAAAATGGTTTCCAAACCAATCTTCCTGTAGTTTATGAATTCCCAATTTATATAAATAGACCCGGAGCAACCCTCCGTTGAATTCCCTGGGTTCGCCGACCCCTTCGGTGGAACACTCAATACCGGTAAATTAACATAAATTTGATATGAATAAAATAAATACACAGACTTATAATAGTTCATAAAAATAGACAGACCCGGAGCAACCCTCCGTTGAATTTTCTGGGTACGAAATATCATAAAAGTATATGAAATATCACAGTCACACAATAAACACAAAATAAAAGTATCACAATCACACAAAAAGCACAATATAAAAATATCACAGTCACACAATAACTATAATAAAAGTATCACAGTTACACCATCAGTCTTATCCAATTTCTCAATCTCGAGGATATCCAATATGCTGGGTCAGAAATCAGTCCCTCAGATACTTCGCATAAACAGCGTCTAGGTGATCAATCTCTGCTATAGGTGCTGGTTGACTGAAACTTCCCCTCTGAGCTGGTGCCTGCCCAACAGTAGGAGGCACCACTTCCTCCTTAACAGTAGAAGTTGCCACTTCCTCCTTAACAACCGCTTCCAATTTAATAGTATGAGGTATCTCTTCCTCCTTAACATTCACTTCTTCCTTAACAGTAGGAGGTATCACTTCCTCCTTAACAGTAGGAGGTATCTCTCTCAAGCGACGTGCATGTGCTCGGGTCATAGGTGCCATCTGGTAAGATAGATGAAAACAAAGAATATAATTGATAACAGATATAAATATATGTATCCATATAGTTAAAATAGATGTTACGTTCCACATTAAAAATACAGTACAAAATTCCTTAACTAATTTCTTAATTTGGGAAATACTAAATATTTTATAAACTATCTGAATTCAAAATTGTAAATACTTATTTATCGATACTATGAACCCAACTTAATTTAGCATCACTCCATAAGCATGTTGCATACTGAGGTAGCCAAGGACTTGATAAAAATGTGCATCATTGGTGAAAATTTGTAGTTAATGGAAAGTAGCACATAATTCATGGATGGTTGCTTAGGTGTAGTCCATCTACATGGGGACTTGTACTGCTTCACTGCCTAATGGTTCTGGTTTCTATGGGTTTTGCTAAGTTTGCTTGTATGGTGAACTTTGTGTCTGATAGACCATTTTGTGCTCCATAGTTTCCTTGTGCTACTAATATCCATGTTTCTGAACAAAATATATAAGTTATATGATATACCTTTCTTTTTGTGAAAAATTATATTTTCAAAATTTTCATGTAATTAAGGAATTCTACAGGTGCAATTTTATGTCAATATTCCAGTTGTTATATGTTCATGTTATTGTACTCATAGATAGTATTTTCTTGTTGCAATTTAGATATTTTACATTGTTAATGAACATGGGAGAAATAAAATTATGTAATGTATGGATTTAACAGTGCATTTGATAGTGCTAATAAGTAGTAGCTAGTGGAATATCTTTTAAGATAATGCTGTGAGGTTGAAGTATATTACATTGGTGAGATAGTGGTAAATAGGAGCTGGTAAATAGGAGAGCCATAAATACGTGAGTTGGCCTCTAGTTCACTATCATTTAGCTACGTTTTGTCATAGTTGCCTATGAATGTCATTCTTGACTGATCAAATGGCATCTAGTTCACTATCACAAAAGTAATAAACCCACAGTAGCATTGATCATATGACTACATTAGTGTGTGTGTGATAATGTGCAATACAGAGTGTGGTATCTAAGTATGTGTGTGAGCTGATGATACTGTTGTGTATCAGTTCTCGAAGTTCAATGGGGTACATTGGAGAAGTGGAGGGTGTAAGTTATGAAACCAAAGTAGCATTGATCCTATGACTACATTAGTGTGTGTGATAATGTGCAATACAGAGTATGGTATCTAAGTGTATGTGTGAGCTGATGATACTGATGTGTATCAGTTCTCAAAGTTCTCGAAGTTCAATGGGGGTATATTGGAGTGTGGTATCTAAGTGGGGGGGATGTAAGTTATGAAACCACAGTAGTATTGATCCTATGATTGCATTAGTGTGTGTGATAATATGCAATACAGAGTGTGGTATCTAAGTGTGTGTGTGAGATGATGATACTGATGTGTATCAGTTCTCGAAGTTCAATGGGGTACATTGGAGTTGTGGGGTGTCCAGACAACCCATTGTTAATAATATACATGTATTAATAGCAGCAGTTATCATTGTTAGTAGCAACAGCTAGTATATGTATCATTGTAAATGAGGATATGCATAAGTTTATTTTTTAAAAGAGATGTTACTTGCATATGCTTTCATTCACAGTTACAAGTTTTCTTGTTTCTTATTTCTTGTTTATGAACTGTGACTTCAAGTTCTACATTATAAATAAAGTAGAATTAACATTCTCGATTTATTCTCTCTCATTTTTTTATGCTCTTGATTGGGCCATCAAGAGGATAGATAACATATAAAATGCATGTAAACTATCTCATCTATAATTAAATAGAAGAACAACACATAACAAGTGAAACCATAGATAGAATATAATATGCTGGAATGGAAAGAAAAATAAAGTAGATCCAACGTAATACAAGTGTAATAGAATGTGTGACTCAAGGAAAACCACAACAAATACAGTAATAAAATGAAATACATAAAAGTAAGATGATAACAAGATTCAAGTATCGACGAGCTAGGTAACGATACTTGAATTCCAACATTAAGTCCTACGATGCTCAAGGATATCTATTGTATAAGACTTATGAATTCTCTATAGGACCAGCTCCTTAAACATATCTTGGATTGTACTCCTTCAAGTAGTCATGTCCTCCTAAACCTAAAAGGTAACCAATTTCTTAGAGAAACGTAACAAGATACATAATAACACATCAAAAGAAAAACATATACATATATAACATTCATAATAACTGATCTAGAATAAAAGCTACAACCCCCCCCTCCCATTTTCCTCTACCTGCGGGTCCAAGCAGACCACACCTGCCCATCAGACCATAAATCCACCCGGTTTCAAAAGTTGGTGACCACGCCATGGTATACCTTCGGAATGAGAGAGAGAGAAAGAGAGAACAAGTTGGACAATATGGAAAACTTCAATCAAGAAATTTTAGACCTTTCAAAGTGCTGCAAAACATTAGTATCAATGTCTACGTCATAGATTTACTAGGTTCAATGGGGATCTTTCGTCCACATTCAACATTGGATATTTATACATATGATGCAGATGACGAGGGTCTTTATTCAAATATTAGCACGTACCACTTCCGGTCAAGTTCTCTACAAGTGGAAGGGTCTGACGCAAACATTTTAAAGGTTCATAACATAATTTCGGTCATGACCAAAATTTCGATAATATTGACAACCGAAAATCCGAGTGTGAAATATTTTTTGTGCTTAAAAAACCAATATTTAACTTGAGCCAAACAACATATGGAGCCTATTTTAGTCTAATTTTGGAATAATCTTTTGATCAATTTTTGGTATATATTTTTCATAATTTCCCTTATGATAAAGTTAGGGGTTGCGTATACAGCAATAAATAAGTTTATTGTTATTATTTTGAATTACCAATATGAGTAGTATTTTAATTCTCTTGTGTTTTAACTAAAGCATCCGTACTTGTTGGTTTCAGCGATTGATATTCCCATATTGTGTTAGTTTAGGTGTGTTTTGTTGGACAATGCCTACATCGGGTTTCGGATTATAGGATAAACTATATTGAGATATGGACATGGTAATACAACCTTCTTGGAGGGAATATAACTTAAATCTTGGAGAGAATATACCTAACAATTTAGAAAAGGAAAAAAAAGTCACATACAAAGAGGAAGAGAACAAACAAAATACATGTTTGTAAAAAAAAATTAATGTTCAATTTGGTAGGATATATAGAGAAATATGTTTATAATTAATGGTAAAACATTCAAAAGACAGATGATATGATATGATAGCCTCCCTAGAAAGGAATCTGACCCGAGTTAGGTCAATCTCTAATATTCTCATGTGATATAATGGCCTCCCTCTAGAAAAAAATCTGACCCGAGTTAGGTCAATCTCTAATATTTTTCTGAGTCCTAAGTAACTTTAGAAGCATGAAAAATGTGCATCCATGTGACCGACGTCCATGCGCCACAAAATAAAACTCAACAGATGTGAAGGATATTTAGGGAACCTTGGTTGAAGTAGAGAGTGAGTGATTGTGTGTGTGGTGATACTCGAGAGTGAGCAAGGGGCTCAGTGAGGCAGTGCACTGTGTACATTGTCTGTTATTTAACCGTTTTAAAGTGAATATTGGTCGAGTATCAGTGCCATGCTCACTGATCAGAAGCAGCAGTAGCAGCACTGAGTTTAAGGAGTGATATCTCAAGTGGGAGGGGTGTAAGTTATGAAACCACAGTAGCATTGATCCTATGACTGCATTAGTGTGTGTGATAATGTGCAATACAGAGTGTGGTATCTAAGTGTGTGTGTGAGCAGATGATACTGATGCGTATCAGTTATCAAAGTTCAATAGGGTACATTGGAGTTGAGGGGTGTCCAGGCAACCCATTGTTAATAATATACATGTATTAATAGCAGCAGTTATCATTGTTAGTAGCAGCAGCTAGTATATGTATCATTGTAAATTAGGATATGTATCAGTTAGTATATCAGTTAGTTGTAATATTAGTTAGATAGTTTTAAATGATATGAGTTAACAGTTAGTTAAGTTAGTGGTATACTATTATAGTTAGTACCAGTCATTAGTGTGTGTCCATGTGTCCTGATTGTGTCCAGTATGTGTGTGTGTGTGTGTGTCCTAGTTGTGTTCGGGCCTGGGTTAGGATTTACCGAGCTGGGAGGAAGGGAGGAGGAGCGCTTGAGAGGGGGCTAGACGGAGGAGGACCACGCCAGAGGGGAGGAGCCGCGCCGGAGGGGGAGGAGCCACATCTGGAGTCGCCTGTGTCGGGGTTGGGGGACGAACACGGCCGCGTCATGGTAGGGGACGAGGAAGGCTGTCGTGTGTCGTATCTGTCTCAGTGTGTGTGTCTGCGATAGTGTGTCATGTGTGTGTCAGTGTATGTGTGTGTTGTGTCTGTGTCTGTGTGTATATCGTGTCAGTGTCATATCGTATCTGTATCTGTGTGTGAGAGAGAGATAGGGTTAGGGTTTACCTAGAGGAGGAGGAGGAGAAGCCTGAGGTCGTCGGAGGGGAGGAGCTACGCCGGAAGGAGCCGTTCGGGAGGGGGCCGCTCGGGGGGTGGGGAGCCAGAGTAGGGGGTTGTGGGGGAGCCGGTGGTGGGGGGGGGAGGTAGGGACGGGGGGAGGAGGATAAGAAGGGGGGGGTACTTCGCCGGAGGGGGGGGGGGGGTGGAAGAGGGTTTCAAATTTTTGGGGATCGAATCGACAGAATGGGGAGAAATGAATTCCTGAACCCTATATTAAAAAGTTTAGCGACGTCTTCAATAGACGTCGCTAAACGTCGCCAATTAAAAAAATTAGCGACATAATCAATAGACGTCGCTAAACGTCGCTAATTGAAACGTAAAAAATTAGCGACGTCATCAATAGTCGTCGCTAATTGAAAAGTTTACGACGTTAGAGACGTCGCTAAAAAGCGAAAAAAGAAACGTCAGTAAATACGTCGCTAAACGTCGCTAAATCAAAAAACTCAGCGATGTTTAGCGACATTAAAGAAGCTTATAGCGACTATTCTTTAAAAAATCGAAGTGCAGTCGCTATATGTCGCCAACAACGACATATAGTGACGTTGGAGTCGCTCAAGTCTTTAATATTAGCGACGTTTTATTAAGACGTCGCTAAAAACGTCGCTATTTCATCATATTTTAGTGTTAATACTAATATTAAAAAAATTGGATGATTAATTTTTTTTTGTTAAAATTTGTTATGTCAGTTGTCATGTTGTCACATAATACTCTTTAACATATCATGTCAGCTGCCACATAATGAAAGAGTTTGGAGAAAAAGTTTGGAGGGATAAATAATATTACTCTTTTTTTAATACCCTTGAATATTTAATATGGCTAATTAGAGTTTAGATCGTGTATTTTATACGAGTTTAGAGTTTAGACCATGACTTGTCCGATTAGAATATTTAGACCGTGAATTTTTATTATTATTTTTATTTTTTTATTATACCTTCCCTTCCATGCTTGACAATAAAATCTTAATATATAGACTAAGGAGGACATAATGTAAAAAATAAAATAAATAATAAAAATTCAGGATCTAAACTTTCTAATTGGACAAATCAGGACCTAAACTCTAATTAGTCCTATTTAATAACTCACAGTTTATACCACCCTCAATTTATATTATCTTGTTATCCTCTCCCTCTCACATAATTTACTGGCTTCGCCCCTGCCTCTAACAATCTCAAAAAAAAAAAACATTGTGAACTAATTACAGTATTTTCTTATTTAAGTAAATTAACCAGTATTATGATAAGGGAAATAACACATTGACGCAAACCAGAGGCAATGTTGATGCCACAGAGTTTGTTAGCGTAGATTGCATGACCTGCGGAAATGTGGGATTATTCGACAAAAATAACTGAAGGAATGAGAGCTTCGATCTCTTACCTACTTCAAAAACTCCACTTTGAAGTAAAAATTCAAGACCGATACAGCATAAATAAAGCAAATTTCACAAATGTCACCAGAAGACTAGATCCCACGTTCCAGAGATCTGATCATCATACCAACTTTCAAAATCAAACTAGTTAATCAAGATCCAGACACAAAATTTAACTCACAATTTCATTAGAAGAGAAAAAAAAATAGAGGAATTGCATGGAGGATGGAGGAGGAAGAGTTTCTAAAATTTGCCGTGGGAGGAACGTAACGCCAACTTCCATAGCGCATAGGGGTTTAGGAAGGGGTTGTTGGGTGCCTAGGATTCTTCCGTGGTATTTCGGATTCCAGTGATTTTTTTTAAAATAAAATATAAAAAACAAACAAAATGATTTATATTTAAAAAAAACTAATTGGAAATTTTTGCATATTATTTAAAATAAATTCTGATTGGGCTTGCATATTATGTTAAAAATATAAAAAATTATAATTGTGATAATTCTTGCATATTATTTTAAAAAATCTCATTGGGATAATTCTTGTATATTATTTAAAAAAATTAAAAATTCATGATTGGAATAATGCTAGCATATTATTTATCATAATTGTGATAGTTCTTGCATATTATTTTAAAATCTAAAAAAAACACAATAATCAAGAATACAAGAATTATCACAACTATATTTTTTCAATTTCTTTAAATAATATGCTAGAATTATTTCAATCATGTTTTTTTTTTATTTTTTTTAAAAAAAAATTCAAGAATTATCCCAATCAGAATTTTTTTAAATTTTTTTTTCAACTAATATGCAAAAAAATTCGTAATAATATATTTTTTAAAATTATATGCCAAAATTATCACAATCGATTTTCTTTTTATATTTTTAAAATAATATGCAAGTCCAATCAGAATTTTTTTTAAAATATTATGCAAAAGTTATCCAAGCATGATTGTTTTTAAATTTAAATGATCTTTTTTAAAAAAAGAATTCATTTAAAAAAAATCACACGCCATGGAGTTGGCGCCCTACAAGGACACCGCCCTCCGCCATGGTAGTTTGGGCCCGTCCCTCCCACCGCAAAATTTTGAACTCCTCGATGCAATTCCTGTATTCTTCTTCCATCATAATGAAATTTTCTAAAAAAAAAAAAGTAAGCTTCATCCTGCATAACAATAGTTTCAGTCAATGGCGTACCACAGGCTGCGCCTCCTCGATTTTTGAGTTTTTGTTTATTTCTTTTTAAAATGTTTATATATATATATATATATATATATATATATATATATATATTATGTTATGGACATAAAAAAACTAGCATGATGTTCCATTATAACAATATTGTAATGTCAGATCAGTGTAATAATATACTTAAGAAATAATTTTTCAATAGAATATCAACTAATCATAGTAGTATACTTTCGAGAACATGTCTATGGTTAAGCATTATTCGATTTTGGACCGAAAATTGAACCGAGTCGAATAAGAGATTCGGTTCGGTTTCGATTTTGACAATACACAAATTACTTATTCGGTTTCAGTTTTGGATTTCATTTTCGGTCCAAAATCGAAAACCGAATAAGATATATGAAATTATATAAATACCCTAATGCATATTTTGTGATAAAAAATGTGTATATTTTGAAAACAAATTCTATGTATATTTTTGAAGGTATTTTCTAACTTCAAAGTATTAGACGATGTCATTAGCTAGGAATGACAATTTTCTCCGAACCCGACCGAGCCCAATTTTTTTCGACGAGGACAGATTTGGAGATTTAAAAATGATGACAAGGGCAGGGATGAAATTAAAAAAAAATTCCAGTCAGGTTAGTTCCATTGAAACTCTTATTATAGTTGATTATAGTGACAACACATTCTTTACTCGGAACCAACCCAATTATGGATCACTTAAACTTAGCTGATTGGTGAATCATAATGTTCCAATTCATATTAATCAATTATTAGGTTGATACTTTATATATATTGTTTCTATTCGTATTAATCCACTAAGAGTTTATAATATTTAGTTTTAATATATGATATTTTTGGAACTAATAAATGCACTTATTATAAGATTTTTTTTAGTAGTAAGTGCTCGGGACAAAAATTCTGACTACGCCACTAGTTTCAGTTCATTATTATCATCATCAGGTCAGAAATTTCCCTAACACCAAGTATCCAAGTAGAAGTATGCCTGCACAATGTTATCGCTCGAAATTGTCTAGCTTTTCAACTTAATATTACAAAAACATAATAACATTGAGATCTGGAAATTAGTCCATATAAAGCAGCATTTAATAAGGCATGCAGTGACATAAATTGGAAATCTTTTCCAGAAAACTGCAAATGAGCTAAACAGTCACTACATACTTTGTAACATTGAGATCTGGAAATGAGTTCGTATAAAGCAGCACTTAATAAGGCCTGCAGTGACATAAATTGGAAAGCTGTTCCAGAAAACTGCAAATGAGCTACACAGCCACAAGTCACAATATCATAAATACAGACTTCCCATCCATCCGAAAAGAGTTCCTTTCTGTTGTTGCATTCAAGTGCCACTCTCTATCCCCTCCTTGTTATTGCACCAAAAAATGTACAACTGCTTTTCCCTTCCTTTGAGCTAATCTTTTCTCAAGAACCATATATGGTTCCAGTATAGTTGTCTCAGTGTGTTGTGGCACCCCTTCATGAATAAGAGTGTTATGTCCCAGTTGTTTCTTCAACTTTGATACATGAAAGACTGGATGCAGCAATGCTTCATCTGGCAGCTCTAATCTATAGGCCACAGGACCAATTCGAGCTAATATTTTGTAAGGACCATAGAATTTAGGTGAGAGCTTTTGGGGCCTCCTCCGAGCTAAGGAGATCTGTTTGTTTGGTTGCACTCTCAAATATACCCAGTCCCCTATCTCAAAAGTTCTTTCAGTCCTATGCAAGTCTGCATACTTATTCATTCGATCCTGGGCTAACACCAAGTTATCTTTGAGTAAACGAAGTACATTATCTCTCAAGGCTATAGCTTCAGCCACTGCATTATCTTTAGCACAATCTGGGAGATAAGTAAGCAAATTGGGAGGTTGCCTCCCATAAACTGCTTCAAATGGAGTCACCTTGGTACAAGAGTGCCAATTGGTATTTTACCAATACTCGGCCCAAGCCTGAAATTTACTCCATTGTTTGGGTTTATGAGAACAAAAGCATCTCAAGTAGGCTTCTATACATCGATTTGTGACCTCAGTCTGTCCATCAAACTAAGGATGATAAGCAGTATTGTGAGCCAAGTTAGTTCCCTGTAACTTGAATAGCTCTTTCCAAAACTGACTTGTGAAGAGGGGATCTCTGTTTGAGACAATAGTCCTAGGGAAACCATGCAACTTCACAACCCCATCCACAAAGACTTGAGCCACACTCTCAGCTGTGTAAGGATGCACAAGAGAAAATAGATGAATGTACTTTGTTAACCTGTCCACCACAACCAGGATGGTAGTTTTCTGATAGCTGTTAGGGAGACCTTCTATGAAGTCCATGGAAATATCCTTCTAAACCCTCTCAGGAATATGAAGAGGTTGTAAGAGCCCTGTTGGTGAACTGGTCTCATACTTATTTTCTTGACACATTGCGCAGTTTTGCACATACTCCTTTACCCTCTTTTTCATTCCCTTCTAGTAACAGGTCCTTCTTAACCGCTGTAAAGTCTTTAAGTAACCTGAGTGACCCCCACTAGGCACATCATGATGTTCCTGGAGCATGGTAAGTACAAATGGAGACTGGGGATCTATAAGTAACCTATGTTTGTAATAGAGCAGGCTTTTTTTTTTGTGAATACTTATTACTATTCAGCTACCATTTCTCCCATTTTCCTAATTTCTTCTGATAATACTGAGAGGTATCCATTTGAGTTTGGAATTATTGTAACCAAGGAGAAGTGACTACTGTGGTGGCTTCTAATGTCATGATGTCCCTCATGGAAAGATTGTCAGCAGCTTGATTCTCTTTACCCTTCTTATATTCCACTTTATAATTGTAACCATGTAATTTGAGGACCCATTTATATTGGACTTCAGTGTAAACCCTTTGTTCTAGCATATACTTCAAAGGTTTATGATCAGTTCTGATGAGGAATTCTCTGCCCCATAAGTATTGATTCCACTTTTTTATTGCTAGCAATATTGCTAACATTTCATTCTTATAAGTGGATAGTAGCTTGGTCCTTCCTTTTAAGGCCGGGCTCAGATAGGCTATTGGCCTTCATTCTTGCATTAGTACTGCTCCTACACCCTCACCAGAAGCATCACATTCTAAGACAAAAGTCTTCATAAAATCTGGCATCACCAAGATTGGTGGTTCTATAAGGGCTCCCTTCAGATTTTCAAAAGCTAAATGATCTTTTTTACTCCACTGAAAGGCATTTTTCTTTAACAAATCTGTCAATGGGCTTGCTAGGGCTACATAATTTCTAATAAATCTCCTGTAATAGCTAGTCAACCCCAAGAATCCTCTCAGTTCTTTGATAGACTTAGGCACTGGCCATTGCACAACTGCTTGAATCTTGCCTTTGTCCGCTTCAATTCCTTGGATAGTTATAACATGCCCCAAATATTGTACCTGTTGTTGAAAAAAGAAACACTTGCTTCTTTTTACTTTCAACTGATTCTCAGAGAGTTTCCTGAAGACCTTCTCAACATGTTCCTGGTGATCCTCAAATTTAGCACTATATATGAGGATGTCATCAAAGAATACCAACACAAATCTCCTCAAACATTCCCTGAAAATATCATTCATCATGGCTTTGAATGTGGAGGGAGCATTTGTGAGACCAAATGGCATGACCAAGAACTCACAATGCCCCTTATGAGTTCTGACGATAGTTTTAGGAATGTCCTGTTCAGCCATCCTAACTTGGTGATATCCAGATCTCAGGTCAAGTTTAGTGTAGTACTTAGATCTATTTAATTCATCAAACAACTCTTCTATAAAAGGAATGGGGAACTTGTCCTTTATGGTGATTTGATTTAAGGATATATAATCAATACAAATTCTCTAAGTTCCATCTTCTTTTTAAACTAAAATGACTGGAGATGAATAAGAACTAGTATTGTGTCTAATGATTCCTGCACTCAACATTTCACCCATTTGCTTTTCTATTTCATTTTTGTGTATATAGGGGTGCCTATAAGGCCTATTGCACACAAGTGAAGCTCCAGAGACTAAGGGAATTTGATGATCATACCTTCTTGGGGGTGGCAGACCATTGGGATCTTCAAAAAGATGGTTGTACTCACTCAGTAATTTTTGCATTGCAGGATGTAGGTCACTTTAATATTTCTCCTTCTTATCTAGTAAACACAATTGTATCAAAAATATTTGAGTTTTTTGTCTCAAATCCTTGCTTGCTGGCTCTGCCAAATTCCTACTATCTGACTGAATCCCTTTTAATTGATGAGTAACTCCATCCATCACGTATTTCATAGTAACTCCTGGAAGTTCTACACTATATCTACTAGTGTGCTCAGCCAATTGGCTCCCAAAACAACCTGACAACCAGTGATTGGTAGATGGAGTAGATTTGCAACTATTTTTTGTCCCTGGCAGTCTATGATAACCCCCTTACTCAGTCCCTAGCTCTACATTTTTTTCCCATTGGCTACCATTACTTCAAATGGCTCCTGGTCACATGAAGGTAACCACATTCTTGAACTAAACTTGCTATCCACAAAGTTGCGGGTTGATCCAGAATCAACCAATATGAGGACTGGTTTATTCTTAAAATTTTCTCTTAATTTCATGGTTGTGTGATGCAAGGCTCCTGACAAGGCTTGTAGTGAAATGACAAAGGACCTGGGTGTTGGTTTAAGCTCTTCTTCTTCTTCTTCTTCTTCTTCTTCTTCTTCTTTTGTTGCAGTTTGATTCACTATAAGGTCTATATCTTCATATATTACTATCATATAGAGTTTCTTTTCTTTACATCTATGACCTTTGAACCATTTTTCATCACACAGGAAACAAATCCCCAAATGCTTCCTTTTTGATATTTTACTGGGAGAGATCTTTGCATATTGCTGATTAATAGAGAGTTGTGAGACTCTGCTAGAAGTGGGTAACTGTGGAGAGGCCACATTGGTTTTCTTACTCTCCTTAGTTCCTGTTGAAGCTGAAACACTGGAGTATGCCACAGATTTGATGTATGATTTTATTGAGTTACTCTTATAAGCTTTCCTTAATGCTACCAATTTAGCTTCATGCTATCTAACCAATTGCATTGCATCAGGTAGTGTGGCTGGTATGGAAATCTGCACCTCAAACCTAATCTCTTCTTTGAGTCCCCTATATATTGACTAATGAGACGGCCTTTATTTATTCCCTGTATCCTTTTGGACAATTTCTGATACTGGGAATCATAATCTTGCACAAAGCTTTCCTGCCTTAATAGCTTGAGCTCAATAACATGGTTGGTCTTGGTTTCTGTTGAAATTAGTTGATGATTTTATTGATTGTCTCATTGGCATTATATAGCCTTACAGTCATTAATACAATGATCTCAATCATTATGACAATAATCTCATAATGGAATATCCTGTGACATATTCTGGCATCCCAAATATGTCCTCAGGATATTCCCATGTGCTTATACTATACTTAAATATGACACCCAACATACCATATCAACACTCCCCCTCAAGATGGGTGAAAGATATTCACTAAGCCCATCTTGTCACATCCTCTAATCATGCTCACTGAGGCGAGTCCCTTGGTTAGTCCATCTGCTACTTGATCCCTTGTTGGAACATGGCCAAGCTCCAGTAATCCACTATCCAACTTCTCTTTGATGAAGAATCTATCAATCTCGATGTGTTTGGTCCTGTCATGCTGTACTGGATTGTTGGCGATACTAATAGCTGACTGATTGTCACACCACAGCTTCATCTTGGCTCCTTGATCCAGCTTCAGCTCCACCAGCATATTCTTCAACCATAGCAGCTCTGCAACTCCCAAGGCCATAGCTCTGTACTCTGCTTCAGCTGTCGATCTGGCCACCACAGACTGCTTCTTACTCCTCCAGGAGACCAAGTTACCTCCTACAAATATGCAATATCCTGAGGTAGACCTCCTGTCATCAGCACAACTAGCCCAGTCAGAATCACAGTAGCCCTCGATGCTCACGTGATTGTTCTTCCTGAATATTAGTCCCTTCCCGGGAGCACCTTTCAGGTACCTCAGAATCTGGTACACTGCATCCATATGACCCTTCCGTGGGTCATGCATGTAGCGGCTCACCACACTTACTGCAAAGCAGATATCAGGACGTGTGTGGCTCAAATAGATCAACTTGCCAACCAGTCTCTGGTATCTGTCCCGATCAACTGGTTCTCCAGCCTCAGCATCAATCTTGAACCTCTGATCTATTGGTGTCGCTGCAGGTTTGCACCCCAACATCCCAGTTTCTGTGAGAAGGTCCAGTGCATACTTCCTTTGAGAGAGAACAATCCCCTCTGCTTCTCGAGCAATCTCAATCCCAAGGAAGTACCGAAGAAGGCCGAGATCCTTCACCTCGAATTCCTTGCCAAGCTTTCCTTTGAGTTGGGCGATCTCCTGCTCATCATCTCCTGTGATAATCATATCGTCCACATACACCGCAAGCATGGTGATGTGGCCTCCACTCCGACGGAAGAACACAGTATGATCCGCATTGATCTGCTGATATCCCATCCCTATCATCGCTCTTCTGAATCTGTCAAACCACGCTCGAGGAGACTGCTTCAGTCCATAGATGGACTTCTTCAACCTGCAGACCTTGCCTACTGTCTGATTGGTGCCAAATCCTGGTGGTATCTCCATGTACACCTCCTCCACTAGATCTCCGTGAAGAAACGCATTCTTCACATCCAGTTGGTGTAGCTTCCATCCACCATTCGCTGCCAGAGAAATCAGAGTCCTGACAGTGCTCATCTTTGCAACTGGTGCAAAGGTCTCGTCATAGTCGATGCCGTACGTCTGACTGTATCCTTTGGCTACTAGTCGAGCTTTGTAGCGCTCAACCTGTCCATCTGGGTTCTGCTTCACGGTAAAGACCCACTTGCATCCAACTGCTCTCTTCCCCTCTGGCAATCTCACAAGCTCCCAAGTGTGGTTCTTCTCCAGAGCTCCCAACTCCTCGTGCATTGCCGCTTTCCACTTTGGATCGTTCTTGGCAACCTGCCAATTGTTAGGTACAGTAATACTATCCAAAGATGCTATAAATGCTCCATGAGAAGAAGAGATATGGTCATAAGAAACAAACTGAGCAATATTCCAACCATATCTGTTTGGAGGATTTCCTGCATTGCTGCGAGTGGTCCTCCGTACAGATAGTGGTGTGGGAGGAGTAGAAGTAGGAGGAATGATATTTTGTGAAGGAGGGGGTATCACCTGAAGGGGGGTTGGTGTCGGTGCCTCAGGAGTTGGGACGAACGCAGGCAAAGGACTTGGCACTGGCACTGTCGGTACTGGTCCTGCAGTTTGCTTCTCTCTCCTGCTGTAGGTAAGTAACTCTCCCTGAGCCGTAGGCCTAACACCTTCACCTTCTTGTCCCTTCTCCGTGCCTCCATGCCAAACTTCTAAATCGGTTACCACAAAGTTCTCCATCTCCCCCTCTCGCCTAATACTGGCAGTATTAGGCGTGTTGTGTGAAGTTCCGTCCTGGTGGTAGTATGGCTCATGCTCCCGAAAGTGGACATCCATACTGACAAACTTCTTCTTCTCTACTGGACTCCAGCACACATACCCCTTCTGGGTCGCCGAGTAGCCTACGAAGATGCATTTGACCGCTCTAGGGTCAAGTTTTCCAACTGATGGCCTGTTGTCCTTCACAAAACACACACACCCAAACACCTTCAGTGGGAGTATCCCACTATTATTGCCTTGCAATACCTCACATGGGGACTTCCATCCGAGGACCTTCGAGGGCATCCTGTTGATGAGTTGAGCTGCTGTCAACACTGCATGCCCCCACAGACTCTGTGGGACATTCATGTCGATCATCATACTTCTTGCGACCTCCAGAAGGTGTCTGTTTTTCCTTTCTGCAACTCCATTTTGTGCTGGTGTGTATGCACAGGTGGTCTGATGCTGTATTCCGTGTGCTGACAAGTATTCTGCAAGCGTCCTGTTGGTATACTCCGTTCCATTGTCAGACCTCAGTACCTTCACAACTGCTTTGTACTGAGTCTGGACATGCTTATGGAAATCCCGAAAACAAGCAGGTACATCATTCTTATTTTTCATCAAATATAACCAGGTAACACGAGAGGCACACTCAATGAAAGAAACAAAGTACTTATAACCATTCATAGTGTTAGTAGCACATGGACCCCAGACATCAGAATGTACTACCTCAAAAGCAAAAGTGCTCCTATGACCCGTGCCAACATATGAGCTCCTAGTAAGTTTTCCTAACTCGCACGCATCACATACTAATTTCTCTTTTTTTGTTTTTGCATAAATCTCTGGATATAACTTACTTAGAGTATCAAAGGAAGAATGTCCCATCCTCCGATGATGGAGCATCAAGGTATCCTCAGTCCTCTGCTGCAGTCCTTCCATGCCAGCCTTCTCTGCCATAGATACCAATGCTGAGTCCAGTCCTTCTCGATCTAGGTACCACAGTCCCTCATGCCAAGTGCCAGTCCCAAGTCTTCGTCCTGTCCCTTTTTCCTGGAAGGTCACCTTAGGAATATCAAAAGAAACAATGCATTTAAGTTGGAGGATTATAGAACTAATGGACAAGAGACTGACTGGAAAGGATGGAGCATGTAAAACATTGGATAATCTTACTGAACCTGTACAATTAACAGTACCCTTACCGACCACTGGCTGGAAAGTACCATCAGCTGTCTGAATGCTGTCTGCTGATGCTAGGTGAGTGTAGGAAGAAAACTCACTAGCATTCCCAGTCACATGTCGAGATGCTCCCGAGTCGATAATCCAGTCTGATGATTTAAGGGAAGAGATAGACGCAAGGGCAAGTGATTCGTCAGTACCTTCTGATGGATGGGCATATATGGCAGCGTTGCCCCTAACAAAGAATGAGGTGGACGCCTCCTCTGTTCTACTCCTCATGTCTCCCAGTGCCTGGTCCTCCACAGTAATGGTGCCATCAGCTTCTCCGTTCCCTTCTGATATCAGGAGGTTTGCTCGATAACCTCCTCGGCCGCCTCGTCTACCCCCTCGACCACGACCACGTCCTCCATTATATCCTCGTCCGCCGAACGGTCCTCGTGCACCACCTGAGTCTCCCTCCCTAGGTGGTTTGGTACAAGCATATCGATGATGACCCATCTCCCCACAGTTGTAGCACTGCCGGTTATCCTGCAAGGGTTCTCCCTTAGATCGTGTATTACCTGAGCTGGTGATCGCTAGTGCTGACTTTGCTTCGGGGGGACCACATGTCCCTGCTTGCAGCCTGATGCGTGTCTCCTCCTGGATCATGGCTGAGATAGCCTCCTCAAGGCTAGGGATCTTTGGTTGGGCTAGAAGTAGGGCCGTCCTCTGTGCGAAAGCTGCAGTCAGCCCTTTGAGAAACTTCATCGTCCTCTCCTGCAGACACACCTGTCTCTCCTTACACTTAGGGTCCCCGCAGCTCGCCCGATCTGAGGAGTGATCATAATCCAACCACAGACGCTCCAACTCCGTGGCATACTCCTGCACCGTCTTCTCTCCCTGTACGGTGTCATCAATCTCCCCTTTTATCTGGAAGACCCGTAAGTTGTTCCCCACACCATCATAGGTCCTTCTCAACTTCTCCCACACATCTTTCACCATCTCAATACCGTCTACTGTGGCGGCAATAGACTGGACTAAGGAGTTGAGAAGCCAGATGTAGATCACCATATGAGTGGACTTCCACTCATCGCGTCCTGTCGAGCCCTCGTCCGGCTCT
Source organism: Iris macrosiphon (assembly GCA_036927795.1). Classification (NCBI taxonomy): domain Eukaryota; kingdom Viridiplantae; phylum Streptophyta; class Magnoliopsida; order Asparagales; family Iridaceae; genus Iris; species Iris macrosiphon. The sequence continues at coordinate 81,176,026 of JAYESA010000010.1, read as the reverse complement.
GTCGTCTCGCCCGTCAGGAACCCCTCCATGTTTTTTCCTGCGAGGGTTCTTCTCACCCGCCGTGACCAACTCAGATAGGTGGCTGGTCCATCTAATTTCAGATCGATGGAGGGAAGCTTCAACTCCGGCGACGTTCGTGTCGTGTTCTCACCAGCCGACATCGTCAACAACTTCATCAACGTCGCCACCTCTGCAGAATCTAGCTTCTTGATGATCTCCTCCATCGATGCTTCGTCTATCCAATCACGTCACGTCCGCTCCACGACTCACGCTCGTCCTCGTCGTCCGCTCCTAGATCCGAACATGTCCCCCCTTTTTCCAGATCTAGGCATCCCTATTAGGCGATGTCTAGTGCTGGTGTGGAGGAGGCGGCAGCACGCATGTCACAGCCGCCGTCGCAGCAGCAGCAGCAGTCGCAGCAGCCGTGAAGATTTTTTTTTTTTTTTTTTTTTTTTTTTGAAGGGAGGGGGGTAGACGAGGCGGGAAGGGAGGGGGGCGTGGAAGAGTTCGGTGGAGGAGATCTAGAAAATCCTCCTGTGGGTTTGTGGAAGCTTGGTGACGGCTAGGGTTTGTGGAAACTTGGCTCTGATACCATGTTGAAATTAGTTGATGATTTTATTGATTGTCTCATTGGCATTATATAGCCTTACAGTCATTAATACAATGATCTCAATCATTATGACAATAATCTCATAATGGAATATCCTGTGACATATTCTGGCATCCCAAATATGTCCTCAGGATATTCCCATGTGCTTATACTATACTTAAATATGACACCCAACATACCATATCAACAGTTTCAAACTCCAACCTAATAGCCTGAGTAAATTCCTCCCAACCCATACATCCTCCCCTTATCTTTGTTATCCAATCGAACTAATAAGCAGCCCTGCCGTTCATTTGGACAGAGCTCATTATGACCCTATCACTCTCAGGCACCAAATAATAGTTGAAGTAGTGATTTCTCTCAACAAGCACTCTTCCACCTCTGATGTTCCATCATGGTCAGGTAATTTCAACCTCACTATTGGCATCCCATTATTTTTCCCAGGAAAAATAGGGTTTAAGCTAGATTGTTGCCAAATTGGGGCTGAGGGGTTGGTTTTAGGCATGCTCATGGTGTTTGTATTCACATTATAGCCATGAGCATTACTATTCAAGGTTGTAGTAGATGAATCACTTTAAACCGCAATAGATCCAATATTAGACTCTCCAGCTCTTCTAATTTTGAATAATTCATCAAAAAAATTCTCAATATTATAGCTCATTTGCTCTACTTTACCTTCCAAAACCTGCATCCTCATGTCGCCATGGCCGGAAGCTTGATTTGGTAGAGATCCATGGAGAGAACCATGACAACTCGAATTGAGATCCTCTCCACCTTTCGCGACCAGACCATCCTGCTCTGATACCAAATTGGTAGGTCCATGACCTAGCAGACCTTGATTTGTTGCTGATATACTAGAATTAGCCATAAGAAGTAGAAGAATTTTGCAGTAAGAGGGAAGAAAGAGAAATTTGGGGAATTAGGGTTTTTACTATTGGAGAAAAGATGAAAGAGTACAGAATATCAGAGGAGGAAGAAGAAGAAGAATTTAGCAAGAAACAAGAAATGATATCCCATAACCTGCACTCATTTTGTAGTTACAAGAGTATTTATAGGCTACATTTTTCATGGGGTCAGTAACCTCCTTGGATGAGCTGACACATGCCTGTAACTGCCTTGGATGAGCTGGCATAACCGATTGGTTGCTGATGTTGCATCCCATGTGGTAATGATGACAATTAGGGAAGGATTATTGAGGGTACTGATGCTTCATGAAGCCTCTACTCTGATGCTCTGATACGAGAGTTCACTGGATACTTTGATACAAGAGCTTACTGGCTTAAGAAATACTACTGAAGCTATATTGTCCTCCCTACTGAGCCACTATAGATCGACCACTGAACCACCTCTTGATACACTAAGCTATCCACTGTACTGAACTGAGCTGCCAATCCAAGTAGGTACCTATCATGGACTGGGGGAGGCGGTCGAACCGGGACCAGAGAAGGTTCGAGCGGCTACCAGGGTGACCGACACGGGTGCGGGCGGAGGATGATGACGTGGCGGTGGGTCATTAGTTCTATGGACGGAGTAGTGGAAGCGTTCGATGACATTGACGTCATTGTAGAGGTCCTTGTAGTCTTCCTCGTCTCCGTAGAAATGGTCTTCATCTTGGACTGTAGAGATCGCCTTGTGGAGGAAGACGACGACACCGTTACCCGGGCCGTCTACGGCAATCTGGTCCATGGAGTGGGCGACTATGGGAGTAGGACTAGCGGGACCTGTCACGTCCTGTGTAACACTCCGTTCCGCTCAAGCGGACTGCCGATTCAAACGGCAAAAAAGTACAATATCCCGACCCGCTTTGCTCAGGTGAGAATACTCGTTTGAGGCAAAGGATATCAAGACTTGTCCCTACAGAAGTTTAGCTTAGGCTTTTAGAGGCTCGCTCGACGTATCGCTCAACCGAGACGAAACATCGCTAAGGTGGGTGGCTACGGTGAACTTGTCTTTACTTAGCCAGCACACTTAAAATATGGAACGATACATGCTAGTCGCTAGGTGAATCACCCCCTGCATGCTAATAAGAATTCAACGCACCTAGCTAAGGGAATAATCCTAACTTATATTGCTTGTGCTAGATCATGGAAATAAAATATTGCTTATATTCAGACCCTCGCATGCTATCCTAGATTATGTCGCTCGGAAAGTCCCTTACGGTTTTACCTCTCGGCTTACCTTCGGACCCGAACCAACGTGTTTGCTTGAGTTCCTTAGAAACGCATGCTTGCTTGCTTACAAATGTCTTCGTATCGTGCATGCATTCTAGTTAGCTAGGAGACTATCAAATAGCTCTTCTGTGAAATTGAACCTACAAGTATCCGGGACCGTATGGTCGCTAAGGCAATCCCCGATCCAGGGGAATGCATCAAGACAAGTTTATATCTGAACGAAAATTATGTCAAACTTATATCTGAATGATAATCATACCAAGTTGACCTCTGAACGAGAATCTGTCAAGTAAAGAAAGAATCCCAGCTCGTGGAGCAAATGCTCGGTTCAGAACAAAGAATCATGGATTATCATATCAAGTTATGGATTTGGAAAGACCCTGGCCTGCATGTCGCGGACAACTTGTGCACAAGGTTTATGTGGTTTCCGCGGTCGGTTGCTAGGGCGCTGGGACCGGTCCGATCTGGACGGAAACGTATGTATAGTCGTATGTTATGGGGCAAGGGTGTTATGTAGCGGGGCTCGCCACTTGCGTTGCATATCCTTTTTGTCTTGTGACTTAAAACCGTCCTTATGGCTATGCCAGCGACTTATGTCATATAGATAAGTCATACTCGCTTAGCGGCTATCCGTGTGCGAGTCATTGCGTCGCATCAAAAGAACAACTGAACACCTGAACGATCATGATATAACAACACTCGTGTTTGCATATGCTATTGCCTTGGTTTTCATTATGAATGCTCGTGTTTAAATTAACTTGGTTTGCCTTGGACAGGGAAGGTCAAATGGTAAGTTGGTAAGTCTTGCCGTGTTTCCTCTTATATCGCATGGTGTACTGCCACACGAGTTAGGTTATTCAACATTGCCATGAAACTGATCCTAAGGTAACTAGAAAGACAACATAATAGTTGGTGCACGGAACCTATATTACGTGTTTGGATTTGTCGAGCGGGCGAGTAGCCTCCCTACCAGTGCATTCAATGTACTGATAATCCACCAGATCGTTTGCAGGGTGCGGAGAATCTCGTTCGGTGCGGATACCTCCTTCGTGCGTGCTAAGGCGTGGAGTCAAATCTGAAGCCTTAGAGCGTTACGATCCAGAACTGAAGCACATATACAAGACATAATGTTGGAACATCATCTCTACATTATTCCATAAATTGTAGCCACTTGGCACGCTTTTACTATTTCAGGGAGAGAGGCTTGAGCGACTTGTAATCTCGACCAAGCGCCGCCTGTAACACTTGGTTATATCAATAAAGAGTTGCTTTACTTCAACTTATGTTATTCAATGCTTCCGCTATCGTCGACTCAGTGAACTTGTTACCGATCGCCTATGCGTTCTTAAATTTTACTGCACTCGGACAATCTGTGCGACTCTGTGGCTTAGATCTCTTACCGCCAGCCAATGAACCACGGCCTTGCACGGGCGTGGCTCACGCTCGTGCGGCATCACGCCCGGATGGGTCAAGCGATCGTTCCGCGGGAGCGCTGGCGCGGTGATTCTCGCCTAGCGGGGACGGTCGATTAGCCTGCGGGAGATCGAGGCGTGACAGATTGGTATCAGAGCCTGGCTTATACGCCTTTGGACTTTGTTTCAATTTTTATAGTTTTGAAAGCTCATTCGTGGGTTATGTGCACGCTCTCTCTCAATGTCACAAACAGATTGTTCCAATAATGAGTCTAAATACTTTCAAAAAATATATTTGAATGATGTAATTGCTTGTATGAAATCGTGATGCTAAGGCCTTTGTACCGACCTGTGCAAACCCTTAATATTTTCGCAAGTAGCTTGTCCGATTTCACTATCTCTAAGTTTGGTTGAATGTATATGTTTAAGGGATGCCTTGAACGTATGCACAATCCAAGACTCAAGAAAATGTGAAACTCGAGTGCTAAGACTTCGCTATCGCTACGTTGGTTGGCGTGCTCATGCTAGAAGTGCACTCGAATATATACACGATCCAGACTCGCGATATGCTGATCTCAATGCTAGTGCAAGTGAATATCCAAATGAACAAGCATAATGACTTGTATATGTTTGCCTCAGCCTTAGATCGTTAAACAAGATCAATTGAAACATACTTCGCATTAAGCAATATGTTCCGCGCTAAGGCGCAAATGATACTGACTCAACCTACACGGCATAAAAACCGAGTAGGAGATTATGTTCAATTGGATTTAGTGGTACCGATTGCTATGCTTGGGATAGATTCCATAATGTGTTAGTACGGCTTGACCTCAGTAAGTCTCGAGGACGATACTTTTTCTGAGCTGGGTATGATGTAACACTCCGTTCCGCTCAAGCGAACTGCCGAATCAAACGGCAAAAAAGTGCAATATCCCGACCCGCTTTGCTCAGGTGAGAATACTAGTTTGAGGCAAAGGATATCCAAACTTGTCCCTACAGGAGTTCAGCTTAGGCTTTCAGAGGCTCGCTCGACGTATCGTTCAACCGAGGTAAAACATCGCTATGGTGGGTGGCTACGGTGAACTTGTCTTTGCTTAGCCAGCACACTTAAAATATGGAACGATACATGCTAGTCGCTAGGTGAATCACCCCTGCATGCTAATAAGAATTCAACGCACCTAGCTAAGGGAATAATCCTAACTTATATTGCTTGTGCTAGAACATGGAAATGAAATATTGCTTATATTCAGACCCTCGCATGCTACCCTAGATTATGTCGCTCGGAAAGTCCCTTACAGTTTCACCTCTCGGCTTACCTTCGGGCCCAAGCCAACGTGTTTGCTTGAGTTCCTTAGAAATATATGCTTGCTTGCTTACAAATGTCTAACGTTATTCGTATCGTACATGCATTCTAGTTATCGAGGAGACTATCAAATAGCTCTTCTGTGAAATTGAACCTGCAAGTATCCGGGACCGTATGGTCGCTAAGGTAATCTCCGAACCAGGGGAATGCATCAAGACAAGTTTATATCTGAACAAAAATTATGTCAAGCTTACATCTGAATGATAATCATACCAAGTTGACCTCTGAACCAGAATCCGTCAAGTAAAGAAAGAATCCCAGCTCGTAGAGCAAATGCTAGGTTCAGAACAAAGAATCATGGATTATCATATCAAGTTATGGATTTGGAAAGACCCTGACCTGCATGTCGCGGACAACTTGTGCACATGGTTTATGTGGTTTTCGCGGTCGGTTGCCAGGGCGCTGGGATCGGTCCGATCCGGATGAAAACGTATATATAGTCATATGTTATGGGGCAAGGGTGTTATGTTACGGGGCTCGCCACCTGCGTTGCATATCCTTCTTGTCTTGAGACTTAAAACCGTCCTTATGGCTATGCCAGCGACTTATGTCATACAGATAAGTCATACTCGCTTAGCGGCTATCCACGTGCGAGTCATTGCATCGCATTAAAAGAACAACTGAACAACTGAACGATCATGATATAACAACACTAGTGTTTGCATATGTTATTGCCTTGGTTTTCATTATGAATGCTCGTGTTTAAATTAACTTGGTTTGACTTGGACAGGGAAGGTCAAATGGTAAGTTGGTAAGTCTCGCCGTATTTTCTCTTATATCGCATGGCGCACTGCCACACGAGTTAGGTTATTCAACATTGCCATAAAACTGATCCTAAGGCAACTAGAAAGATAATATAATAGTTGGTGCACGGAACCTATATTACGTGTTTGGATTTGTCGAGCGGGCGAGTAGCCTCCCCACCAGTGCATTCAATGTACTGATAATCCACCATATCATTTGCAGGGTGCAGGAGAACCTCGTTCGGTGCGGATACCTCCTTCGTGCGTGCTAAGGCGTGGAGTCAAATCCGAAGCCTGGGAGTGTTGCGATCCGGAACTGAAGCACATATACAAGATATAATATTGGAACATCATCTCTACACCATTCCACAAATTGTAGCCACTTGGCACGCTTTTACCGTTTTAGAGAGAGAGGCTTGAGCGACTTATAATCTCGGCCAAACGCCGCCTGTAACACTTGTTTATATCAATAAAGAGTTGCTTTACTTTAACTTGTGTTATTCAATGCTTCCGCTATCGTCGACTCAGTGAACTTGTTATCGATCGCCTATGCGTTCATAAATTCTACTGCACTAGGACAATCTGTGCGACTCTGTGGCTTAGATCTCTTACCGCCAGCCAATGAATTACGACCTTGCACGGGCGTGGCTCACGCTCGTGCAGCATCACGCCCGGATGGGTCAAGCGATCATTCCGCGGGAGTGCTGACGCGGTGATTCTCGCCTAGCGGGGACGGCCGATTAGCCTGCGGGAGATCGGGGCGTGACTTCCTGCACTCAGTGTGAGGGCTTGAGTACGTGGGTACGTCCAGCCTACGTCGCAGTATCGACGATAGAATGCTTTCTAGGTTAATAATACTATCTAACATCTCACACAATATATATAAAATATGTCAATAATATCTTAACTCTATACACTACTAAAAATTGTGGGATTAGCGACGTTTTTAGCGACGGTAAATTAAAACGTCGCTAATTCAGTGACTCCGAATATTAACGTCGCTATATGTCGCTGTTTGGCGACATATAGCGACGTTTAGCGACTATAATTCAGTTTTTTAAAAGAATAGTTGCTATAAGTTATCATAGGTCGCTAAACGTCGCTAAATTTTATAATTTAGCAATATTTAGCCACGTATTTAGCGACGTTTATATTAAAAATATTTAGCAACGTGTTTAGCGACGTCTGTGACGTCGCTAAATATTTATTTTAGCGACGTTTTTGTTTGACGTCACTAAACGTTGCTAAAATTTTGTTAATTAGGGATCAGTTTTGATTCCCCCCATCTGTCGAATTTTTCGACAGTTTTTAAAATATTTTGATTTCCCCCACCCCCCTCTCCGGCGACCGGCGTCTCCACAGCGGCCTACTCCGGCATCCCCCTCCTCCTCCTCTAGGTAAACCCTAACTCTCTCTCTCTCTCTCTCTCTCTCTCTCACTCTCATAGGACACACATGACACTAACACTGACACGACACACACACGTGACAGACACTGACACAGACACGACACACATACACACACGTGACACCAACCCTAACCCAAAACTGACATGACCTGGGATCAAGACCTAGGGTTAGGGTTACGGTTAGGGTTTTTGACCTGGGGTTAGGGTTTTTGACCTCGGGTTAGGGTTAGGATTTTTGACCTGGGGTTAGAATTTTTGACCTAGGGTTAGGGTTCCAAATTATACTGAGGAATCCTTATTAGAACCTGACTGGATCCTTGATAGAAAACTTGTCAAGAAAGGGAATAGAGCTGCAATAGACCTTTTGGTTCAGTGGAAAGAAGGGGATGTCCATACTGCTACTTGGATCCCATATGATGAGTTTATCAGAACATATTCATACTTTGACCTTGAGGCAAAGTCAAAATAAGGAGGAAGTATTGATACATTCCTATTCAATGTAGTATCAGTGTGCTAGAACAGCATCGGTCCAAGTGTTCAAGTACAGTACAATGTGCCTAATTCATCAAGTACAGAGTGCAATGCTTTAGACTCGAGATTTAGTATCAGCCTATGCCAGAGCTCAGTATCAGTATCAAGCCTATGCTAGAGCTCAGTATCAAGTATCTGCCTATGCTATACCTCAGTATCAAGTCCCAGTTACAGTACTAATTCAGTTGCCAGAAGTTCAGTATCAGTATTAAACTCCTAGCATCAGTTAGTAGTCAGTGTAATTAGCACTAGTTTCTAATGTTGTAATTCATAGCTGAGTCAGCAGTATAGTTAGTTGGCCTCATCCTAGCTTTGAAGAGAATTTAATATTTTTGACTTTACAAACTGGCCTGCTGGCTATATTAATTAGTACATTACATGAGTTATATACTTAATATCAAATTGTTTATCAGTTGTCAACTAGCAGCTACCTACTTATTAAACATAAGCAATATTACATGCAACTTGTCTGCAGGGATAGGGATAGGGATAGAGATAGGGATAGGCAATATCTTACATATAATTATGTGACTACTTTGTGTAGATTGACAACTGTTCCAACTACCAAGTTCAAGTTTCTTGCACAATGGAAAAGAATAAAGTGTCAACCAATTTGTCTCCCCCCTGTTATTGTCTTGCGCCTATAAAATTACGTAGTAGGCCCTTCTTGACGGTGATGCATAATTATAATCATATATATCCTACTTTGCTTCTTCTATGTGACTTCAAATATAGATTACCTAGCCAACTAATTGTCAGCTTCTTCTTTAGAGAATCACACTGTATGTAATAATTTATAGGATACATACTGTCATTTTTGCATAAGTATATAGAAATGGATATGAATTACTATCTGCGTTATCGTTCGTGGATGTACAACCGTCATCCTGATGACATGTGCGGTATGCGAGATGAATTCATTGAGGGTGTACAGCAGTTCCTGCAGTTCGCCAAGGCGTTCCCTCAGTACATAGATGGTACCAAAATTAAGTGTCCGTGTGTAAGATGAAGTCACATATCATTTGTACTCGAAGGGCTTCACGCCGAATTACTATCAGTGGACCGCGCACGAAGAACTTTTGTCTCTAGCATCAGAGTCGGAGCCTTATGTGGAGCCGTATATGGATGTCCACGACCACGATGCTTACGACGACGGGTGGGTGAACATGGTTTTTTATGCGGCGGGACCTAGTTTCAATTCGGACAATTATGATACGGCGGGACCTAGTTTCAATCCAAACAATTATGATGCAGCTGAGGAGGCACCGAATGCCGATGCTGCAAAGTTTATGGAGTTATTGGAGAATGCAAGGACTCCACTATATCCTGGTTGTGAGGATCATTCACCGTTGGAGATGGTTACAAGATTATTGAGCATCAAGTTCGATTTTAACATGTCGCAAGAATGCTATAATCGACTGATCGATTTGATTATAGAGATCTTGCCCGAGGGTGCAAAGTTGCCTAAAGACTTCTATCGATCTAAGAGGATGGTGAGATCGCTCTGGATGGGATACGAGAAAATTAATGCATGTCACAATGGGTGCATGTTGTACTACAAAGACGACAAGGATGAAGATGCATGTCGATTCTGAGGTGCTGATCGCTACAAGGCCACTGGTAGAGGAAAGTTTGTCGGTGCAAGGAAGCCTACCGATTTGATGCACTACTTGCCTTTAATGCCGCGGTTGTTTATGGTTAAGGAGACTGCAGAAAATATGAGTTGGCACTGGCGAAAACAGATCGAAGGAGTATTGGATCATCCATCCGATGGAGAAGCATGGAAGCACTTTGATCGAGAGTATCCAGATTTTGCTTTGGATCAGCGTAATGTCAGATTGGGGATCTCCTCTGACGGTTTTACCCCATTCGGACTTTCGGGCTCCCAGTAATCATGTTGGCCTGTGATTGTCACTCCGTACAATCTACCGCCTTGGATGTGCATGAAGACTCCATATATGTTCCTAACCGTTATTATCCCGGGTTCGAACAATCCGAAGAGGAAGATCGATATATATTTACAACCTTTGATAGATGAGTTGAATCAACTGTGGAAATTAGGTGCCAACACGTGCGATGTTTCTAGAAAGCAGAATTTTCAGATGAGGGCAGCACTTATGTGGACCATCAACGACTTTTTGGCCTATGGAATATTATCGGGATGGAGCACCCATGGTCGTCTCTCATGTCCGTATTGCATGGACCGTACTAAGGCTTTCCGTTTGAAACACGGAGGCAAACCGTGCTTCTTCGATTGTCATCGACAATTTCTGCCAAAGGATCATCCGTACCGGAGGAACATGAATGCTTTTTGTGCGGGCGTTATAGAGAAGGCCAATCCACCGCCAAGGTGGCCCGGATACACGATATGGGAAGAGGTAAAAGATTTATCAAGTGCTATCGAAGAGTCTGCTAAGGGGTACAAGTGTGACGGATTTGGTCGCACCCATAACTAGACGAAGAGGAGTATATTCTGGGATCGGCCATATTGGAGCACCAATTTGATCAAACATAACCTTGATGTCATGCATATCGAGAAGAATGTGTTTGATAACATAATTAATACTGAAATAAAGGTAAATGGGAAGACGAAAGATAATCCGAAGGCTAGGTTGGACTTAGAAGAAATATGTAGACGTCCTGCGTTGTATTTGATAGAGGAGGAGAATGGAAAGTTAAAGAAACCTAAGTCAGTTTTCTCACTGGAGAAAGAGGATAAAGGGAGACTTTGTAGGTGGATTCAGGGTCTAAAGTTTCCAGACGGGTACGTGTCAAACTTGAGAAGATGCGTCGACCTCAAGGAGAACAAACTGGCGGGTATGAAGAGCCACGATTGTCACGTATTCATGGAGAGGTTAATTCCGATTGTATTTCGGGAATTCTTACCGCAGGTCATTTGGGATCCATTAACAGAGATGAGCATATTCTTCGGAGATATTTGTTCTACTAAGTTGCTCGTCGATCATCTAGAAAAGCAAGAGAAGGACATTGCGGTAATACTATGTAAGCTCGAGAAGGTGTTTCCTCCTAGATTCTTTGACTCTATGGAGCATTTGCCAATTCATCTTTCCTATAAGGCATGTGTTGGTGGTCCTGTCGGTTATCAGTGGATGTACCTCGAGCGACATCTGAATCACCTAAAGAGAGGTGAAAAATAAGGCACGGGTTGAGGGCTCTATTTGTGAAGCTTATGTTTTCGAGGAGATTACAAACTTTTGCTCGACGTATTTCAAACCTCATGTTGCTACTAATAGAACAAAATCTCTGAGAAACGACGACAAATATCAGGAATCTAATGATACAATACTCAAAGTATTCAATGCGTCCAGAAAGCCTTCGGGGAAAATAAAGAAAAGATATTTGAATGACGACGAGCTAAGGGCTGCTCAGTTGTATATATTACTCAATTGCGACGAGGATGAAGTGGAGAAGCTAGAGGGGTAAGTAATTAATACGTCCATGTTTATATCATCTCAATGTAATAGTATAAGCTACTATTATGCTACTAATCAGCAGTTGCTTCATTGTTTTTCAGCACATATAATGATGAGTTGAGGTCGGTTAGACCCTACATAACAGACGAAGAAGTAGAACAAGAAATAAGATGCCATTTTCCTTCTTAGTTGAGCGAATATGTAAGGTGCTTGGTAATTACTTTTTATTTCTGCACTTGCAAAACAAATAACTTACTATCGCTACTTTGGTATTTAGGTCGATCGTCTAATAACATCCGAGACTGAATCTATTAGAACTCTTGCCAAGGGACCAATTGCTATCGTTAAAATATGGCCAAGTTTCTGTGTGAATGGGTTCAGGTTCAAGTCAACAAATACTCCTATCAGATACAGCTTTCTGGATCTTGATTCCACAAAAAATAGTTGTTTGTGTATCAAATCTTTGAACTACAAAGACGTCGATTCAGGCAATGATTTCTATGGGATCTTACGAGAGATTGTAGAGTTGACATATAATTATGACACAGAACCTGCTAATATCATGCTATTCAAGTGTGAATGGTTTGATCTGATTAAAGATCAAGGTTGGAAAATTGACAAGCATGGCCTTGTGGATATAAACTACAAGCGTAGATATCAAGGCTACGAACCATTTGTCCTATCAAGTTAGGCTCAGCTCGTGTACTTCACAACTTATCCTAGACGGGGGACAGCGAGGTCGGATTGGTGGACAGTATGCAAGACTAAAGCTAGAAATACCTTTGACATTGACGAAATAGCTTATCGGGAGGACGAGCTACCTCTTGTAACAAATATTGTAGATGTGGACTCAACGAAAGTTACTCATTACACGAGTAATAATTTAGAAGATGTAGAATTATCAGAAGAGGAAGATGAAGACGAAGATGGAGTAGATAAAAGTGAAGACGAGGAGGAGGAAGAGGAAGAGAAGGACGAGGAACGCGAACAAGATGAATTTTCTGAAGATGATTGAAAATAAAATATTTTGCCTGTAGAATGTAACTATATTTTGACTGTAGAATGTACTATTTTAACGAATATATGTATTATATTTTGACTGTATAATGTACTATCCATTTAGACTTGTGACACCACTGGTTATTTACTGTACAATTCTATGAATGCTGTGAGATATGCATAACATTTTGACTGTAGAATGTAATATATATTTGTGTATTTCTTTATTCATCATATATTGTTATCAGGTATGACAGGACGACGTGGAGGGTTTGGCAGGTCCCGAGGAAGACAGAGTGCTCCTCCGATACTGCCTACTGTTGGTTCAGGATCGTTGTTGCCCAGTACTCCAGTATATCGATCAGTCACATATCTGACTGCGACGACGTTATGTGGCATCACTCCTGGGACGAGTAGTTCTAGGCGTGATAGTACTCCCTCGTTCAGCGTTCCTTTTGCTGATGGAACCATAGAGACAGATGATCATGTAGAGGAGGTCGTGCCGACATTGTCCCAGCATCAGCAAGATCCTCCATGCGCACCTCCGGAGGAGACGAGGACAGAGATTTGGGCCGACGGTACAAAGTAAGTCAATTAGATGGTTTAGCATAATATATATCGTGTATTTCTTTATTCATCATGTATTGACTTTTTTGATCTAAATAATTATCTCTGTATAGATATCGTCCATCGTCGGTTCAGAGACGCCTGGGCCTATTTTTGAGGAACAACTATGGTGGCCCTTGGATCAACTACTCTGAAGCTCCAGAGGAGAGGAAGGCATTCTAGTTTGCGCACTTTAAGGTAAAAGTATATTATATAAATCTTCTAATTTATGCATATTATATAACTTATCCGTGATGCTCACTTACTAAATTATTTATTATAGCAAACGTATTTCTATCCTCCGTATCGGGCCGAGTTGATCGAGCGGATGTTTCCTGCCATTGCCGCCAAGCTTATCTGTGATGCTCTGGATGACCAGAAGGCTCGTGATTGTGCTGGAAAATCGATCCAAGGTTGGATCACGCATGAGCAGTGGACTGCGATGGGGGCTAGATTTGACGATCCGAGCTACAAGGAAAGGTCTGAGAAGGCCAAGGCGGCTAGGCGGAATGCTGCAAAGTGGTGTGGTGGCTCGATTCCGATGACGGAACATTTCCGTTGTTTGGTATATTTTTTATTTAAGATATATTATTTTAATGTAAATACGATAAAATGATGAATCATATAGTCGACAAAACGGCTCAAACGGCTAAACTTCGTAGCATACTCATCTACAGTATGAGTACCCTGCTCTAGATTCTAGAATTTTCTCTCAAGCCACAACGAAAAAGAATTTTAGCTTGAACAATGTCCAAAATCTTTTTCAAGTTAGTCCCTGAACAACTAACTTATGCTCATTTCAGAACCAAGTTCTGGCTAGATCTCGGAACTGTAGTCCTTTGACTTGGATCTTCAGGTCTTCCGGAATTCTAGCGACATAGAGAAGTCGCTCAATGTCCTCGAGCCACTCGTCTGCATAAATAATCCCCTCAGTACTCTCGAACTCTCTGGGGTTAAGCCTCCTGAAGTCCAGAATAGTTCCAAACTTAGGCTGGGTAGTCGGCTACTGAGTCGTCACCTTGTCTATGGCGGCCAAAGTGACTAGGTAGGATTTTTTCATGCTTTCCTTCATAATAGCAGTTTGATCCCATGGAGTCTCAAATAAGCCTCGGATCTAGTCGTTGTGAGACTCGTCTCACTATTTTTGTATTCGTATCCAGTATATGTGTACCATTGATGTATATTTGCTGTATATTGCTTCCTGTGCATTTTTCTGGATTTTTTAAATTACTTTTATGTAATTTTTGGGTTGGGGATGGTGACTCACCCTTGCTATATATAGCCCCTCTCTTTCTCTCTCTTCCTCTTCCCTTCACTTTTCTTCTTTCTCTTCCTCTTCTTCTCCTTTCCTCTCCCTAGCCAAGAGTAGGCCTAGACTTTGCCGTGAGCCCCGGACCACCTTTATAGTAGTAGTAGTAGTAGTAGTAGTAGTAGTAGTAGTAGTGTAGGTTTAGGTAAGTACAACTTGCCAATAATGAAGAACTTGCTTTTTTTTCTTTTTTATAGTTTTTTTGCATTTTATTTGCTTATATTTTGCTCAATGAACTTCTTTGCAAATTTAGTACTTAGCATTTTTGATTTTGATGGCTTGGTTGAAGTAGATCTACACTTTAAGTTTTGGGTGTTCTTGAATTTTTTTATGGTTTTGATCTATTAAAAAATAATGTTTCCTAAAATTAGTTGTTTTATGTTGAAGAACATTTGATTTCAAGTGGTTTAGAACTTTACTTCACTAGATTTGGGTTTAAAACAAGGATTTTACAAAGGAAACAAAACTTGGATTTTGAACATTTCGGCCATGGTATTTCTTGCTTATTTGGAGAAGATGTAGTTTAAGCGCAAGAAGGCCATGCGGCAGAAATGCTAGGAGGCACGAAGCTCTTTGGCACATCCCCTTTAGCATGCGCGTATCTTGTTATGCGCATGACAAACTTTGCCCATGCACCATGCATCCCATGAACCATGCATCCCATGCGCCATAGATCCCATGCTCTATGTATCCCATGCACTATGCATACCATGCGTCATGCATTTTAGGCGCCATGCATCCCATGCGGCATAGATCCTATGTGCCATAGATCCCATGTGCCACATATATCTCATGCGTCGGTGACACTTTTTAGTAAGAATTTACTTTTATGGTACTTTCTTGTTATTTGCTGGCATGTCCTTTGTTTGGCATATTTTGTGGAATATCAACAAATGCTAGTTTCCCTTGAAAAGACTTTAAACTAATTGTGGCATTCACCTGAACATGGAATTAATGAACATAGATTATAGTTACACTGTTATTCATAAACTCTTAATTTTGGATACCTGAAAATAACTAATATTCCTGATAGTGGCTCGACGAAGCGAACTCCTGACATGCTAGAATTTTTGGAACGAAATTACTTGAATTATTAAGATAACTTCCCGTGGTTGAATGTTTGTCCCTGTCCTGAATGTACTTATCAAGCTCCAGTCCACTCTTGCATCATGTCTAATGCAAATTTATAAGCACCAAGATCAAAAATTCTTTATAACTTATCTAAGTTAATAACTAGAAAAATAATCTAGAAAGCATCTAGAGAGATTTAATGGCTACATACAATTCCGGTATCCCAGCGACACCTGATGGATTTGGAGCTCTCTGTCGTAAGGGGCACAATTCTAACACACCATCAAGTGTTACATTACCTGTAAAATAATATACTTGATTTGATCTATGCTATGTATCCTTACTTTTGGATAACCCGAATAGACTGCAGGGCATGTGGTTGTATGGAATCTCAACTTGTATGTGCTAGAAATTAGGGCTGTGATAACCCTAATTAGTTAATGGTAGCAAGTCGTAGGACATGATTGGCCATGATTGCTTGATTTTCTAGTCTGGTCCTATCTTGTTTCATCCAGTTAGTGATCTTGAGTAGTAACCTGAGCACTGATTATAGATACTCTCCAAAATTATTAAACTGTTAGATTACCTGTTGTATTTATTTACTAATTTTCTTATGCTATTTCTTATTGATTTGTCTGCATGCTAGTTTTTAGTTCCTAAGTTGGCTTCCATATGGTACATTGTTGTTTTGGGGTCTGACACTACTGGTTTTGTATGGCCAGATATCGGAGCAACACTGCAGGATCTCCCCTACTTCCCTCCTCAAGATGGTGAACGAGGACATGAGTGGGTTTTTCCATTGCCTACTTGATCTTGTATAATGATTATTTTGAGGTGTTTATCCATCGAGCACGTGTTTAGCTCATATTTTGGAACCTTAATACTGTAGCCTGCGGGCCTATATGTAAAGCATAATTTAGACTATAGCTAGAGCTGATCATGTAATATTAAAATCTGCTAGTTCTTTATTTTGGTAACTAGCTTCATGATCATCTGTGTATGTATAGTTTGGGACGCCTTACTATTATATGTTGGTCATCATAAATCTTGTGACTTGTTGCTTTCTTAAGATTGAGACACTTCGGATTCTTGACCTAGGAATAACTGTTGGATTGTAGAGTAAACCCTCACAAGTCTAGACAGTCGTGACCGTATCTCATGGTATAGAGTACTCTGGTATACGTAGCTGTCTTTGTCTGCCCTCGCTCTCCAGTAGTCTGGTTCTGGAATATGACACGATTTAAGTGGTGGCCCATTCAGGTCTAAAATTCAGAAGTGTGGGGTTTTACCAGTTTTTAGATGTCTCAATCATATTATCCCTTAATCTCCTCCAATATCGACTTTATATCTCTGAATTTTGACCTGATACATGCCTTAATCCTTGATCACTCATGTCCTTCTGATTTGATCCTTGTGTTCTCTATTTTTCAGGGACTCTGTTCCTGGTCCTTTCGATCATCCAGCCCGAGTTCCTCCAGTGGAAGGACAATATCTAGACGACCAACAACCCTATGAGGTTCAACCTCAATATTCTCGGGCTGGGTCCAGAACAACTCAGAATGAGGAACCCCAGACCCAGGCTGTACCTCCCGTTGTAGCAATTCCACCCGTATAACCAGTACCTGATGCAGGAGGTAAAAATAATATGTTGCTTGGTATCCTCAGAGAGTTTCTAGCATCTCAAGGACATTGGGATGACACCCTCACTCGGTCAGTGCAGGAGGCTTTGGAAAGAGGCAGACATCGTGCCAATAACTCAGCAAGCAATTTCAAGCACCTCTAACCCTCGTATTTCTATGGCACCGAGGATGCGATTACATCGGAAGGTTGGCTTCAGGACACTGAGGCTATTCTAGAGACTGGAGTTTCGGCTAGAGAGCAAGTGTTAGTGGTTCGGCTGTTGTTGCTAGATTTGGCCCGAGACTGGTGGGCAGCACAGATGGTTTCTTTGGCAACGCCCGTCCCCTGGGCCGTATTCCACAAAAGATTTTAGATCAGATACTTTGACGCGGTGTCATGTTATGATCTGCAATAGAGATTTAATAACCTAAAGCTGATGGACAGGATTGTCGATGTCTACGCGGCATAGTTTTGCAGACTCGGTCGGTTTGATCATACTTTGGTGGCAACCAAACTGGATAGAGCAAGAAGGTTCCAACAGGGACTTCATCTGGAGATCATATTAGCAGTAGAACAACATGAGTTCCAGACTTATGATGCTGTGTTAAGAGCAGCGAGGAGGCATGAGTATACCTCCCAGAGAATCATGGATAGGACTGGAGGTCGTAGGAGAACCCATACTTCTGGCGGTTCTTATACCCAATCTTCAACACCAGCCCCGATAGTTAGGGCTTTGACCAATGGATCCCAGCGGAGGCCAGTTTCAACCACCTAATTTTAGCCACCAGCCCCAACCCAAAATCAGCAACAAAGGACATGTTCTTCAATAGGATAATCTACTACCAAAATAGCTCAAATTAGCGACGTCTTTAGCGACTCCATGATAAGTCGTCGCTAACATTATAAAAATTAGCGACGAACAGAAACAACATCGCAATACATCATTATTTGCGACATTTTGTGATATTTCGTGACTACAGTTAGTATTATGGAAATAGACGCCGCCCAACGTAATTGAACGTCGCTATTTTTTTAATAACAACGACATTTTAGTGACGTCATGTCACTACCACATTTTCTAGGAAGGGGTATTTTAGTAATTTCCTATTAATTAATTATTGTGCTTGATAAATAATTATTTGTGGTATTATTTAATTATTGTTAGATGTTATTTATTTACTTTGGACTTGTGTTAGTAGACCTAACTAGTTTAGTTTGGACCCATGGACCAACATGAATTAATTAGTTAGACTTAGCCCAATTAGAAAGCCCATTGTTAAGGAGATGGATTAAATTAATTAAATCATTAGACTAGAAGCTTCCTTCCTTAATTATTTCTTCATGAGAGGCCCCAAGGGGTATAATGGACATTACATGATTACTTGAGGGAGAGGAATAGGGGCCGGCCTATATAAGTAGAGGGAGAAAATTCTCTCTCCTCTTTTTCATTCCAAATATAGATCTAGAATTTTTCACTACCAAATTTCCTTCATTCTCATTTCATTTCCCTATCAAATTCATTCCAATTCTTTCCCAAATCACCATTAGAGACTTGAGAAGCAAGAATCTAGAAGGACGAAGTAAGGATCTACAAAGAGGAGCAAGGATCTACAATTTGGAGGCAATTCCATCTCAATTGGAGGTTTCATTGGGAATCCATCTCCTAATAGGTATAATTTAGTTTTTCCCTTAAAATAGCTTCTAAATCTAAAATTTAATCATAGAAAATCAACCCATATGCATGTACTACCCATAGGATTTAGTTTTGTGTTCATAGGAGGCCTATGGAGAAAGTTATGGTACTTTTTGTGTCAATTTTGGGGGAATTCCGAGATTGACATTTGTTGTGTGTGTCAATTGATCCTATAGATCAAATTGGCATATGTTTATGTGTTTGGGGCTAGTGTCGTATCCAAAATTGGGTACGTGTAGGTCGTATCCCAATAATTTGGTGATACGTGTTATTTTGGGAGTTTTTCCTCCGACACGGGACTTTGTACATGTCGTATTTTGACACGGACACGTATATCTATATTTGACACTTTGTTTTGTTCATAAATATTATATGTGATTTGTGTGTGTCCTTCGGGGTGCGATTGGATGTGTGGTGGACTCGTGTCGCATGTGTATCCTAGATCTAGTGGGATACGGTGTGATACTTTCCATGTGTTGTGTATTTATGTGTAGATCTAATTATTGTGCTTTTAATTCTTGAGTTATAATTGTGTATATATATATATATATATATTATATATATGTATTATGGTGTATTTATTATAGTATTTATTGTATCATAGATCTATATACTATATATGTACTAATAGAATATATATATATGTAGCTTCTTCTACATGCATTAATATATATGTTATAATATATGTTAGGGATATAAATATATGAATATGTTTTTATAAAATATATGTGTATGTTTAATTAAGTAATTAGATTATTTATAGTTATTATATGATTATTTATATATATGTATATATGTATATTTATTATATATGTTGTATGTGTGTGTTGTTGCTATATTAAATATGTACATAATAATAGGAGAGGGTATGTATAGTTATTATATATATATATATATATATATATATATATATATATATATATATATATATATATATATATATATTTATTTATTTATTTATTGGGTGATATATATATATGTTATATATATATATATATTTAGATTTTTAGTGACAGAGAGTTGGCGACAGCAGCCGTTGTCACAAAACAGCAGCAGCCGCTGTAGCTAGAGGCGGCGCCATTAATGACAGTAGCCGCTGTCATTAATGAGAGGCAGCAGCAGCGGGAAAAGAGGCGGCAGCAGCAACGGTTAATTAGTGACGGTTGCAAACCGTCACCAAAGCAGCGGCAGCAGTGCAGGATACAGCAGCAACAGTGACGGCAGCTTCATTGACAGCCAGAACTGTCACTAAAGGCAGTGTATCTGAAAATCAGTATTTTCAACACAGTTTTCAGTGACGGTTTGGTAGATTTATATATATATATATATATATATATATATATATATATATATATATATATATATATGTATTAATGTTGAGATAACATATTATTATTGCTATATTCCTTATTTGTATAATATTAGTATATATATTTATATATTATATATGAGGGTATTAGTATATCAAGGTATTGAGTATTACCTTGTGGAAACCAAGGTAAGTGGGATACTCAAGATACGGGGTTTGGGTATCAAGATTTTGATTATTGTTGAGATACCAAGTTGGTTCAAAACCACGGTACCTATTTGATGTATAAATTGTGATTCTATATTTATTATTAATATTGTTTGATATATATTTTGAGGTGTTACCCTAGATTCACGTATCCGGAGATACAGTATCCTAATATTTTAAGATGTGGTCTTTATGACTTAGATTTTAATATCTTGACCCAAGATTTTTTTGTTAGACATGTGCAACCTAGAAATAGATAGTTGACCTTGGTTTGACCATAGTTGACCATAGTTGACTTACAGTTGACTATAGTTGACTTTTGACTTAAAATCAGCTTATTGACCTAGAAGTTGAGTAGTTTAACTTATTCTCTTTTCGGGACCTTGTATTGATGTTGTATTCCATATCTAGGTCTTCGAGGCACCGTGTCAGACATCTGTGAGACTATTCATTGGACTTCAGGCGAGTACATTCTCTGATAATTTATCATTTATGATATCCTCTATGTTCATTGTATCTAGTGTAGATATCCATGTTCTCTTGACACTATGGTTACAAGGATTGGTATATCCGGATCTCATCATAAGATATTATTCCTTGGTATATGGTGTATATGGTGCAAGTATTGTTTCATTGGTTATCTTGTACATGTACAGACACCGATTATCGGGAAGACTAGCTATCTTCTTGGGGAATCTCGTGCCATAGCATACCGTGGTTGGATCTATTATACCAGTCGAGGGTAGGGGGGTATTAGTATAGATATGTGATCAATATCCCTATTGTATCAAGTACTGATTACTGAATAGTGTTGATCATACACCGCACGTATGATTAGCCAGGCTGCATTGTATCTTGTCCAAGCCGATCACATGTTAAGCTAGTACTCACACACTTAGTCATTAGTATTCTTGTTTCATTGGCATATTGTTCATCATTGTATTTATTCCAGTATTTCCTTATTATATATATATTTTTTGTATCTATTGTGCATCTTGTTTATCCACATCTATTTACTGTTATATAGTTTTTATCATTGATTAGAACTGCTGTTAGAGATATACTCTGTTCCTTTCCTAAATGGATATATTTTTCCAGATGACACTGAGGAGTGGTACCCTACCTATTATGGACCCCAGGATGTTGTGGGTTTAGATTCTGAGACCCTGGCTCAGGAGGTACTTATCCCAACTGAGACAGTTGACCCAGGAGTTGTAGCTTCGTAGTATTCTTTTGTACTGAATTTGTCTCCAGCTTATTCTGTATTTTTTCTCTGACTCATTGATGTATTATTTTAGACTCATGAGTTGTATTGTGACTATTCTATTCTATATCTGATTCATGATCATTTCCATCTTAGTTCTGTGATTGAGTATATTATTATTTTGGTGGTTTATTATATTGTTAGATAAATTATCTAGACAGCGTTCTACCGCCGATTCTGCGGCATAGGCTGGGCATTTTTTCGGACTTGTACCCTTACACAGGGTGCGGGTCATGACACATTTTTGGTAGTGGCCCATACAGGTCAAGCTTCATAAAGTATGTGAGGTCGTGGTAGTACGACAATTTAGTTGTACTACTGCGAGCCTGCGATAGGATATAGGATATAGGCTGAGATACTCAATCACATCTAGGAAAATTTTTTTGATTCAACTATTCTCCTTTGATATTGATACTTGATCTCTTAAACTATCCTTTCCTTGAATGTCTTATATCTTGTGCCATATTGATTCTTTCTTTCGCTTTATCTCAGGATGCCGCCTAAGACTAGATCACAGCAGGGGAGAGCAGTTTCTGAGAGGTCTGCGACATCCCGAAGGCCTGTACCAGTTACTTCTCCGGTGATTGGAGTGTCAGCTGCTTTCAGAGGTCCACCACCTACTCAGAGGACTGTGCCAGCTATATTTGAGGGGCTTTCACCTCCACCTCCTGTGCCAGCAGAGGCGTCACAGATGTTTACACTGTTTCGTGAGATGCTCGAGGCACAGAGGGCTCAGTCAGAGGCACATCAGAGGCAGACCGACGTTCTACGGTAGGGTATCGAGAGTGCTCATCATCTTGCTCATGCTATAGTTGAGAGAGGAGTTCCGGTCCAGCAGCAAGTTGTTCCTCAGGTTGCTCAGCTTCGGCCAGGCAACATTCAGGACTTCAAAAAACTGGAGCCGAGGGTTTTCCAAGGAACGGAGGGCATCGTCTATGCTGATGATTGGCTCGAGGAAATTGAGCGTCTTATGAGGGTGTCCCATCTTTCTGAGGATCTGAAGGTTGAGGCGGTAGGACTTCAACTGTCCGACGTCGCTCGTACTTGGTTCAGGAATGAGCCGGTTCTGGTTGACGCAGGACAATCTTGGGAGGTATTCAGGGACCTCTTCAAGAAGAAGTTTTTCGTCCGGGCAGACAGGCTAGACTTGGGGAGACAGTTTGAGAGTCTCATTTAGGGGAGCATGTCTGTGGAGGAGTACGCTGCAGAGTTTGGCAGGTTGAGCCGATTTGCAGAGTATCTGGTGAGAGAGCCGGAGGTTCGAGCTATTCATTTCCGTGAGGGTCTAAACTGGGAAGTGAAGATTCTCATTCCATCTTTTTATGAGACATACTCGGAGATACTGCGGAGGCACGCAAGGTTGCACGGGAGTTGGGTTTGAAGCCCAAGAGAGACAGTGATTCTTTTCTGGGGGCCAGCGGCAGTGCAGTATCTACCAAATATCCTTATTTCCAGTCCAGACCTTTCCAGCAGCCCCAGCAGAACCAGACTCCAGCTAGAGCACCTTTTCACCAGGCACCTCAGCAGCAGAGACAGTTACAGTAAGCTCCATGCAACTATTGCAAGAAGCCCGGCCACATCTGGGAAGTTTGCAGGAGGAGGCTAGAAGTTTGTTTGTATTATGGTACTGAAGGGCATCAGTCGGGGGAGTGTCCTTGTCGTGCAGTTTAGGGAACAGCTTCAGCTTCGAGGACACAGACGAGACCACCTGCAACACAGCCGAGGTAATCGCTTCCGACACAGCAGCAGCATTTTATCCAGCATCAGCAGCAGGGAGGTACTCGGCAGGGATGAGCGTTTGCTATGACCGTCGAGGAGGATGAACCCACCGGAGATGTCATCGCAGGTTCTATTCTTCTTGATTCCATTCTAACTTTAGCTTTGTTTGATAATGGTGCTTCCCATAGTTTTGTATCTGTTTCTTTTGCTCTGAAGCATGGTTTGGTAGCTGAGTCTTTGCTTAGGACTTGCAAGATCATGACCGGGGGAGGCATTATCCTGGTTAATGATATTTGCAAGGATCAGAGAGTTACTCTGGGAGGCCGGGAGTTGAGTGCGTGTCTACTTGTAATGCCACTTCCGAGCTACGACATTGTACTCGGGATGGATTGGTTGAGTAGGTACCGTACTAGCATAGATTGTAAAGGAGGTAGAGTTTTATTTGGTCCGCCAGGAGAGCCAGAGTTTGAGTTTGCTAGAGGAGCTGCAGAGCAGGAAGAAGGCATTATTTATGGAGCTATGGTGGAAGACAAGGAGTTGCCACATCCGTTGATAACAGAGTTCTTGGATGTGTTTCCTGAGGAATTGCCAAGATTGCCGCCAGATCGAGATGTTGAATTTTTTATAGACTTGGTGCCAGGTGCAGAACCAATTTTGCAGTATGTCTATAGAGTAAACAACAGCGAGCTGGTCGAGTTGAAGAAGCAGGTAGACGAATTGCAGGATAAGGGGTTTATCAGATCTAGTTCTTCACCATGGGGAGCCCCGGTATTATTTGTACCGAAGAAAGATGGATCGGTGTGCATGTGCATTGATTATAGGGCTTTGAATAATCTCACAATCAAGAATAAGTATCCTTTACCACGGATTGATGATCTGTTTGATCAGTTGAGTGGTGCAAAGGTATTTTCTAAGATAGATTTGAGATCAGGCTACCATCAGGTGAAGGTGAAGCCGAAGGAGATACCGAAGATTGCTTTTAGAACTCGGTATGGTCAGTACGAGTTTATGGTGATGCCTTTTGGTTTGACTAATGCACCAGCGGTATTTATGAACTTGATGAACAAGGTGTTCTACCAGTACCTTGACAAGTTTGTGGTGGTGTTCATCGACGACATACTCATATACTCGAGGACATCGGAGGAGCATAAGGAGCATTTGAGGATTGTGTTGGATGTGCTGAGGAAGGAGAAGCTTTATGGAAAGTTGTCCAAGTGTGAGTTTTTCCTGGACAAGGTAGAATTCTTGGGTCATGTTATGACTGGTGATGGTATTTTCGTGGATCTGAAGAAGATTTCAGTAGTGGAATCTTGGAAGACTCCGAGTTCGGTAGCAGAGATCAGGAGTTTCTTGGGATTGGCAGGCTACTATAGGAAGTTTGTGCAAGATTTTTCGAGAATTGTCGAACCGATGACCAGACTCACAAGGAAGGATGTGGAGTTTGTTTGGACAGAGGATTGGCAGGTTGCTTTTGAGGAGTCGAAGAAGAGGTTGACGTCTGCTCCTATTTTGACGTTGCCATCAGGGTCCGGAGGTTTCACTATTTATAGTGATGCATCGAGAAAATGTTTGGGTTGTGTTCTTCAGCAGCATGGGAAAGTGATTGCCTATGCATCCAGGCAATTGCGTCCTCATGAAAAGAACTATCCTACCCATGATTTGGAGTTGGCAGCCGTTATATTCGCTCTGAAGTTGTGGAAACATTATTTGTACGGAGAGCGTGTGGAGATCTTCACAGACCACAAAAGCTTGAAGTACGTTTTCACGCAGAAGGAGTTGAACATGAGGCAGCGTCGGTGGTTGGAACTGATGAGGGATTTTGATATCTCTTTGCAATATCATCCTGGGAAAGCTAATGTAGTTGCCGATGCTTTGAGCAGGTATCCGGTAGCTATATTCTTGACGTAGGATTGATATTTGTTGGAGGAGTTGGAGAGCTTGGGCATTAAGGTGATTATTCCTGGTGGTGCTATGCAAATGTGGGGATTGCAGATACATTCAGATTTGATGGACATGATTAAGGCATCACAGTATGAGGATATATCTCTGAGGAGTATCAGAGCTCAGGTGAGAGCAGGATTGGAAGATGATTTCACTATTGCAGAGGATGGATCTTTGAGGCATAGAGTTAGATTGTGTGTGCCTAGTGGAGAGCTGCGTGAGAAGGTATTGCAGGAAGCGCATCGCTCTCAGTATTCCATGCATCCAGGTGCTAACAAGATGTATCGAGATATGCGAGAGTGTGTGGTGGTATGGCATAAAGAGGGAAGTGGCACAGTTTGTATCTAGATGCTTAGTGTGCCAGCAGGTAAAAGCCGAGAGGCAGAGGCCAGGAGGTTTACTTCAGCCATTACCCATTCCAGAGTGGAAGTGGGAACACAATACTATGGATTTTGTGTCCGGACTTCCACGATCTCCAGGAGGGAAAGACGCGATTTGGGTCATCGTTGATAGGTTGACCAAGTCGGCCCACTTCTTGCCTTTCAAAGTGGGTTTGTCTACGAAGAAGCTGACAGAGATGTATGTGAGGCAGATTATTAGGATACATGGAGTTTCCGTCAGTATAGTCTCGGATCGGGATAGTAATTTCACTTCTCATTTCTGGAGGAGTTTGCAGGAGAGTTTGGGCACCCAGCTCAAGTTCAGTACTGCATATCATCCCCAGACAGATGGGCAGTCAGAGAGGACTATTCAGACTCTCGAGGATATGTTGCGCACTTGTGTACTATATTTTGGGGGTTCTTGGGAGGACCATCTCCATTTGGTAGAGTTTGCTTACAACAACAGTTACCAGGCCAGTATAGAGATGTCACCTTTTGAAGCTCTGTACGGTCGGAGGTGTCGTACTCCTTTGTCTTGGGACGATGTTGGAGAAAGAGTTTTGCTTGGGCCAGAGATGGTTGTGGATACAGCAGAGAAGGTTCAGTTGATCAGAGACAGACTTCGAGTGGCACATGACAGACAGCGATATTGGGCCGATAGCCATCGGAGACCTTTGGAGTTCGAGGTGGGTGGTTTGGTGTTTCTAAGGATTTCTCTGACACGAGGCACGATTTACTTCGGTGGAGGCGGAAAGCTTAGTCCACGATTCATCGAACCTTTTACTATTCTAGAGAGGGTCGGTGCAGTTGCTTATAGACTAGATTTGCCACCTGCATTGGAGGGAGTGCACAACGTGTTTCACGTGTCGCAGTTGAGACGATATGTGGTAGATCCTAGTCATATATTGGATCACTCGGAGATAGAGGTGGGCCCTACTCTTAGCTATCCAGAGCAGCCAGTTGAGATTCTGGATCGGAGAAAGAAGTTACTGAGAAACCAGACTATTCCTTTGGTGCGCGTCGCATGGAGGCATCACTCTCCGGGGGAGTCTACTTGGGAGAGAGAGGATGAAATACGGGAGCGTTATCCATATTTGTTTGTACCTTGAGGTATGTTATTTCCTAGTTATGTTCTGTTCATTGTCCTGTTCTTTCATAGTTAGTTATGATTATTTAGTTCTGTTCTATTATTTTCTGGGGGTAGTTATCATCTTTGAATTTCGAGGACAAAATTATTTTAAGGAGGGTAGACTTGTCACTACCACATTTTCTAGGAAGGGGTATTTTAGTAATTTTTTATTAATTAATTAGTGTGCTTGATAAATAATTATTTGTGGTATTATTTAATTATTGTTAGATATTATTTATTTAATTTGGACTTGTATTAGTGGACCTAACTAGTTTAGTTTGGACCCATGGACCAACATGAATTAATTAGTTAGACTTAGCCCAATTAGAAAGCCCATTGTTAAGGAGATGGATTAAATTAATTAAATCATTAGACTAGAAGCTTCCTTTCTTAATTATTTCTTCATGAGAGGCCCCAAAGGGGTATAATGGACATTACATGATTACTTGAGGGAGAGGAATAGGGGCCGACCTATATAGGTAGAGGGGAAAAATTCTCTCTCCTATTTTTTTATTCCAAATCTAGATCTAGAATTTCCCACTACCAAAATTCCTTCATTGCTATTTAATTTCCCTACCAAATTCATTCCAATTCTTTCCCAAATTATTATTAGAGAATTGAGAAGCAAGGATCTAGAAGGAGAAAGCAAGGATCTACAAAGAGGAGCAAGGATCTACAATTTGGAGGCAATTCTATCTCAATTGGAGGTTTCATTGGGAATTCATCTCCCAATAGGTATAATTCAGTTTTTCCCCTTAAAATAGCTTCTAAATCTGAGATTTAATCATGGAAAATCAACCCATATGCATGTACTACCCATAGGATTTGGTTTTGTGTTCATAGGAGGCCAATGGAGAAAGTTATGGTACTTTTTGTGTCAATTTTGTGGGAATTCTGAGATTGACATTTATTGTGTGTGTCAATTGATCCTATAGATCAAATTGGCATATGTTTATGTATTTGGGGCTAGTGTCATGTCCATAATTAGGTACGTGTAGGTCGTATCCCAATAATTTGGTGATACATGTTATTTTTGGGGTTTTCCCTCCGACACGGGACTTTGTACATGTCGTATTTTGACACGGACACGTAGATCTATATTTGACACTTTGTTTTGTTCATAAATATTATATGTGATTTGTGTGTGTCCTTCGGGGTACAATTGGATGTGTGGTAGACTCGTGTCGCATGCGTATCCTAGATCTAGTGGGATACGGTGTGATACTTTCCATGTGTTGTGTATTTATGTGTAGATCTAATTATTGTGATTTTAATTCTTGAGTTATAATTGTGTGTGTATATATATATTATATATGTATTATGGTGTATTTATTATAGTATTTATTGTATTATAGATCTATGTACTAATAGAATATATATATATGTAGCTTCTTCTATATGCATTAATATATATGTTAGGGATATAAATATATGAATATGTTTTTATAAAATATATGTGTATGTTTAATTAAGTAATTAGATTATTTATAGTTATTATATGATTATTTATATATATGTGTAGATGTATATTTATTATATATGTTGTATGTGTGTGTTGTTGCTATATTAAATATGTACATAATAATAGGAGATGGTATGTATAGTTATTATATATATATATATATATATATATATTTAGATTTTTAGTGACAAAGAGTTGGCGACAGCAGCCGCTGTCACAAAACATCAGCAGCCGCTGTAGCTAGAGGCGGCGCCATTAATGACAGCAGTCGCTGTCATTAATGAGAGGCAGCAGCAACGGGAAAAGAGGCGACAGCAGCAATGGTTAATTAGTGACGGTTGCAAACCGTCACCAAAGCAGCGGCAGCAGTGCAGGATACAGCAGCAATAGTGACGGCAGCTTCAGTGACAGCCAGAACTGTCACTAAAGGCAGTGTATCTGAAAATTAGTGTTTTCAACACAGTTTTCAGTGACGCTTTGGCAGATTTTTATATATTATTTATATATATATATATATATATATATATATATATATATATATATATATATATATATATGTATTAATGTTGAGATAACATATTATTATTGCTATATTCCTTATTTGTATAATATTAGTATATATATTTATATATTATATATGAGGGTATTAGTATATCAAGGTATTGAGTATTACCTTGTGGAAACCAAGGTAAGTGGGATACTCAAGATACGGGGTTTGGGTATCAAGATTTTGATTATTGTTGAGATACCAAGTTGGTTCAAAACCACGGTACCCATTTGATGTATAAATTGTGATTCTATATTATTATAAATATTATTTGATATATATTTTGAGGTGTTACCCTGGATTCACGTATCCGGAGATACGGTATCCTAATATTTTAAGATGTGATTTGTATGACTTAGATTTTAATATCTTGACCCAAGATTTTTGTGTTAGACATGTGCAACCTAGAAATAGATAGTTGACCTTGGTTTGACCATAGTTGACTTAGAGTTGACGATAGTTGACTTTTGACTTAAAATTAGCTTATTGACCTAGAAGTTGACTAGTTTAACTTATTCTCTTTTCGGGACCTTATATTGATGTTGTATTCCATATCTAGGTCTTCGA
This sequence comes from Iris macrosiphon, assembly GCA_036927795.1. NCBI lineage: Eukaryota > Viridiplantae > Streptophyta > Magnoliopsida > Asparagales > Iridaceae > Iris > Iris macrosiphon. The sequence continues at coordinate 81,146,531 of JAYESA010000010.1, read as the reverse complement.
GGCACCGTGTCAGACATCTGTGAGACTATTCATTGGACTTCAGGCGAGTATATTCTATGTTAGTTTCTCATTTATGATATCCTCTATGTTCATTGTATCTAGTGTAGATATCCATGTTCTCTTGACACTATGGTTACACGGATTGGTATATCCGGATCTCGTCATGAGATGTTATTCCTTGGTATATGGTGTATATGGTGCAAGTATTGTTTCATTGGTTATCTTGTACATGTACAAACACCGATTCTCGGGTAGACTAGCTATCTTCTTGGGGAATCTCGTACCATAGCATACCGTGGTTGGATCTATTATACCAGTCGAGGGTGGGGGAGTATTAGTATAGATATGTGATCAATATCCCTATTGTATCAAGTACTGATTACTGAATAGTGTTGATCATACACCGTACGTATGATTAGCCAGGCCGCATTGCATCTTGCCCAAGCCGATCACATGTTAAGCTAGTACTCACACACTTAGTCATTAGTATTCTTGTTTCATTGGCATATTGTTCATCATTGTATTTATTTCAGTATTTCCTTATTGTATATATATTTCTTGTATCTATTATACATCTTGTTTATCCATATTTATTTACTGTTACATAGTTTTTATCATTGATTATAACTGCTATTAGAGATATACTCTGCTCCTTTTCTGACTGGATATATTTTTTCATATGACACTGAGGAGTGGGACCCTACCTATTATGGACCCCAGGATTTTGTGGGTTTAGATTCTGAGACCCTGGCTCAGGAGGGACTTATCCCAACTGAGACAGTTGATCCAGGAGTTGTAGCTTCGTAGTATTCTTTTGTATTGGGTTTGTCTCCAGCTTATTCTGTATTTTTCCTCTGACTCATTGATGTATTATTTTAGACTCATGAGTTGTATTGTGACTATTCTATTCTATATCTGATTCGTGATCATTTTCATCTTAGTTCTGTGATTGAGTATATTATCATTTTGGTAGTTCATTATATTGTTAGATAGATTATCTAGACAGCGTTCTACCGCCGATTCTGCGGCGTAGGCTGGACGTTTTTTCTGACTTGTACCCTTACACCGGGTGCGGGTCGTGACATGTTATATCATTTAAGTCACAGTATTCTAAAAATATAGCAATATTTAGCAACGTCTATATATGACGTCGCTAAAGTGTTTCATGTAGAGTTTGAGTATTTATTTCCCACCGTTCATATTTTATTCCCAATTTTTGAACAAGCTTTCCCCTCCCCCCCTACTCCGGCTTCTCCCCCCGACCCCAGCGACCCCCATGCCCCGACTGACCCCGTGACCCCCTTCGCCCCCTCCCCGGTGCCGCCCTCTCCGACCACGCCCTTAGGTAAACCATAACCCACCCTATCTCTCTCTGGTAGCTAATGATATGACATACACATAGTGACACATTCATATTGACATGACACATATACACAAAATGACACGACACATACACAGACAGACATATACATAGACACGACACACACATACTAAAATGACACACACACGCTGACATGACACACCGACACAAACACACACACTTTTGTACGGACACGTTAGATCCAGACACATGGACACACATACAGGAAATAACTCAGGACACACAGGACACAATCCTAACCCTGGCACAGGTGTTAACACGGACACCTTGTTAAGATACGATACATACATGTTAACATGAGTTGGTATTTACACGGTATCGTTAAATGGTTATGTGTGTTTGATGGGCCCTAAATTCAGGATATCTAAGGAAGGTTGTACATATGTAACCGTATTCTTAGTACATATGTATTCAGCATATGTGAAAACTAATTAGATAGTGATATCTTATTATCTATAGTCAAGTGTTAAGGTTGGACTTGGAAGAAATATGAAAACATAATTAATACTATAATGAACATAAAGGAAAAGACGAAAGACAATCCCAAGGCCAGGTTGGACTTGGAAGAAATATGCAGACGCCCTGCGTTGCATTTGATAGAGGAAGGGAATGGGAAGTATAAGCATCCTAAGGCAATTTTTACTGGAAAATCAGGCTAAAGGAAGACTTTATAGATGGATTTATGGGCTAAAATTTCCAAACGGGTATGTGTCAAATCTGAGAAGATGCGTCGACCTGAAGGAGAATAAACTAACGGGTATGAAGAGCCACGACTGTCACGTATTCATGGAAAGGCTCCTGAAGATAGGAAGACATTCTGGTTTGCCCACTTCAAGGTAAAAATATATTTACTTTTAATATCAATAAGCATTTATGCATATTATATAACTCTCTATTTTACTTCTTATAGAAAATCTATTTCTATCTGCCATACCGGGTTGAGAAGATCGAGGATCAGTTTTCTGCCATCATCGCTAAGCTGATCTGTGATACGATCAACGACCAAAAGGTCCGTGATCGCTCCGAAAAATTGATCCATGGTTGGATCACGCCTGAGCAGTGGATTGCGATGAAGGCGAGATTCGACGAACTCAGGTAAGTGAAAAGGTCGGAGAAGGCGAAGGTGGCTAGGTCGAAGGCAGAAAAGTGGTATGGTGGATTGATTCCCATGACAAAATATTTTTATCGTCTGGTATGTATTCTATTCAATATATATATTATAAGTATGATAAGATATTTAATTTTAATAACAAACAATATAATTTTTAACAAGTACAGAGGGGTGAGAACGCCAACATGGTGACCGTCTTCCTGGCCACCCATTGGAAGGGCAGAAAGCTCATCGATGAGAAGGCCACACAAACCTATGTACGTTTTAGTTTACCTTATTAATTTTAATATAACTTTGAAAATATGCAAATAGATATCTATATAGTTAGTAATAAGTACCTTAGACGTTAGCAACCATTTTTCTAGGAAGAGTATCTTAGACTACGTGAGCGGACGACTGCTAGTGCACCTACAGAGGGAGGGGCTAGTATTTCCATGCAGCCCTCTACAGCTCCGTAGGTGGACGAGCTCTGGATGACCGTCGTTGGTGGTCTTCAGAGAGGTACGTACTACAGTACGAGATCCTACAGCACCTTTGTTGCGACGTAGTCATCCAGGGCCTCCTCTGTCATTGTGCATTCCTCGCAACCTTCACAGGCGTTGGCCCGAGCCCAACAGAGCATTGACCGTCAGATAGATGACCTGCGTGACAAGTTGCTACGGAGGATTACAGGGCAGCCCCAGTCTCAGCCGCAGACCTACGATGTGACGATCATCGCATATTTTGATGCTCTCAAGCGTAGCCTTATGGAGATCAGGACTCTGAGCCAGACGACGGAGCATAGCCTTATAGAGCTCAGGACTATGAGCCAGATGACAGAGCGCAGCTTGGCGACTCTGGCCGCGTCTATGGAGTGTAGATAGACGGAGCTAGAGGGGTCGCATACGGCCATGAGCGGCTCACTTGCAAGGATACATGTGGCGCAGGATGTGATGAGTCGGCCTATGGTAGAGAGAACTTCGAGGATGGTATTTGTCATATATTCATACAATACTCAACTGCTAGCAAAGGAGCAGATACGTCCACCAGATTTGTTGGCATCGACATCGCCTCCATCACTGCCTCCTCCATCGGGATCGATAACGCTTTTGCATGAGCAATATGAGTTCCTTCTATCCTAGATGTGCGGCGGTGCTCCTCCTGATCAGTAGTAGTCCTTATTTGGACATATTTTAGTATGTTTATGTGTATTGGCCCATTCTTGGATCTTTGATGTATTTATTCATACTTTTAATTACATTCTGAGATGAATGTGACACTTATTTTAAATTCAATTATCTACTCCTTGGGATATATTTAGTGTAATATAACTTTGTAGATTTCTTTTTATGTGAGTTTAGTTTATTATTCATGTTAACTGTATGTGAATTTACAGGTGTTGAGTGTTCCATCGAAGGGGTCAGTGAACACAAAAAATTCAACAGAGGATTGCTCTGGGTCCATTTATATAAAGTATAATTTTATAACTGCAGGTAGAGTTTTGTTGGAAAATATTTTATAAATTGTATCATGTTTTTTTAAATTTTTTTCCAGCTAGCAACATTTTGCGACGTTCTGCGACGTACAGTTACATCGCTAACAAGTATCGGAACGTTGCTATCTAGTAACATGGACGTTGCTAGCACATCGCTACATGTCGCTAACATGCTGACATGTCAAAAATTACCATGTCAGCATAGTTGTAGCAAAACGTCGCTCATATAGTCGCTAATATAACGACATGTTGCGACCAAAGCTTACGTCGCCAATTTAACAACGACACGTCGCTAATTATCGTATATTCTGTGACGTCTTCTCATTGAAAATATACGTCGCTACAGTGATGACTAGCGACATTTTTGTTTTCAGCGACCATGTAATACGCGATAACCTAATAACGTTGCCAATTACGTCGCCAAATTATTTTAGCGACGTTAGTTTACATATTAGCGACATTTTTGGATGTCGCTAATATTTGTTATTCTTGTAGTGTTCACATTATGGGAAACCAGGATACGTGATATCAGAGTGTCGTAGAGCGCAAGGGTTGTGCTTAGCCTGTGGAGCACCAGGCCACAGAGTCTTTCCCACACCGAGCCAGTTTGTCATCATCTTCCCTGGCAGGTCCACAGTATAGGGCACCAACGCCGGTTCAGTAATACCAGGGTCTGAGGCCTTTGCTGACCCAATCTCAAGTATTGCAGCAGTTGATGCCACAACAATATGTATATGACCAAGCCTAAGTACAGGCCAAACAAGGAGGTCTGCATCAGAGAGGACCAACACCAAGAGGAAGAGCCCAGGCTTTGGCACTCACCATGGAGGAGCAGCTAGCTACAAGTGAGGTGGTGACATGTACCATTCTCGTCAACTCTCATTCAGCTTCAGTATTATTTGATTCTGGTGCATCATATTCTTTTATGTCTGTATGATTTACGACATGAGTGGGATTAGAACTCGAGTCGTTATCAGTAAGACTCAATATACTTACTGGTAACGGTATCGTGGGGGTCGATAAAGTTTATGTCTCATGTCGAGTCGTAGTGTGCGAACGAGAGTTTTCTGCACGATTGTCAGATTGCATGGATTACCGACCATCACCTTATCAGATAAAAATTCCAGATTTACTTCTTACTTTTGTCAGAGTCTTCAACAAAATATGGGTACCCATCTGAAGTTTAGTACAACTTATCATCCCTAGACAGATGGATAATCAGAACGTACCATCCAGACTCTAGAAGATATGCTTTGATCTTGTACCCTTAACTTTGGTGGTTCATGGGAAGATCATTTACACTTGGTGGAATTCTCTTACAACAACATCTTCCAGGCCAGTATCCAGATGTCACCCTTTGAGGCACTGTATGGCAGGAAGTGTAGATCACCGTTAGCTTGGGATGATGTTGGTGAAAGGTAATTGCTTGGTCCCGAGATGATAGCCCAGACAGTTGAGGTAGTCAAGCAAGTCCGATAGAATCTTAAGGTAGCTCAAGATCGTCAGCGACATTAGGCCGATTTGCATCGGCGACCTCTTGAATTTTATGTCGGCGATAATGTATTTCTTTGAATTTTACCTACCCGAGGAGTGATCAGATTTGGTGTACGAAAAAATCTTAGTCCACGGTATATTGGTCTGTTCGATATTCTTGAGCGAGTCAGAGATCTTTTATATCGTCTCGCTCTTCGTCGTCGCTTCGCGGGAAACATAATATTTTTCATGTATCCCAATTATGATGGTATATACCGGATACAAGCCATGTCCTAGATCATTAAGAATTGATTATTGGTACTGACCTTTCGTATTAGGAGAGGCATGTATCCATTTTGGACCTGAGAGAGAAAATTCTCAAGAACTGGACCTTTTGTTTAGTCCGAGTTGCTCAGGGGAATCACTCATCGGATGAGTTGACTTGGGAATGTGAGGACGATATCCGAGCTAGATACCCATATTTGTTGGACTCGTGAGGTATACTTGTTCGTATATCTCGTTCCCTGATCTTGTCTTGTGAATGCTTGTCATATTTTAGGTAGTTCGTAGCTTGTGATTGATACTCGTATGTTCTTGCTTATTTTATTGCCTGCTTTCCAGGATTTTTTATGCTAGACCCTTTGACTTATTAAAATTCTAAGGACAAAATTTTTCTAAGGAGGTGAGAGTTATGAGACTTGTCTCACTATTTTCGTATTCGTATCTACTATACGTTTACCATTGCTGTATATTTGTTGTATATTGCTTCATGTGCATTTTTTGGATTTATAAACTATTTTTATGTAATTTTTGGGTTATGGTGACTCAGCCTTGCTATATATAGCCCCTCTCTTTCTCTATCTTCATCATTCCTTCACTTCTTTTCATTCTCTTCCTCTTCATCTTCTTTCATCTCCCTAGCTAAGAGCATCCTTAGGCTTAACCGTGAGCCCCGGACCCCCTTGGTAGTAGTGGTAGTAATGTGGGTATAGGTAAGTACAACTTGCCAATGATAAAGAACTTGATTTTTCACATTTTTATGGTTTCCTTGTATTTTATTTGCTTATATTGTGCTCAATGAACTTCTCTACAAGTTTAGTACTTAGCATATTTAGTTTTGATGGCTTGGTTGGAGTAGATCTACACTTCAAGTTTTGGGTGTTCTTGAGTTTTTTATGGTTTTGATCTATAAAAACTTGTTTTTTCTCCTAAAACTAGTTGTTCTATGTTGAAGATCATTTGATTTCAAGTGATTTAGAACTTTACTTTACTAGATTTGGTTTAAAACAAGGATTTTACAAAGGAAATAAAAATTGGGTTTTGAAGCTTTTGGCCATGATATTTTTTTTCTTATTTGGAGAAGATGTAGTTCATGTGAGGAGGTCATACGACAGAAATGCTAGGCGGCACGAAGCTCCTTATTGCATCCCCTTTAGTATACATGTATCTTGTTATGCGCATGACTGACTTGGTCCATGCACCATGAATCCCATGCGCCATGCATCCCATGCACCATAGATCACATGCGTCATGCATCGTATGTGTCATAGATCCCATGCGCCACGCATCCCATGCACCATAGATCCCAAGCGCCATATATATCCCATGTGTCGGTGACACTTGTTAGTAAAAATTTACTTTTATGGTACTTTCTTGTTATTTGCTGGCTTATCCTTTGTTTGGCATATTTTAAGGAATATCAATAAATGAAAGTTTCCCTTGAAAAGACTTTAAACTAACTGTGACATTCACCTGAACATGGAATTCCTTAACATGGATTATAGTTACACTGTTAATCATAAACTCCTGATTTTGGATACCTGAAAAGCACTGATATTCCTGATAGTGGCTCAACGAAGCGCACTCCTGACATGCTAGAATTTTTTAAACAAAATTACTTGAACTGTTAAGATAAATTTTCGTGGTTGATTGCTTGTCCCTGTCCTGAATGTACTTGTTAAGCTCCAGTCCAGTCTTGCATCATGTCTAAGGCAAATTCTTGAGTACCACGATCAGGAATTCTGGATAACTTATCTAATTTAATAACTAGAATAATAATCTAGAAAGCATCTAGAGATATTTTCTGGCTAAATGCAATCCCGATATCCTAGCGACACCTGATGGATTTGAAGCTCTCCGTCGTTAGGGGCACGCTTCTAGCACACCGTCGAGTGTTACATTTCCTGTAAAATAATATACTTGATTTGATCTATGCTATGTATCCTTACGCTTGTATAACTCGGATAGTCTGTAGGGCATGTTATTGTGTGGAATCTAAACTTGCTTATGCTAGTAATTTGGGCTGTGATAACCCAAGTTAGCTAATGGTAGCAAGCCGTAGGACATGATTGGCCGTGATTGCTTGATTTTCTAGTCTGGTTCTGTCTTGCTTCATCCAGTTACTGATCTTGAGTAATAACTTGAGCACTGATTACAGATACTCTCCAGAATTATAAAACTGTTAGATTACCTGTTATACTTATTTACTAATTTTTATGCTATTTCTTATTGATTTGTATGCATGCTGGTTTTTAGTTTCTAAGTTGGTCCCTTGTGGTACCTTGCTGTTTTGGGGTCTGACCCCACTGGTTTTGTATGGCCAAATATCGGAGCAACATGGCAGGATCTTCCGTACTTCTCTCCTCAAGATGGTGAACACGAGGAGCACCTGAGGACATGAGTGGGTTTCTTCATTGTCCACTTGTACTTGTATAATTATTCTTTTGAGGTATTTAGCCACCGAGCACGTGTTTAGCTTGAGTTTTGGAACCTTGATACTGCAGCCTGCGGGCCTACATGTAAAGCATATTCTAGATTATAACTAGAGATGATCATATAATATTGTAATCTACTAGTTCTTTATTTTGATAAATAGCTTCATGATCATCTGTGTATGTATAGTTTGGGATGCCTTACTATTATATATTGGTGATCATAAATTTTGTAACTTGTTGCTTGCTTGAGATTGAGACACTTAGTATTCTTGACCTAGGAATGACTGTTGGATTGTAGAGTAAACCCTCACATGTCTAGACATCCGTGACCATATCTCAGGGTATAGAGTACTCTAGTGTACGTAGCTGCCTTTGTCTGTCCACGCTCTCCAGTATTCTGGTTCTGGGGTGTGACACGGTTTAATTGGTGGCTCATGCATGTCTAAAATTCAAAAGTGTAGGTGTTTACCAGTGTTTAGATCTCTCAATCATGTTACCCCTTGATCTCCTCCAATATCGACTTTGTATCTCTGAATCTTGACATGATACCTACCTTCATCCTAGATCACTCATGTTCTTCCGATTTGATCCTTGTGTCCTCTATCTTTCAGGGATACTATTCCTGGTTCTTTCGATCATTCAGTCTGAGTTCCTCCACTAGAAGGACAACATTCAGCCGACCAACAGACCCTTGAGGTTCAGTCTCAGCATTTCGGGGCCGGGTCCAGAATAGCTCAAAATGAGGAACCCCAGACCCAGGCAGTATCTCCCGTTGTAGCGATTTCATCCGTGCAACTAGTACCTGATCAGGAGGGGTAACCATGTGCTACTTGTTATCCTCATAGAGTTTCTAGCATCTCAAGGACGTCGGGATGACTCTCTCACTCGGTCAGTGTAGGAGGCTTTGGACGACGTCATAAAGATGTATCGAGCGCTCAAGCAATCTGGTTCTGGGACGACGAGTACATTCTTTGATAGTTTAGGAAGATTATTATAAGGATATTTGCATTTTTTTAATTACTAATCTTTACTTTAATTATTTAGGAAGATTATTATAAGGTAATCCATTCCAAAATGTTGGTTATACTAGGATAACTAAAGAATTTAGAAGAGAACATATTTATTAAAGTTCGGAAAGTAGGAGTTACACTCAGCACATGCGTTCAGACCCACTTCTCACAAAGTAAAATCTTCATTTATGTGCAGAATAATGATTTCTCGTGCAGAGAGGCAAAAACAATATGTTTTGACCAATTTCTCGAGCAAAATGGTAAAACCAGTGTATTTTTGCCTAGTTCTCACACACAATTCCAGAAGTCAGTCGTTAAAGTCTTGATGGCTATATATACCTCAGGATTTATGCTGTTTTGAAGGATCGAAAGCTTGGATCTTAAGCCTACTTGCTGTCATTCTCCTCTCCAGTGTTCGTGAGTTTGTGAAGTGCAAGTTTTTCTCGTCGCCTCGACACCCGATAGGAAGTGAAGGTCAGATGTGCCACATCCAGTGTGTGGTTCAATATAGTAGGGGATAGGAACTTGGAGGCATCATTGCCATTTCAGTTTTTTTCGGACGGCCACAAAAAGGGGGCATTTCACATCCTTTTTTTAGGATGTTGACAGAAGCAGTCAATTAGTTTTTTTTTTCCCTTTTTTAACTAAAGGTAATTGACTTTGTTAATATTGGGTACTAATTTCTTAATAGTTAAATAATTAGTCATAATACTTAATTATTAATTATGCTAAATATTAATTGCTAATAAGAAATAATTAGCTACAAAGCATAGACATCAAAAAAAAATTAGGTTGTATCCTATGACGCACACAGAAAACGTATCGGACACACCACGTATACTCAAAATATACTATAAAACGTCAAAATATTTATCTTGTCTGTGTCGTGATTTTACTGTGTCATATTCTATCGGTGTTCGTGCAACATCTGTGTCACTTTTTTAATCGAGTTCTTACCTGATTATGTGAGTCTACTAGGCCAGACTTGGTCTATCTTTCCATGGTTATGGGCATAAGAAGAAAACACATGTGAATGGGCTTTATGAGTTTCATGGATCCAATAAAGTAAGTCCATGTCAGGAAGCCCCGTAGAATCGATTGTATAAATAAAAAGGTTTTGTTGTACGGGTAGGATTTTGATTTTATGCATGAAGATAACTATTTATGGTTATAATTTTGTATGATCTCCCATCTAACAACCGGTAGAAGAATCATTCAATCCAACTAATCCACCATTTTCGGCGCCAGAAAAAAAATTTCCAACGGTCGAAATCCCTCCTTCCCGTACCTATAAATGCTCCTCCCCCTCCCCTCTCTCAACTCACCCCAACCCTAATAATCACTCTCCCCCACTTCCATTCTCCTCAATAACAAACACTTTCAACACTTCCTCCGAAAATGTATCGCGCATTCCTCCTCGCTGCCCTCCTCCTCCTCCTCGCCACTGTCGCGGTCCAGGCCCAGTCCTCCGCCGAGGCACCCGAATTCTCCTCCCCAGCCGCTGCCCCCAAGTCGTCGTCATCCTCGGCCCCCGCAGAGGCACCTAAAGCTGCAGCATCCACCTCCGAGGAGGCCCCCGCCCCCTCCGTGGAAGCCCCCGCGGCTGAGTCCCCCGTCGAAGAGTCCCCGGCCTCAAGCCCCGCCTCCGCCTCCGCCCCCGCTTCGGGACCTTCAGCTACCTCCCCCTCCGAGGAGCCTGCTGCGGACTCTCCCGACGCCCTCTCTCCCGGTGCTGCCGGCTCCCCTCTTTCGGCTGACCAGCTCGCGTTTGCTCCCGGATCCGAAGCCGCAGCAGCCGATGCCCATTCCGGAGCCGTGAAGACCGGGGCCGGACTCGCCTTTGCTGGTGTCATGGCCGTCGTCGCTGTCGCCGCTTTCTAATGAAAACTGATGTTGGTGGGAGATTTGGAAGTGTCTGATCTTTGATTGTTTTGTTTTTTATTTTTATTTTTTATTTATTGTATTCTGGGAAAGGGGTCATCCTGGTATCAATGATATTATGATTATTTCATTCTAATTCGGCCTTGCAATTATTTTTCTAAATTGTTCATCCATATTTCACGTCCAAACTTGGTCTAGCGTTGCAAATTTGGCACAGCAAAAGATTTTGAACTACTCATCAAAATTTGTTGAGCAAATCAAATATATATTATATAGAAACAATTAGAGAAAACTATGATAATCATCAGAGATGGGGTAAACAATTGCAGTGCTAATAACATAAATTCAGGAAAAAGTCTACAAGATGCTGGTACCAAGCAAAATTTTACTAAGGATACTCAATATGTTCACAGCAAATTTTATTATTGAAATCAAAGTCCAATTGGAAATGCCAAGATAATATTAGACTCAAATAGTTCTTTCTACTAACTCGGTTCCGTAGGATATTTATTAATTCCTCTTGGGCCTGGCGATTATGCGTAACGCTATTGTGAGTACATGTGTGCGGATGTTAGCAGCGATGCAGCCCCTATATATGAACCGCTAGCTGGGATGGATGGATCGCTGACATGCAGAGAAAGAACTTCAGGCTTTCCTTGATGCCTCCTTGCCAATAGACAGCGGATTTTCGGTTGAAGCTGGTTGGGATAACCAGAAGGACAAGGAGCTATATATGTTGGTGTGCTCGAGAAAAGGCTAGAAGAGACTGCTATAGACAAAATATAAATAATGGCAGACACATTTAAATGTCATCCTTCATAAAGATATGGCGGTTTTCATAAATATTCTAGTAATATTTCTACAATAAAGATCGACATAGAGAAAGATTTTAGTAATATTTCTACGATTTTAGTAATCTTTGGTAAATAAAGATGGCGCACAGAAGTCATCTTTTGTAGATAAAGATGACGTATAAATATTATCATTTATAAATATAGATGACGTGTGTTTAGATATCATTGTTTTCTCATGAAAAAGATGACATCAACATAGATGACGGCCAGGCAAATGTCATTAATTAGCTTATTCAGCCTTCATTGTTAACCATTTTTGTAGTAGTACGGAATAGACGGTTTGAAGAAAGTGAGCACCCCCGCTTGCAGCTCATTTTTGTCTCACTATGGAGTTGTGTCTATCGACCAAGGATGAAAAGGAAGATATGGAACGAGTTCAATATGATTAAGCAATGAAAAATTTCATATATGCCATAGTGTGTACAATGTCAGATATTGCTCACGCAATATGTATGATTAGCTGGTATCTTTTCAATCGAGAGAGGTAAAATGAATCCTTCATTATCTTCATGGCATTGCTAATTGTGAGCTTTGGGAGTGACATGTAACCATCACTTTTCCGGAGAGAAATATTTTTTTTTTATTTTATATTATATATTATTGGTATTGCTAATATATATATATATATATATATATATATATATATATATATATATATGTGTGTGTGTGTGTGTGTGTGTGTGTGGTGTACAAGAAAAAATCTCTTTTACAACGTTGAAAACACGTTGTAAATGGGCTTTTACAACGTTTAACAAAATGTTGTTATATCCAGGGTTGTAAAAGGGGGATATCTTCCACAACGTTCGTTTAAACATTGTGAAGACGTTGTGATAGTTCTTCCCACAATAATTTACAAACATTGTTAAAATTTATAAAATTTGACAAAATAATATTTCTACCCCATTTTTCAAGCATTGTAAAAATTCTTTTTATAACGTATTTCAAGTATTGTAAATATAATTTTAACAACATTCTGCAACTGCTGTAGAAACAATATATATCCCGAGTAAATGTTGTGCATAAATTTTGTGCAAACCATGTACAAACTGTAAAAAAAAATTATACAACTTTTAAAAATGTTGTATATGTTATTTTATCATGTTTGTCCAGCGTTGTAAATAATATTTGTATTTTTTCTAAAATATTGTTAATGAAGTTTACGATGTTTAAATAAGTTGTTAAAATGTTATCTTACAACAATTTAAACGTTGTGAATTATATTTCCATTTAAAAAATGCAATTTATAAAAAAAGTATATTGATTGCAATCATAATACAAATACATTCTTCTAATTTTTGCTTCTGCTGTTGTTGTTGCTGTTGTTTTTCTTGTTGATACCGTTGTTACTACTGCTCGAGGTACCTTCAGAACCAAGAAGACAAGCTTTGCATATGCATCAACTGTCACAAAGGATAAATGTTGGAATTTATGGGTTGATTGAAGTGGCAATGAGACGGACGCAGTGACCTGCTCATGAGCAAGACAATGTACAGAAAGCACCTGGAAAAAAATGAAACCTTTAGCATTAAACAATATATTGAGAATCTATATCTACAATATGCACAAAGAGAGAGGCAACCATGAGAATATGAAAAATCTGATCTATCATATGATCACCATTAAGCAAACCACTTTGCTGCAGCTGAGAGATATAAAGACTACATGTGGCATCATTGGTTACTGGAAACTCACAAATGCAACACAACTCAGAAAAAAAATGAGAAATCTAGAGCAGGACAAAAACAGAATTTGCCTGCAATTCGCAACTTACTAGGAAGTCATGACTGCATAACAATACTTATATTGTAAATAAGTATAGCTTGGCTTGAGCTTATACACAAATTAATGACTATAGAACAAAGTTTTACAGAAACAAACTCTGATAACTTGCATGTAAAGAATCATTAAGGTTTACATATGAGCGACAAGTTATCATTTATTCCAATACATGATATAAGTAAACGGTTAGAGTGCAGGATTTATACATTGAAAATATACTTTGTATAATGAGACATGATACTTAAACGTAAAACCCTTCTTCCAAATTATATTACCAATCATATTAAATTTTAAATCTCATATGGTCGATGATTGGTTAATAGGTGAGGATACTAGTACCTACCAAGAGATGTACTATCTTTTGAAATGAATATTGTGAACACTTACTCATCCATGGGCAGTTATAAGAGATTGAAATAATATAAGAACTAACCACATGTGAGATCAAATCCCAAGATCAACAAACAGACTTTTTTTTAAAAACAATTGAGCAAAAGTTAATGACTGTATAATTTGTTCAGAACAAAGATTATGAAGAGTGGTTAAGAATTTGCCTCAAAATATTTATAAATGACTTATAACAAAAGACCATGCAAAAGACAGTAAATATTACCTCATCACTATACAGCTACCAATATATTTACGAACATAATTTCACACCATGGATAAAAAATTTAGTTATGCAGAAAATTAAAAGATACACCATCAATACATTACTAGCTAAATTAATAACTAATCAAAAAATTATGGGGTAAACACGATAAAACATAAAAATACAATTCTATAAGTGATTATGCCCGCAATGTTCATAAATGTTAAATTGGTCCTGAAGAAACGTCGCTAAGCTATTAGATTAATTGAGATTGCAAAGATTGGAGTTCGCACTTACATCGTAAACATACTGCCATGGATACCATGGAAAGCGTTTTCAAATGGGTCCAGGAAAAGTAATGCTTTTATATGCTATTGAAATACTTTGAGAAGTCATAAGCATTATGCATTGATCAATAAATGGCTCATATCGTAGCTTCTGTATTAAGTATTGCTTGTGTTGGGAATGGAATTCAGCATCTGATTCATAAATTATAGGTCCTGAAAAAAGAAAAATAATCAAAGTACTATAGTTAATATTGAGATAAGTAAACCTGGAAACTAAAAAGGACATTGAATAACGTATGTCAACAAACTTTTTAATACAAGCATGCATTTAATTAAAGACCATAATATCTCGCTTATTATGCATCCCTGCAGTTCAAATACGAGTGTGCCTTCTGCATGCCTTATTTTCCTACTACCATAAAAAAGATATATAGTAAATACCCAACATACCCAAATTCGCTATACCCTTCTAGTACAGAGTCCACGGATAATGAAGGTGTCATTTGTAACTGTTACTAAAAGTACTTATAATATAAATAAATATTATTTTCCAGAGATTTATAAGAGAAAAAATAAACAAAAACGAAATTTGTTACCGGCCTCCGGGGAAGTTGTGCACGAAGCACTGCCCTAAGATTTGATCCGAGGTCTATGTGCAAACGTTTCTCGGAAGCTCCTAGTGGTAAAACCCCCTGACTACCGGGTTCTCTTCGTTGCACACAACTCGGAGAGAGAGACCGAACTTAGCTCTGTCCAGAGCAAGGATTCAGAGAACAGAATGGTTTGAGAGAAGAGAGAGAGAGAGGTTTCACGTAGGAGAGTTTTTTATGTAAAAATGAAGGAGAAGGAGACCAAATAAATTGGCTGAAGCTGTGTCAAGGTTCAATAAATCTGGACATAAGCCACAGACAGGATACTTAATGGCTCATAAACAGGCCATTAAGGAGCAAATAAAATATGGGAAAAGGCTATCAAAAGAGCTGTTGCAAGGTTCAATGAATCTGGACATGAGCCTCAACGTTCAAATTTGAAAGAGCCAAATGGGTTCAAAAATAAAGAGCAGCAAAAAGATTTTTGGATCCCAGCCCGAACCCGAAGAGTAAATTGGATCGGCATTTGGCGCCCGCAGGTGTGGGCACGTACCCGCACCCATTACGCGCGCCGAACCGAACCGAGCCAAGCCAGGACGGGCGGCGGCGCGCGCGTGTGGCCCAAGGGATTCCCCACACAATATCTTTAAGAAAGCAATGAAGAGAAAATAATATATACACACAAGGAGGGGTTGGCCCATCCGATGTGGGACTAAAGGAAAGAAGGAAATTGAGCTTTTGCTCAAGCAAAGCTAACAATCCCCCCCCCCCCCCAAAAGGTCA
The DNA here is from genome assembly GCA_036927795.1 of Iris macrosiphon. Taxonomy (NCBI): domain Eukaryota; kingdom Viridiplantae; phylum Streptophyta; class Magnoliopsida; order Asparagales; family Iridaceae; genus Iris; species Iris macrosiphon. The sequence continues at coordinate 81,130,602 of JAYESA010000010.1, read as the reverse complement.
AGTTCCGAAATAGAAGTGACAAAGAAATTAAAAGGAAGAGTTTCTGGGCAGGTATATACTATGCATAGATGAGATGGACTACAGCCTTGAATCTCACTTAGTGACTATTGTCTTTGTCTGAAGAAGTGCTTGATGGACTATGCCTTAAATCAAACTTCTTTCACCAGATTCAGAAAATAGCACACATAGTACGCTAGAGGTTCTGGGTCTAACGGGTGGCGCTTTTGGTTGGCCATGCGTACTATTCCAAATTCATAAGAGTTGTCTATGATCGCCCTGTCCCATAGTCGCGGCCTTCACGACCTCTCATATAGGTAAGTCCTTAACGGTTGGTAATAGGTTTCAACCCCGCATATCAGCTTGGACCTATTAAGAGTTTTTAAAACTCATCCTAACCATATCACTCAAGAACAATATCACCATAGGGATGGGGAATCATTGTACGCATGTACAGCCACTTGGGCATTTTAGAATAAGATTTTAATCTCAGGTCAGTGTTCCATAAAAGTTGCCTAAGTCCAGCTTGTTCCTACCCATTGAACCGGCTTCTTGGGATCTCTAGTCAGACTCGGTTAGGTTGCCACTACTGGTGACTTTACTTATGGGCTTAACCCCATCCCCCTCGATGATTCTAGGATCAAAGTCCTAGACAGACCCTTCGTCAAGTGGTCTGCAAGATTCTTTTCTGACTTTATATAGTCAAGAACCACATATTTGCCTAATAGGCTCTTTATAGACTTGAAGCGCAGTTGCAGGTGCCTGTTCATCTTAGCATTCACAGAATCATGCTTTAGTAGTTCCATAACAGATTTATTATCACAGTTTATAGAAATTGCAGGAACATGATTAATAGAAATAGGTATATGCATAATAAGGTTTCTTAGCTATTCGGCTTCTGTACATGTAGTGTCCAAGGTTATCATTTCGGAGTCCATTGTACTCCTAGCTATGATAGTTTGTTTACATGAGCCCCAGAAGATTGCAGCTCCTCCTAGAGTAAAAACATATCTAGTAGTAGATTTTACATCATGTCAGTCAGTTACCCAGTTTGCATCTGAATAACCTTCTATGATATCAGGGTGTCTATTATAGTGCAACGTATAATCTAGAGTACCCCTAAGATATCTAAATACTCTTTCTAATGCTATCCAGTGTAACTGATTTGGGTTACTAGTATATCTACTTAGTCTCCCAAAATCAAATAAAATATCAGGTCTGGTCCTATTTAATATATACATAAGAGAACCTATCATCTGAGAATATCTGTGTTATTCCATAGGAGAACCCTCATTCTTCTTTAGAATAACACTACTGTCATAAGGAGTAAGGGCAGGTTTTTTATCAAAAAACTTAAATTTTCTTAGCATTTTCTCGATAGAGTGTGCTAAGGATAGAGTATAGCCCTCCTTGTATTTTGACAGTTGCATGCCTAGAATCAAGTTGGCTTCACCTAGATCTTTCATATCAAACTGGCTGGATAAATAGTCCTTGGTATTAGTAATCAATTCTAGTGATGATCCAAAAATAAGGATGTCATATACATACAAACATAGGATGACACAACTTTAATCTAAAATTTTTGAGTATATACATTTGTCATACTCATTTGGCACGAAACCATATTCTGAGATGATTATGTCAAATTTGTTGTGCCATTGTTTGGAAGCTTATTTTAGGCCATAAGGAGATTTAACTAATCTGCAAACTTTCTTTTCTTGGCCTTTTGTAATTAAACCTTCAGGTTGCTCCATGTAGTTTTCTTCCTCTAGGTCTCCATTTAGAAATGCTGTCTTTATATCCATTTGATGGATTGACATATTATGAATGGATGCTAAGGCTAGAAGGGTTCTAATAGAGGTGATCCTAGCTACAGGAGAGTATGTATAAAAATAATCAAGTCCCTTTTTCTGGTTAAAACATTTGGCTACTAATCTAGCCTTGTATTTCTCTATGGTACCATAGGCTCTAAGTTTCTTTTTGAATATCCACTTACAACCTATGGATTTACTACCTAAAGGTAGATCTGTTAGAAACCAAGTATTGTTCTCCATGATGGAGTTATACTCACTGTTAATGGCTTCTTTCCAGAAGGGGGTATCAGGAGAAGATATTGTTTCTTCATAAGTTGAGGGATCACCCTCTATCAAAAAAGTAAAGAAACCTTCTCCTAAGTTCTTTTTAATTCTTTCTCTTTTACTCCTTCTAGGTTCTATATTTTGTTCGGGTTGTGAACTAGATATTTGAACATGAGAGCTGGTGGACGGAGTAAGAGAGAGATTGGAGGGAGAGGAAGAAATTCTATCTTTAAAGGGATATATATTCTCAAAGTAAACTGCATCTCTTGCTTCTATAATAATATTGTTAGAGATTTTATTTACTTTTGAGTGAGTAACAAGAAATCTATTGGCATTTCTATCTGGGGCATATCCTATGAATACAATATCTACAGTCTTGGGTCCAATCTTCCTCTTTTTAGGTTCAGGAATTTCTACTTTAGCCAGACATCCCCAAACTTTGAGATAATGGATCCTAGGAGCTCTACCTTTCCATAATTCGTTGGAAGTCTTATCATTAGACTTACTAGAAATTCTATTAAGGATGTAACAGGCCGATAATAATGCTTCTTCCCATAAATTATCGGGAGCACCTGAGCTGAGGAGCATGGCATTCACCATGTCTAACAGGGTACGATTCTTCCTTTCAGCAACTCCGTTGGACTGTGGTGAATATGGAGCAGTTACCTCATGGATTATTTCGTATTCTTCACAGAAATTGGTCATATCATTTGATGTATACTCTCCACCACGATCTGATCTAAGGATCTTAATCTTTCTCTCTAACTGGTTCTCAGCTTCAGATTTATAGACCTTAAATCTGTCTAGAACTTCATCTTTGGTTTTGAGAAGATATGTATAACAATACTTTGAATGATCATCTATAAAGGTAAAAAGTATTTTCTACCACCTCGGGTCAATGCCCTATTTGAGTCACACATGCACATCACTATGAACTAGCTCTAGAAGGTCAGAGTTCCTTTCTACAGATTTGAAAGGTAGTCTAGTATGTTTGGCTTGAACATAGATCTCACACTTATGTTTATCATCTATTGGAGTCTTAGGAATAAGATCTAAGTTCATCATCCTTCTTAGGGAACCTAGATTCACATGACCTAATCTATTGTGCCATACATTTGAGGATTCTACATTTGAAACAACAAAGAAAGGATCTGAAATTTTATTCATGGTACTCAAAATAAAAAGACCATCTCTTACAAATTATTTTCCAATAAAGGAGTTATTCTTAGAAAATACTACTTTATTTGCTTCCATAACAATCTTGTACCCTGAAGCTACAAGGAGAGCCCCACTAACTAAATTTCTTTTGATAGACGGCACATGTAACACATCATGAAGAGTCAAAAAATTTTCTGATGTCATCTTTAGATCTATTCTTCCTTTCCCTATAATCTGTGCCACTGAGCCATCTCCTAGAGTTACACCTCCTCCACCTGATTCTTGATAGTTTGAAAAACAAGAGCGATCAAAGAAAATATGAAAATTAGCTCTAGAATCCAACCACCAATCGTCAGAATGGTAGGAAATGTTGACTAATGGTTGATAGCCTACAGACCTGAAGGAATTAGAAGAGCCATTGAGAAGCATGTTTGCTTCTGGTTTGGTAGGACGTTTCCCTTTGTAAGAAGTCTGGACAGCTTCCTTCTTCCTATGGAAATAGTTGGTGGCTATATGGTTTATTTAACCACACACAAAATAAAATCTCTTCTGATCCTGAGTCTGACCGAAGTTTTTTGGTTTATAGTGGTGATGGTTTTGGTGATGAGGCTGAGGGTTATGCTTCTTCTTGAAGAGGTTCCTTTTGGGTTTGTGGTGATGATTAGGCTTGGGTTTACCTTGGGATTCTACAAGGTTTACCTTAGCTTTAGACTCAGACTTGGGTTAGATCTTAGCCTAATTTGTTTTTTTGTTCTAATTTTCTTTAGGACTTGAGCAAAGGTAGGGTCACCCTGGGTATGAATGAGATCTTTCTTGACATCAGACCAAGAAGGAGGGAGCTTGCCTACCAAACAGGCTATTTTATACTCAGTAGAAAAGAAAGTACCTTTGGCTTGAATATGCCTAAGATATTCTTGGAATTCATGTATTTGATCATTCATGGGTTTATTATCTACCATAAAATATCTGTTGAATGAGGAGGAATTGAATCTTTCGATTCCAGCATCATCACAGCTATATTCATCTTCCAAAGCTTCCCAAAGTTCTTTAGCACTCTTATATTCAAAGAATATGTCATATAATGATTCACACAAAGCGCTTAGAATTATGTGGAAGCAGTGGTAGTCTATTTTCTTAGGTATTTTCGGTTTAGAGGAGCTAGTGGATTTGGACACTCCTACGTCAGACTCGGTGTCATCAGAATCATTTGTGTTGGGTGTGGAACCATCAATGGCTGAGATCAGCCCTAAAGTTGTGAGCCAAAACTCCATTTGACTCTGTCATCTCTTAAGTAGGTCCCGTTGAACTTAGCAGATTTAGCAGTGAAAGTCTCATCCTTGCCAGTCATGATTGCTATTGAGAAAAAACTGAAACTGAAAGATATGTATTTACTCAATAATAATGTCCAATGATTCAGAAAATAGTTCAAGTAATTTTGCTAATCAATCTTCAAATCTTTAGTCTATCAAGTGTAGATTAACTTGGGTTAGCTGTAGGGGCCGGTTCCCAGATACGGTGGTCCGAAGACACTTAAATACCGTGTCGCTTAGGGCTATTTACACCCGGTTGACAGAAGGACCCTTTCGGCTTATTCCCAAATTTATCTTTACTTTTAGAATTAAGACTCAAAGTAATTTACAGTTTCACTTTAACTATTTATTTACTTCTAGAAAATAATTTCTATTGTTCTAAGATGCAGTAGAAATATGTTCAAACACTATTTTCACAAGGCAAGGTATTTAAACAACTTGATATGTAAGAAATTGTTCAATTATAATTAAAATTTAAAAATGATGCAAGTTGTTTCAGAATCTTATTCAAATAAAAGGTACTAAAGTTATTTAATTATTTCCTAGTCACAAAAATTGTCTTTAAACAACTATGAACAATATAGTTGCAAACAAAAAGATTAAGCAACTAAGCTACAGCAGAAATAATTTTATTGGTAGAAATAATTTTATTGCAAACAATCAGAATAAGCAACTATGAACTTGTTATTCTATTATTACAGTAGAAATAATTTTATTGCTATAGTAAAAATAAGTTGATTGCTAGAAAAAGTTTTTATTGCAAACAACAAGGATAAGTAACTATGAATTAGTTATTCTACGATTAACAATTATTTTTCGTAACAGGAAATCAGATTCAACTCTTAGATTGTTACTAAAAAGTACTTATAATATAAATAAATATTATTTTTCAGAGATTTATAAGAGAAAAAATAAACAAAAACTAAATTTGTTACCGGCCTCCGGGGAAGTCGTGCACGAAGCACTGCCCTAAGAGTTGATCTGAGGTCTATGTGCAGATGTTTCTCGGAAGCTCCTAGTGGTAAAACCCCCTGACTACCGGGTTCTCTTCGTTGCACACAACTCGGAGAGAGAGACCGAACTTAGCTCTGCCCAGAGCAAGGATTCAGAGAACAGAATGGTTTGAGAGAAGAGAGAGAGAGAGGTTTCACGTAGGAGAGTTTTTTATGTAAAAATGAAGGAGAAGGAGACCAAATAAATAGGCTACAGCTGTGGAAAGGTTCAATGAATCTGGACATGAGCCACAGACAAGATACTTAATGGCTCATAAATAAGCCATTAAGGAGCAAATAAAACGTGGAAAAAGGCTGTCAACCCGAAGAGTAAATTGGATCGGCATTCGACGCCCGCAGGTGTGGGCACGTACCCGTACCCGTTACGCGCGCCGAACCGAGCCGAGTCGAGTCGAGTCGAGCCGAGCCAGGCCGGGCGGGGGCGCGCGCGTGTGGCCCAAGGGGTTTCCCACACAACATCTTTAAGAAAGCAATGAAGAGGAAATAATATATACACACAAGGAGGGGTTGGCCCATCCGATGTGGGACTAAAGGAAAGAAGAAAATTGAGCTTTTGCTCAAGCAAAGCTAACAGTAACCCAATTAACACAGAGGCTATATCCTTGCCAAGTCTTGTTGTTGTGCCAAGAGACTCCCTCAACTACTGCTATCAATGTTTAGCACATTTATAAACTTGAAAAAGTATCTACCTATGGATATATGGTACTAAGATCTGACTCATGAGTTCAATGCTCAACTTGCTTACAGAATCCCATATGAATGTATTGAAAGCAGCATCCCTCTGTACTTAGCACAATGCGTGGGTGAATATAATTCAACATTGTATTAGACATTAGAATGTATTGAAAGCCATTCTCCCCAATCCAATAGATGAATGGCTTCCAAGCTTTATTACCTGACTCCAGTCGATGTATAGTTCTCAATTTATTTATCAGCACAGTTCTTATGTTATAGATATGATCTATCAAAAGCTTCAGGAATGTGAAATCAATTATAAAGATAATAAAGAAACAATGAAAAGAGGGGATCAAAATCCCCTTCTATAATCAATTCCATAAGATGAAAAATAATAATAAATATATTATTTCAAAAATTAGGGAAAAGTATGAATTGCTAGATAAGAAGAGAACCTTTTAGGTTTGAGATAAGAGAATCTCGTCGCGCAGAAGTCAAGCTTATTGTGCCACCGCTAACCTGGCTAGGCCGTCGTCCTTGACTCGGTGCTGTCAGCCGTACCACACCACCGTTAGGGTTGTCGTCCTGCAGTCAGCCTTCATCACCCTCGTCTTGGCACCATAGCAAGGGAGGGGGAGAGAATAGTGGAGGCCAAATTATTTTTAGGAGAAATTTCAATTTACTGGCCCAGTTTTCGTAGAGAGGGGGCTATTTGATATTATCCCTGTTAGATTAGGTATATTGATATTATCCCCTGAGTTGAGAATATCCTCCTGAAAGTGTCGTTAGAAATATGTTAGATTAGGTATATTGATATTACTCCTTGTTAGATTAAAAGTTGGAAATACCCTGAAAGTGTCGTTAATGAGTTTTGAAGAGTTTTTAACGACACTTTCAGGGGGTATTCTCAACTTTAATCTAACATGGGGGTAATATCAATATACGTAATCTAACAGGGGATAATATCAAATAGCCCTAGAGAGGGAGAGAGATGAATTGGTATCAAAATTATATTTAGGGTAAATTTCAATTTAGCGCCAAGTTTTGTTTATAGTCTAAGTAGTTGATTTGGCAAGGAAATATACAATGTTGAAAAAGGAACATTCATTTAGGGACTGTTTGGATAGTTATAATTTATTAAAAGTGTGAAAGTGATACTTTCAATATGTTGTAATATAAATGGTCACTTTTTAAATCTTGTTTGAATAAATAATTTTTTGTCCGAGTTTTATACCAAATTTGTTTGGATGGGAACATTAAAATGAAAATGGAAATTGAATGTTTTGGAGTTCTACTATTTGGATAAATACATAACAGAGGAAGTGGGAATTGAAAATTTGAAGTTTCAATATTTGGATGGCAACGTGTAAGTGTAAGTAAAAAATAAAATTGACGAAAAACTAACAAATAATAATTCATAAAAATAAAAAATAAAATATTTAACAAAAAATTAACTAACAAAATTTAATTAAAAAAATTTAATAATTAATATTAAATATCAAAATATATTAATTTATATTTAATTAATAAAATTAATTATTTAACAAAAAATATCAACTATCGAATACATATTAATTAAAAATAATAATTAATAAAAAATTCTTAATTAGAAAAACTTAATTAATAAAATTTAAAAAATTAGTAAAGGACAAAATAATTAAGAATATTAATTAACAAATATATATTAATTAACAAAATATAATTATAGAAAACATAATTAACAAAAATTAATAAAAAAATTAATTAACGAAAAAATAATTAAGATAACTTAATTGATGTTAAATTAACAAAAAAATTTCTTAATTAGTAAAATAAACTAAAATTAATTTTTTTACATAACAAAAAATATTAATTATCAAAATATATTAATTAAGAAAAAAATAATTGATAACAGATTATAAAAGTGTGTTCCTATTCAGTTGAAGAAAAATTAACAAAATTATATTAATTAATAAATAAATCAATCCAATTGAATTAATGAAGAAAAATAGCAACGACTCCACTTGCAACGTGTTTCACTCATTTTCTACTGCAACTCATAAACTCTCCACTTGCAATAAAATTTGCCACTTTCAATGGACTTGCAATTGTTAGCCAAACATCGAAATTGACTTCTCTTGAGAGCAGATGTATTGAAAGTGCATTGAAAGTGACAGTTTTAATACACTTACGACAACCCAAACGTGGGAGGTGTGCTCAAATTTTAACGCACTTGCAAAAAAGATACCACTTGCAACGCACTTGCAAGCAACCAAACAGCCCAAAGTAGTGAGTGCATTAAAAGTGGCATGAAACTACCATTTTCATTGAAAGTGCACATTGAATCTATCAGTTTCAATATTTTGTAAGGTGTTGTAACTGCGTTGCAAATATGGAATCCAGAAATTAGTTCTTGCCCCCCTCTTTTTTCAGATCTCGCCTATATATAAAAAGTGAAGAAAGACTGTTAGAAGTGGTAGATTTTTGTCGCGGAGGTGATGGTCGGTCGACATCTGCCTCTCCCTCCACTTCCTACTATGTCGCCACGTCAGCACCACCTCCCACGATGACCACCACAACCACTAGAATAGCACCCCCCTGGAGCACTAGGTTGACGACCGGAAGGCCTGGTCTTTCGACGATCGACCACCAACATTTGCGCTCGACCAGCACCCCTCTCGTTGTCCTTGAAACTCCTCCAACACCCCGGTCGCCTCCATCATCGAGGCCGCCTCGTTAAAGTCCTTCTCGTCGGGTAGAATTTTACTGATGTTTTTTTCTGATCGGGTCTGGATATGGGAAAGGATAGTTGTATTGGATGAGGAGAAGGGGAAGGGGAGCGGGCGACGATAATTTCGAGGGAGGAATCTTGGATAAGGTTGAGGGAACCGAGGTTGGGAGAGTCGTGACAGAGGGACAGTGGAGGCACGTTGCCCTTCATGATCGAGGAGGTTGCCACTAGAGACAGTCCTGACGGGAGGGCCATCCTCGACGGGCCGCGATAGGGGAGCGCGCTACCCTCAATCGAGTTGGTGTTGCTGCTGGAGACCTAGTTGTCGAGGGTTGTGCTGAGGTAGGAAAGGATGTCAGACTTGTGGGTCTTGGAGAGGGAGGAGCAGAGAACCTTGGAGGGGACATCTAAACATTAAAAGTCCACATTTTTAAAAATTCCTCACTTGCAGGAGACAAAAACCTATCCAAATATATTTTGGAAAGTATTCAATTTTGTGTTGAAAATAATTTTACTACGAATTTTTAATAGCGAAACTAGAGCGCGTCAACTATTTTGGGAAGAAACATTTAGAAAACAAGTTTTTGTCGCTTAAAATTTATGAAATCAACTTTTACAACAAAATTGTAAATTTTGTTGCAAAAATTATTTTTTGGGAACAACTAGTGCAAAACCTTTTGCCCCAAAAAGTGAAATTTTTTTGGTGCACACAAATACACACACATGTAAGAAACATGTAACTCATGATGGGGTGTCTTTTTTTTTGGTCAAACACATGGATATACAATTTTAAATATTGAAAATATAAAAATATATTCACAACTTTTATTTATAGTGGCAAAATAATGATAAATTTGCAACATTGTATAAACATTGTGAAACACACACCTTTTGCAACATTTTATAAAAGTTGTTGAGTATCCCTTTTACAATGTTTTTTAAACATAGTAAAAAGATAATACATACACAACGTTTATATAAAGTGATAAAATAAAATTAATTTTACAACATCGAATAAATATTGTGAAACTTAGAAAGTTTACAACAGTTGATAAGCGTTGTTGAACATGACATTTTATAATATTTAAAAAAAATTGTCAAAATTAATAACTTTGACAATATTAAATGAATGTTGTCAAAATTAATAAGTTTGACAATGTTAATAAAACGTCATTAAAGACATCAATACACAACTTTTATGAATAACCATTGTAGAAGCCTTAATGTTTCAATATAAAATATTGTTTGCACATGTATTTTATGACATTTTTACAATAAAGGTTGTAGAAGACCCCCCCCCCCCCCCCCTTTATAATATTTTTAGGATGTGTTGTAAATAAAACGTTGTAAAAAGGGTTTTTTCTTGTATATATATATATATATATATATATATATATATATATATATATATATATATATATATATATATATATATATATAGTTAGTTAGTTAGTTAGTTAGTTAGTGGTTAGGGTGTAGCCCATTCGTTAGACTAAATACTAGTGAGCCTAAGTGAACCCAACTAGACTTAACATGATCCATTAGTACAACCAATTAGTCTAGTCATGGTTGACTCATTAATTAGAGAGAATGAATAGAATATTTTTTTTCATTAATATTAGAAACTTTTCTTAGTTAACCTTAATTAACTAAATCTTTCATGAGAACTAATAGGGGCAACTTGGACATTTTGCATTGACCTAGACCTAGGGGGAGTGGTTGGCCCTATTAGGGAAAGGGGGGGGGGATCTCTCTCCTCTTCTTTATTGCTCATTTTATTTCCAAAAGTGTTCTTCCCCAAATTGTGAGCAAACCCCATCATTCTCAATATATTTTCTCTCATTCCCTACTCATTTTCATCATCAAGGAAGCCTAAGAGCTTGGAGTGCAAGTATCACTACTTGGAGAGGAGATTCAAGGAGCTTGTGTCCATTTCGTGTCCACCCGGAGGAGTTTTATTGGGATCTGACTCCGAATAGGTATAACCTCTATTTTTCTTTAATTTTAAGATTAATTTATGGTATTAGACCCTTAGAAACCCTTCCATGGTTACGAACTACCCATAGGAGGAAGAACTAGGTTCATATGAGCTATATTGTGATAGTTATATTGACTTTTAGGGCCAAATTAGAGAAGATCTGAGTTTGGGCCATTAGGTGTTTGAGAAAATATTTCTTATGTGATTTTAGAGTGAGGTGCATGATTCATAAGGGTGTACGTGTAACCACCACTTTCTACCATTATGATATTTTTGTAATTTTGTATGTTGCTAATTTTTTTTATATTAGTGGTTAGTTAGAATTAATTAGTACTAATTGTCACGAATAGAATATTCTATTTTTAGTTAGTGAGATGTCACCCTTAATCAAATGATTTTATTCATTTAGGTTTAGAAATCAATTAGAGGAGAATGACAAACTTGTAAATAGATCAAACCCATCATGACCAACCCTTGCCCAAGCATTCTTTATTTTGTTTTGTTTTATTTCATTCCTTCACCACTTCTTCTTCTTCCCTACTCCATCTTCTCTACCTCCTTAAGAGTAGAAACCCTAATTTTATTCAATAGCATCACGCGTTCAGGAATTTGAAGGCTCGATGAACAACCCAAATATAAATCACTTAACACGTAACACGGTATATCACACCTAAGTGCACATTAGATCTTGAATACTATCAGTCAATAATTATATCAGCACGGATACAATATTCGAGTCTAATTATCAATTATTCATTGGGTCACATGAATCTTGATCACATTGTAACATGAAGCTTATGTCATGCACGTAGCTGGTTAGTCACTTATTACTTAGTTTGTTCCACACAGGAACCTCAGTCCAATACATATTCATGCCATATACATAAACAATCTAGCACAGGGTCATGTCTCGCATGAGGTCTGGTTACTAAGTTCATTCTTCCTTAGAATCAAGACACAAGCATTACTAAAATCAACCACATAGAATAAAAAAATATTCTAAATAAAAATATAAGAACCCAACAAGGAAGTACTACATGTACACATGGAGTCAATAAGGATAATACGTGTCCATAAGAAGGTCAGCCGCATGAACAAACCCGGCCGCATGCTCTAACATGGCCGCATTCTCTTCCAGGCCGCATACTCGGGCAAAAGTCCACTACTTGGGACAAGTGACGAAGTGACGGGCAATAAATGAAGTGTAGTGACATTAAGTGACTGATGTAACAAGCCATAAGTGTCAGAGAGAAAAGACAAAAGCACATAAAGTGGTACAGTCACATAAATCGTGCAGAGGCATGAGTCCAAAAAGAAGAGACGGATGGTTCGTGGCCGCATAATCTCCTGGACGCATGGACTTTGGGCACATGTAGTCAGGCCTAAGTGAATTTCTATGTATTCATGGTAATATGCGTCTGACTTTGAAAGCATGCACAAAGAAGACATGCATCCAACAAGATGGGCGCATGCTGGAGAGGGCGTATATTACTAGGCCGTATGGTACTCCATCGTCCCAGAACAGCAAGTTCGGCTATGAAAAAAAACCAAGAATGCGAAAAACTAGCTCTAACATAAAAATCTTCTTCTCAACTAAAAATTTGCATCTCAACTCTAAATCAAGCCATTCAAAAGTCAAATTGCTCGAAATAAAGTGCTCCATCACATAGAACAATAAGTTTTTGAAAACAATAAGCTTTTGAAGATCAAAACCCAGAAAATCAAGAACACCCACGCACATAAAAATTTAGATCTACACCATTCCATCCACTAAATCTAAAAATACCAAGTTCTAAACATTCTTAAAATCACATAACAATCATAATAAACTAAAAATATGGAGGGTTTCTCCATTTCTCATGCAAGATGTACTTACCAAAGGGTGGAGAAAGAGAAATAAAGAGAGAAATAAAAAAAGAATGAAGTGGGAGAGAGAAAGAAGTTGGGTTATATATCTAGGGTTTGAGATTTAGACCATCGGTCGAACTTATGACCAAACCAACCCAAACCATAAACCAAAAACCAAGACAAGCCAAAGAATGAGTCTAGTCTCAAGCAACCAAATAAATAACATGCAAGCGAGAACTAATATGCTCCCAATACGTATACTGGGAAAGGGGAGTAATATCTCTATCCACCTTAAAAAAAATTATCCTCGGAGTTCGAATCCAAGTAAGGCTAGAGAAGTCAGGACAAGCATAATAGATTCTACTAGCAAATCTACACATGCAAGCAATAACATCACAACACATGGATGATCACCTGATCACGGAATCCAAGATATGAAGGCATAAGTAGAATATACCTTCCGAATCGAATGGGTGTGGGTACTGAGACCGTATATCGTCGTTATGCTCCCACATCGATTCTCCAAGAGTGTGATGGCCCCAGGCAACTCGAATAAGAGAAATAGTCTGGTTCTTGAGTACCTTCTCCCTTCAATCCAGAATGGATACAGGTTTCTCTTCGTAAGATAAGTCGGTACCAAAGACTAATTCAGAGTGATCGAGGATAAGACTCGAATCTGGGATATACCTACGCAACTAAGATACATGAAATACATCGTGCACCTCATACAGCGAAGGTGGAAGGGCAAGATAATAAGCCACATCGCCTACCCGATCGAGAATGTCAAACGGTTCAACGTACTGTGGACTAAGCTTCCCGCGGACCCCGAATCTAGTAACTCGACGGGTTGGCAAAATCTGCAAGAACACGTGGTCGCCGACACGAAACTCTAAAGGTCTACGATGCTAGTCTGCCTAGTGACAATGTCGATCCTGCGCAACCCGAAGTCCCTCTCTGATCTGCCTGGCAACTTCTACTTTCTGCGTGATCATTTCGAGGCCTAATATCTTTCGCTTACCAATATCTTTCTATGCCAATGGTGATCTACACTTCCTGCGTATAGTGCCTCAAAAGGTGCCATATGAATACTGGCCAGATAACTGTTGTTATACGAGAATTCTACCAAGTGAAGATGATTCTCCCAAGATCTACCAAAGTATAGGGTACAGGCTCGTAACATATCCTCCAGGGTCTGGATGGTCCTATCTGATTTTTCATCAGTCTGGGAGTGGTACGCAGTACTGAATCTTAAATTGGTACCCAATCTCTCGTGTAAGCTTATCCAAAAATGAGAAGTGAATATTTTATCTCGGTCGGACACTATGCTTACCAGTACGCCATGTTGTCTCACCAATCTGTTGCATATACAAATTTTCCAACTTCTCTGTATATTGTCCCACTCTGAAGGGGAGAAAATGTACCACTTTTGTGATCCGATCCACTATTATCTAAACTGTATCTCGACCAGTTGGGGATCTAGATAAACCGGTCACAAAGTCCAGGGTGATGTGTTCACACTAACACTCTGGAATAGGAAGCAGTTGTAATAATCTTGCCGGTCTTTGTTGTTCTGTCTTCACTTGTTGACATATCAGATGTCGCGATATGAAGTGTGCTATTTTCCTCTTCATTCTGTTCCACCAAAAGGTTGCTTGATATCTTGGTATATTTTTGTGCTTCCCGGATGAATGGAGTACTGAGAACTGTGTGCTTCGATAATCATTTCTTACCGAATATTCTCGCTCGATACACATAGACGGTTCCCAAAACTTAGTATTCCATCCGCATGAATTGTCAATGTCACGACCATTACCAGTGTGAGGGACACGAGTACGTTGGTGCATCCAGCCTACGCCATAACTTTTGTGGTAGAATGCTGTCTAGGTCAACTAACTATCAATCTCACACAAAAAATATATAACCTGTAAATGATATATCAACTCCAACAAGGAGGACAATATAATAATAATGATAAATACTCAATCACAAATCTAAAGTATGATAAGATATCAAAAAAGTCTAACATACCTATAAAGTCTAAACATCAACGACATCCAAATATCAACAACAATATCCAAGTCTCAAATATAAGCCAAAAATAAATCCGGTACCAAAATGCTAAATAAAATCTAACTAGGATAACTAGTAATTTTGGCTAGATCTCCCGACAATCACTCCTGAGCTACTCGGTCCATGGCTGCACCATCAACATCCTGGGGTCCGTAATAAGTCGAACAACAATCCTCTGGGTCCTCTAAAAAATATTATCCAGTCAGGATTAGAGCGAACTACACCTCTAACAGAAGTTCCAATTAAATTTTAAAGACTAGAAAACAACTATAGTTGGTAATATATGATAAGCAAGGAAAGAAAATGAATTAGAGAATAAAATACAGTCACAGTTAATTTAAGAAGCAAAAAAATATAAGCATGGTGAATCAAGAAAGTATGGTAATAAAGATTATAAATAAATGAAAACTAAACTAAGATAGATATGATATGTGTCCAGCAAATATAATGTGAAGCCAGCAAGAATGTAAATAAACTAGTGTGTTTTAAAATACCACTTTCGATATGTAAACGACTATGGGTAATACGGTTCATCGCACGTGAGGTGTGCGACTGCTATCTTTCAAGATTAGACCAGTACGGGGTGGTTCCAGATTTTGGGAATGTTTACATGTCTACTATGATATTTTCTCGCCCGATTAGTATAAATGAATCCAAGTTCCGACACGCAAATCAAGTACGAGGCCAGCCAGATAAAAGTAAGTGATGCCGATAAGTGAGTCCTAATATGATGCTAGTAAAGAGTTCTGATGTAGAGGCCAGACAAGTATGATGCACGTGTTGCAAGAGAGTGAATCCATATAATAGTAATTCGTGTATCCATAGTATCGAGAAATTAGGTAAAACAATGCTATAGACCAGAATCATAGTAGATATCAAATAATGGCAACTATCAGAGAATGTACTCAGTTGAGATCCTGAGCAAGGAACAATGAACATAGCTCAACTTGAGTCCAAGAGTCCTAAAATATGGAATATTACTGTTAATGAGTGATTTGGAGCAGTAAATATGTTAAACTAGATTGTTATGAAGTTTCTAGGTCGATTCTAGGTTTTGGTGGTCAAACTAGGTCAACACCTCAATCTGGGTTCATAACTAGCTATAAATTGTCCTACAAGGTCACACTAGTCAATATTAGCTAATACTAGGGTATTTTAAGGTCATACTGAGGTACACCAAGTCAATACTAGGCTTATACCATATCTAGGTTCATATGTATATACTAGTACTATTACCTAGCTCATACCCCCATATCTAGGTAATACATTAGTTATACACTTAGTACACAGATATCATATACCAGATACCTACTCTAGATTTTATTACTCTAGCCTATAACATATTCCTTAGGATATAGGCTATTATCTTGGTACAACTAACTACAAATATCTCATGACACAACCAATTGTATTACTTGGATACATCCTTATCCAACTCTAAACTACACTTAGATCTGAACTCAACCTAAAATCAACCTAATACACAAAATTTCTAACTGATACCCATCATCCCCACACACACCCACAGACCTCTGTACTCACTAGTACCCCCTTTACTTGTTATGTGCCACAGTCCTTGACTGAACAAGCATCCTACTACAGTGGCTCATAACACTGCTGCTCTCACTTCATTCTCTATACCGATCTTGAGAAACTCAACCCTCTACTGTGTGCACATTGAAGTGCACCTGTACTCCCATACTGCTGCTGCCTACCTAGGCAAACTCGAGACCCAACTGCACCTACCTAATTTTATACTTGCTCATGTATCACAAGATATAAACACTCCTCACTCACACTACCACTACTCCCTCTCTTCCTCACTTACCTACTTGGTACTTGGTACTATACCAAACAAACCACACTAATTAACTATTCTGCAGTGAACACCAACACTTTCACAACCTCACAACACCATGCCTAGAATCTAGGATGCACATTGGCACCCCATCCTCACTTGATTCCCTGATACCCCTATTCAAAGCCACTTGGATCTCATCTAACACCACATCATATCTCACACTTGATTCTATACTACAATATAACTTCCCTGACACAACTTTACTTGCCCATACCCTTATACTAACCCAATCTAATACCTTCATTGTTACTTGCATAACTGTGCTCAACTTGTGCATATCCTATGTACTGTGCTGTGGCATATACTTTATAATTTATTACACTCCACTTGATCACACAATGCACATGCCTCGACATACCTAGGATACCATAGTTGCTGCAATAACTCGGTTCTTGCTGTCTGCAATGGTCCCTGTGGTGCACTGCCTTGCAAATGCAAGTGCTTGTATTGCTGCTGCTGCAAACAATTATGCTTCTATGTTACTACTTGTTATGTATGGGTTTACCCAGATTCTGCTGCTTACTTCACAGGTTCTCATTCTAGTGCACACACTGGTATTACTGCACTATATTTAATCATAATACTCACTTACATATAACCCATAAATTGTGCACTCCTCACACCTTAGTATGCACTGTTGCTTCCCAATTTACTTCCTCACTCACTGCTTGCCACTGCTATATCACACACTAATTAGTGCACCATCACCCAGAAATGTGCACATCTCCCTCACTTACATCACTGATACTCCCCAACCTGACACCCATTAGTTAACACTTGAATACATCGACACCTGAACACCTAACCCCATAAGCACATATTGATACACTCTTCCCTCAGTCACTCACTAACACCCATTCACTCACTCACACTCACTCACTCAAACACACATTCGAAAGCCCTTGCACACACACACACACACACACACACACACACACACACATCCCCCCATAAAGCCCCTCTCACCCCTTACTGATACACCAACCCACACCTCACTGTTACTCTCTACACTAATCACTGTTGACAGTGTATACTCCTACTTGTATACTTAATTTCATGCACACATGCTCTGCAGTCAATCCAGTACTTGATACTTGATCTCCAGTTAGTCCATTACTCCCTCCATTTTCTAGTTAGACACTGTCATGTACACCACTTCGTGCACAAACACAGGTAGGTACCACACTCCTGCCCGAGTTCCCCTAGTTGCCTACAACACCCTTCACCTGCACATCAACCCAGTCACCACACACACACTACACCATATCCTAATGCACACCCCTCCACCAACTAAAAATAACACATAATATACATAATATTATTCTCATGACACAACAAACAACTCATGAACCTCATATATATGATTTATGATATCTAAATAATTGAAATCACTAAATATGATGTAATTAATGAATAATCCCTAATAATTAGGCACAAACCCTCAAAATACCCAAATCTTACCCTCGTATCATGTGCATCATGATACGGACTTCCCGTACCCAATTGTGGACATGTATACCCTCTCAAATCATGAATCATAATCTAAAATCATCTATAAGATATTCTTATAAACACCTAGTAGTCCAAATTCGGATTTTCTCCAATTTGGCCATAAAAGTCAATATAACTTTCTCCATAGGTCTCCTATGATCCTAGTTCTTTTTCCTATGTGTAGCCCTTAGCCATGTGTAGATTTCTAGGGGTTTATTTCATCATTTAAAACTGAAATGATAAGAGGAATATGATTTTTACCTATTGGGAGATGGATTTCAAATGCTATGCACCAAGGGGACACAAGGAAGTAGATGGACACCTCCTTCAAATAATACTCTAATCTCAAGTTTTGCTTGCTCTTCCAAGATTCTTATAATGGGTTTAGATTCATGGAATGAGGGTGAAAATGGTAGGAAATTATTTAAAATAGAACAAATTTTAGGGAAGGTGGAATGAACTAATAAGAAAAACAAATAGATGCTATAATGAATAATGGAGGCTTATATAAGCTCCCTCTTAGGGTTAGGGTTAGGTTTAAGAATAGTTTGATATGACTCAAAAGTCCCTCTTAATTTTTTAAGAAGTAAATCTAATTTAACTAAAGGAAGGGATTCCTACAACCAAAAAAAAATATTCTTTTCATGACACCAACGTAATTAATTCTACTTGCTAAAGTCCCGACTAACAATAATTAGCACTAACTAATACTTACAAATTCTAATTGGTTTGCCACTAACTATCACTAATAACTTCTATGCAATCACTAATATAAATTAATATATAAAATTTTAACAACATACAAAATTACCAAAATATTTCTATGGTGGAAAGTGATAGTTACAACCAACTCTTTCTGAAGACCGGACTCACATTCTTTCCGTAACTTTTGTATCTTCGGGTCCTCTGCTTGAGCTATCTTCATTATATCCCCCAAAGTTGACTGGATATGTAGGCTACCCAGAACTCCTATACCCTGTGGAAGCATGTCACGACCTGTACCCAAATATTCAGGCACGAGTACGTGGTTACGCCCAGCCTACGCCACAGAATCGACGGTAGAACGCTGTCTAGATCATTTCTAACTATTTGACATCTCAACAATATAATATGGTACCTGTCAATCATCTCAACTCTGAACGAAGGAGCAATATTGTATCTCACATGAATAACTAATCTTAATCACAAAACAAACTAAGGAAGTGTAATGCACGAATAGAATAGCGAAAGAAAGAATAAAGATACAATCCATAATCTGAAATAATATACAAGATGTGAATCCACCAAAATAATAGTCTAATACAAATAACTAGACCTCCTCGGGCTCTGCAACTAAGTCCTCCTGGTCAATAGGAGTATCCTCTATTGGTACGCCGTCCTGGGGCCCGTAGAATATGGGACACTGCTCTAAAAGTTAGTCATCTAGAAAAAATATATCCAGTCAGGATTGGAGCGAAGTACATACCTCTGAAAGCAGTTTCAATAGCATAATCGAGCATATAAGCAGATAATAGAAATAAAATACAAGATCACTAAACATATGAATGATAAAGAATAGATATACAGATAATGTACGAGAATATAGATCAACAATATGAATATCAACAATATGATGTAAACTGTAATCTAAACTAACTAATGTGCCTCAGAATACAAGTTCATTATGTAATCGGGTTGGGTGAACATGATCAGGTAAGACGATTACAAGTGAGGTATGTAACCAGAATGTACACGGTGTAATAATAGCTTTGATCACATAATCAACTCTTACTCTCCCACCCCGAACTAATACCGATGGATCTAATCATGATACGCTAAAAACATAAAATATAACCACCGAACACGAGCAGTGGGTGTACACGAATAACATAACCATCGAACACGAGTGGTGGATGTACACGAATAAGCACACTGAACACAAGCAGTATGTGAACACGAAGTATCATCAATACCCAATATACATGATGACGTACAATATACAAGAGTACCCGTTGAATACGGTAGGGGATAACATCTCCTGACGGGATCCATATAGTACCAGTCCAAAAAATTACTGTGTCGGGATCAATGTATACAATTCTAGAACATGCATATATACAATATTATGAATTAAAAACAATCAGAGAAATGTATTCGCCTGAAATCCTAAGCAAGGTGTGTCTCTCGATGCCCAAACTTGTGTCACACAATATATATATGGTACGTTGCATCAATACAAGGTTCAAGAATAAAAATAAGTTAAGTTGATGCAATTCTAGGTTGATACACCATTTCTAAGTCAAACCCATAAAATCTAGATTGGAAGAGTCTAATGCTAAGTCAGTAAGTCGATACACTATGAAGCTATGCTATACAAACTAATCTAAGAGACAACAAGGCACTCAAAGAGCCGTATCCTAAGATAAGCAAGTTTCGAATATGAAAATAATATTTTATATATATACAAGTCATTATTATAATATTAAATCAAATCAATTAAAATAGGATACCTTGGTCTTGTACCAATTTTTATTGCACCTATCTCGATACCCAAACTCAATACATTGGGTATCGGCCCAATACCTTGGTATCCCGAGGTAACACAAAACTCAACATACAACTAATACCAATAGATATATAAAACCCTAAACTAATACTAGTTATAACTAACACTATAATATATCTAACTACTACATAAAAAACTATACTACAATATCTAACTACTATAAAACAACAACTGATACAATATATACATATATATATATATATATATATATATACATATATATATATATATAGCTAACAAGCTACTAGCTACTAGCTAACAAACTCAACTAACATTATATATATATATATATATATATATATATATATATATATATATATATATATATATATATATATATATATATATATATATATATATATATAGTTAATTATATATAAAACAAAGTATATCATTACAACCATAATACTTAACTAAATATAAATACTACACACAAATAACTAACTAATCTAATACCAAAACCTAACCCAAGTAACAAACTAATAGCTAACTCTAATACCTGAAACACTGATACTTCAATATTACTACCTATCAGCTACTGAGCAGATACTTGCTATTAACTTCACTTTGCTGTGCCTAGAGGTTGGTCTTTGCTGAAGTGCATCCCTTCTTGCTGCAACTGCTACTGTGCCTGGCTGAATTGCTATTGTTCTTCAGTTACTGCACCTTGCTGCTTGCAGTGCTGTAGTGCAAATACTTCTTGCTGCCCGAGCATGCTGCACTCGGGATAGCTAATGCAGTGGCCCTTGCAGATTGCTGCACTTTGCTTCCGAACTTGCTGGATTGCATTTTGCAGTTGCATTACATTGATGCACAGTTGGCTAACTTGTTGTGCTATCTCTTGATGCAGTGTTCTCTGCTGATGCTGCAGCAGCTGCTGCCTCTGCCTAGCTGCCTGCTTGCACTTGCTGTTGGCTACCTGCATACCACTGATTGCTGCTATTATTTCATACTGCTGCAGTAGCTGCTCTCACACACATATTAACTCACACACAATGCACAAACACTAAAATACTGCACATACATACTTATGTATACTGCTAAATATATATACAACAGTCTATATACATACCAATATTCCTATACCTCTCACCTCTAATTTATATACATATCTATATACAACACTCTTATACACACATAAATATATATACATATAGATATCAACTTGTATATAGACACTCCTCTATTATTAACACACACACACACACATACACACACACACACACACACACACACATATATATATATATATATATATATATATATATATATATATATAGACACACACATATACCCAAACACAAACACACTAATATATATATATATATATATATATATATATATATATATATATATATATATATATATATATATATATATATATCACTTAATTATCATATATACATATAATTATATATGCACGTATAGCAAAAAGAATAAAACAACAAACACGTGGAGTGCACCACACCGGTATCACGCTTTCTCTATGATACGCTTGCAATATGGCTCCAACACACAACCAAACGTATCCTGGAGGACACGAGCAAGTCTAATACATTAAATATGCATAATACATATAGTAATTAGAGTATCTATGTGTCCGTGTCACAATATGATATGCACAAGGCTCCGTGTCGAAGGAAAACCTCCAAAATCAATCCATTTCATCAAATTGACGAGATACGGCCTACACGTATCCAATTATGGACATGATACTAGTCACAAACAAGCAATCAAATGTCAATTAGATCTATTAGATCCAATTACAATCACTACATGTGCCAATCTCGAAATTCTACTAAAATTGGCACCAAATTGGACATAACTTCCACCGTAGGTCTCCGATGAACCTAAAACTAATTTCTATGGGTAGCATATGCATGTGGGTTGATTTTTCATGGTTAAATCTCAGATCTAGAGTCTATTAGAATGGGAAAACTAAAATGTACCTATTAGGAGATGGATTCCCAATAAAAAATCTCCAATTGCCAAGTAGCTCCTCTCCTTGTAGATCTTGGCCTCCTCTTTCTTGCTCCTTGCTTTCTCCTTATAGATCCTTGATGTAGAAGCCTTAATAAAGAATTTAAAAAGAGATTGGTAAAGAATTTATGGAGAATTGATGAGGGAATGGAGGGAAATTGGAAGAGGAAAAAATATAGATCTAAAATTTAGGAATTTGGTAAAGTGAAATAAGCACTCTCTCTCTCCTCCTTGTGGCCAGTCATGTAACCCCCTCCCCAAGCAATTTAAAATATCATAAATATCCCTTGGGGCCTCTCATAAAGAATTTAATTAGGGAGGAAAGGTTCTAATCTAATGGTTTCTCTAATTAATCAAACCTCCTAATCCATGGGCCTAAATCAATGGGCTCAATCTAAACTAGTATAAATGTTGGGTTCATACATTCTAATAAATATGTTAGGTCCACTACACAAGTCTAAAGTAAATCTATAACTAGCAAACAATAATTAATACAATAATTAAATAAATCATGCATGCACAAAATTAAATATAAATAATCCTTAATTAAAATTACCTTTGTAAATTACCAAACTACCCTTGAGGGAAAAAAGTGAGGGTGACAATCCTACCCACCTTAAAAAAAATTTGTCCTCGAAATTAAAGAAGAAACTATCTAACAAAATAAATAATACAATGCTAGAAAGAATTATACCTCACGGCTCGAACATATATGGATATCGCTCGCGCATCTCGGTCTCTCGCTCTCAGGTACTCTCTCCTGGCGAGTGATGCCTCCACACGACGCACACCAAAGGAATCGTCTGGTTTCTCAGCCCCTTCTCTCTTCGATCCAGAATCTCCACTGGCTGTTCTAGATAGCTAAGAGTAATGCCCACCTCTATCTCCGAGTGATCCAACACATGACTGAGATCTGCCATATACCGTCTCAACTGTGACACGTGAAACACGTTGTGCACTCCCTCCAGTACAGGTCATAAGTCCAGTCTGTAAGTGACTACACCGACCCTCTCAAGAATACTGAAAGGACCGATGAATCACGGACTAAGCTTGCCGCCTCCACCGAAACGAATCGTGCCATGTGTCAAAGAAATCCTCAAGAAAACTAGACCGCTAACCTAGCACAAAATACAAACTTAGCACTCTAACAAACAACAATTAAATACAAGCAAGACAAAACTAAAGCTATACCTCAAACTCCAAAGGTCTCCGGTGGCTATCGGCCCAATGCCGCTGCCTGTCCTGTGTCGCTCGAAGTCTATCCCTGATAAGATTTACCTTCTCTGCTGCATCCACTACCATCTCTGGTCCCAATAAAGCTCTGTCAACAACATCATCCCAGGACAACGGAGTGTGGCACCTCCGTCCATACAACACCTCGAAAGGTGACATCTCGATGCTGGCTTGGTAGCTGTTGTTGTATAAAAACTCTACCAAGTGAAGATGGTCCTCCCAAGAACCTCCAAGATCCAAAACACAGGTGCATAGCATGTTCTCGAGAGTCTGAATAGTCCTTTCCGACTGTCCATCCGTCTGGGGGTGATAAGAGGTACTGAACTTGAGCTAAGTGCCCAAGCTAGCCTGCAAACTCCTCCAGAAATGGGACATAAAGTGACTATCCCGATCCGAGACTATGCTTACTGGAATTTCATACAATCTGACAATCTAACGCACATACATATCCGCAAGCTTCTCCGTAAATGGCAGATAGTGGGCTAATTTGGTCAACCTGTCCACGATGACCCAAATCGCATCTTTTCCTCCTAGAGAACGCGAAAGTCCTGATACAAAATCCATGGTCACATCTTTCTATTTCTACTCCGAAATGGGTAAAGGCTGAAGTAATTCTCTTGGCCTCTGTCTCTCCGCCTTGACCTGATGGCAAACTAAGCATCTGGACACGAAGCTAGCAACCTCCCACTTTATGCCATACCACCATATATGCTCTCTCATATCTCTATACATCTTGTTGGCACCTGAATGCATAGAGTATTGGGAATGATGCCTACCATACAATGGTCCGGACAGATGCTGGCAATACACCTTTCTCTCTGGTGTACAAAAGCGAAGCCATCCTCCCTCTCGAGATCGAAATCCCTTTACTCTGAGTAGCTCTCTCCAACCAATTATACATTGAATACAATCACCGTCGATGGCTACAAGAGTTAGAATCACTTGACAAGAAACGTCTCTTAGCTCAGCAGCGTATTGAGCTATACCAAACGCATCTATCAGGAGTCTTCAATAAATGGGTGAAGAAGATGACCTACCAAGTGGGTGATCTTGTCCTGACCGTAAGGAGGCCAATAGTTATGACCCACAAGATGGCCGACAAATTATAACCCAAATGGGAAGGCACGTTCATCGTAGAATCGATATTCTTCAACGGCTCCTACCTGCTCGCAAAGTCCAATGACGACTTGCTCATTATGCCTATCATCGATAAGTTCCTGAAAAAGTACTATGTCTAAGCTAGACTTGTACTCCCCTTATCCCCAGCAGGACAATCAAGATGTACAGTCTTTACACTCCTGATTCTTCATCCCCAGCAAGGGCCTATGTACGATATTTTCCCTTCTTTATAAATTTTTGTAAAAGCTATTATCTGTATCTGTCATTCCCCAATCTCCCGCAAGCTCAATAGTCCCCGCTGAACGTGTATCATCATGCTTGTAGCGCTCCCGTAGGACAATCGTTCTCATCGGGACGTGATGTCGTATAAGCCTGGAGTTGCGCTCGTACAAGGCGATGTTATCAAACATCAAACCCAAGCAACACGATAAGTTATCGAACCAACAATCCAAGCCTCAATATCTGTCCTCAAACCAAACTTTATAATCCACAATCCAAAGTGCACACTCTTGCCGAGGCAAGGTGGCCGCGCCTACACGAAAGCATAAACCAACCAAAGTAAAGAAAGCCAACACTTATCTATATGAAGTCATTGGCCAAGCCATAAAGGACATTGATCGGACTAATCAATAGGCAGTTCTACCTAATCCAGGCCTGGTAGCTAACCCGTCTGGTCGTATCGAACTATCGGCACTGCGCCCAAGACACATTACCGTTGTCTCCTCCATGGTCGAACGGTCCCGGTGCCCTGGAGCCTATCCCGTTCGAGGAAATAAAATCCTGTGCAATACAGGTTGTCCGTGACATGCAGACACCAAGTAGGTATGACGAGAGGATCGAACATTCTTGCCCCACCAAGCGATCTTAGACTCATCCAACCAAATATCCAACCAATAACCATAACCATTCTCCAACATATAGCCCACAGCGCAAATCTCAAGTTATCCCCATAGGCACCATGCCGCTTTTCGACACAATGTTTCAATTGGTACAACACCCCTCGCTCAGAATAATCCTATGGCACAATGCCCCAACAGTGGCACAATGTCCTCGTCGATGCAGTTGTTCGGTTTTGAACCACAACTGCTCATTTTTTAAGACAAAGCACCCAAGTGATACTCGTGAACATATGCACGCTCGCTCGCCCGAATTCCCGATATTCCTAATGCCTCAATGTTCCAACCAAGATGTATAATTCCAACTGTGCCCCCAACCAACTTCCCCAAAAGTAATCCAACTCTAGCTCCGACTATACAGCGCAAAAACTAACTCAAGCCACAATTCCTATCCAAGCAAATGACGTACACTCTATGCACGCCTCAGTGTAGTAATTTCCAAGTTCCAGTCCCAGTATTTAAGTCGATTATGTGTATTCCATATTATTAGGCATGAAGGAGTAGAGGAAAAGGGACAGAGCCCACTCACCGAGTTGATTCCGTTAAGCATCTTGTCCTGCAGATACGGCCGATCCCTTGAACCCGTGGTTCGATGAGGAGCACGAGCTACTCAATTGGTATGATTGTGCGAGCAGGCCATGCTCTCCAAATCATCTGACCGATCGGACTAAGGAAGACGACATTATCGCTCAAATCCAGCTATCTCAATACTGCTCTGAACGAACACCTGATTTCTATCAAACTCCGCTAGCAATCTGCACATAAAACTAACTCAATCAATACTTATTCCCAAATCCAACAAATCAAATATAACCAACTATTGTTTTATTCAATCCGACTCAGCGTAACGCACCGTGCGGTTGTGGGGCGTTACATAATATACCACTTAGAATCAGGTTCATTCTGAACCATACTAGTATCCATTCTTTACTAGCAAGCCGCAATCCAATTTCATAACTCTGCTCTATGCAACTCATATTTTCTTGATCCTAACACAGCATCTCGCTCTGCTGAATGCTCGCACAAATTTTATATTCCCACTTCCTCCTTGCAGCTCAATACTAATTCCTCATATCGCTTAGTTTTGGATCATATACATATTTAAGGCGTCCCTGAAATACATGCATTTCAGCCGAGCTTAGCGATAGCAAATTTGGACAAGTTACAAGGATATCTTTATGTCCGATGCATGCATTCGCTTTACTCCCAATTGAACCAATTCTGATTTTTATTCCATAACTCATTCGCACAAGTGCTATCCACAAGTATGATAATTTCCCACCCGACTCAATCAGTTCGTGTTCTAACTCAGTCCATCCAACTATTTCTGAATTTATAATAGCACCATGTTCTGCATGCACTATCTCCAATCTCTCGTACCGAACAATCCTCACAACTGATACTACCCCAGCTAGGCGACTTACCCAAATATTAAACTTTGCTCTTATCAGCTCAGCCAAACACCTCTTCCTTAATCTCAATACCTCACTGGGTGATCATCTATATTGAGGTTCATGTGATCCACGAAGATTTTGCTGCCACGCCAAAGGGATAGTGTAGCCACGATTTCAACGTGGACACACTTGCCATAATTCCTAGGTTACGCATGAAATAGTTCTTCGTGCTGCTTCTACTTCCTCAAAGCATAGGATATCACATTCGCCTTCTGTACGAGCACGTATCCTAGACTATGTTTTGATGCATCTTGTAAATCTGAGGCACAACTGTCCCTTCCAATATTGCAATAATTTGATCTGAACGAGCCGTTGCTTTAACTTTATAAGCTAGTTTCACAGTCGTCAATTCATATGAATGCTATTCCCTTCTGGGGCACGACGAGTCAGAGGCGATGCTATCTTCAAAAATTTGTGATCCGAATCTCATCAGTTGACTTAGGCCATTTCCACTACCGCTTCGGTCTTCTGGCTGCTTCATCAGCTGAAGGCTATCCCAAGGATCTCTCAAATCCAACACTCAGTCAATAGGTAAATCTCCAACACACACTACTCATATATGCCCTCGACGCATTTCCAAATGTGTCACCACAAGGGTCGTTCGGTGGGTCTATAATATTTATCTCTGATTTGGTGGTCAAGTCGCTAGGGTCAGCTGTCCCGAAGCTACGCTCGATAATTGTAAGTCATCACGATGGACAGTTACTACGAACCATGCTATATCTCTTCTGTACATCCGAGCCATAATCCAACCATTCCATCCGAACGAACTTTCGAATCCGAGCACTTTATGCACTACCTCTTGACGATCTGTCAACCAAATGCCGCTTAACCACCTAGAGTCTTACTATCTATCTAAGACATAATTCGAGAACTGGGCTTGTTGAAACCGTCTTCCATCAATCCACTCTTCTACCCTGAATCCATCAAATTTTCCAAACTGCCATGTTCGACTTCTCGCACTACCACTTGCAATTATTCCCGAAACCAAAGACTTTCTCCAATTCTTATTTGTTTGTCATGTTTCACAGTACAAGTCCAACTTGCTCTGAACGATACAGTATTTTGCTCTAACGTTGCTCTCTTGTTTAGCTATCTTCAAAAGTCCATCGGCCACAAATCTGCTCTCGTTTCGAATCCTTAGCCAATCTTGATTTTGCTATGTTCCGATTAGTCCACACATTCTTAATGACTCGTGCATCAGTTCTAACATAAATCTCAAATTTATATTGCCTTTACTTGTTGCCTCAATCCGCCTCAGTACTGCAAGTGTTAACTTCTAATCTGACTTAACATCAACTAGACTTGCCTTATGCTCGTTTATGTCTTTCGAAGAATCTGTCTACCATCGTTGCACTATTTTACCAAATTTTTACTTTCGCTAAACCTGAGTCAAACGTCCCAAGCACCAATATCCAACATCCTATAAGTCCGTACGAATCCATCGCATTGCCCCTCCAAACCAAATCGTGTTTCCTTGCTCAACCAACAGCTCCAATGTGTTTCCATAATTCGTAGTCTGTGCTCGCTATCCACTGATTCACCTATCGCTCGTTCAAGCGTATCCCAACTGTTTGTTCCGCATACTCAACTCTCTCTTTGCATTCATGAATGCTCTTCCGAACTTCCAAATCGTACAAGCGAACTCTGATATTCAGCTTCCCATCTGACTATCTCAATTGTTTTAAATACTTTGTCCGCCTCAATCCTTTAAATTCCAAACACTCATTCCCATTGCTTGTTCCGATCTTGCCTATCTCTCTAGTCCAACGATACTTCCATTTGCACAAGTCCGTTCTCGATATGCTCAACTCAATATTCACTTGCACCATTTTTTATTCTTCCTAACTAAGCCGATGTGCACCAACCAACTTATATTTCCGTTACCCGAGTCTGTTGAGGCAATTTCAATTAATGTCTATCCAAAATATTTCAATGCCTTGCTCACTATGTCGTATCACATATACCACTCTGAATCAAGTCGCTACTCGTATTACGATTCCTTAGAACTAATCCAAAATCTGTTCGAACCATCCCTTATGTGTGATCCTGCCATTCCCAACTAAAGTCTGACACGAAACTCAGCCAATGCTTGAACCATCCAACTTTTTCTACCAATCTCGCTATGCAACTTATGCTATATTCCATTCTCAATGCTTCCAGCTATTCTCAAACCGTCTGATACTTTCGCAACGTGAGCAATCCCATGCATCGAGCTCTCTTCCAAGTAATCCAACCCAATACCCAACTGTTCCACGCATTTGCTGTATGAGTAACTTGTACAAACTTATCCTGATATTTCTAAGCCAAACTTAAGCCTGCTCAGCCAGTGCTCTATGTGATATACCCAGCCAAAATTCAAACTCCATCCAACACATTTGTTACACGAGCAACTCGTGCAATGATCCATTCTTAATCGATGCTTCTACTCACAACATGCCGCATAACTAATCTCGTCTACCAACCAACTGATCTACTGATGCAATCAGAAACTCCTGAATGACAAGCCAAGCTAACCAAAGCAATGACACCCCTCTCAACTTACTGCACAAATGCAATAACGCCACCCAACTTGCTGCACGAATACAACAACGCCACCTAACTTGCTGCATGAATGCAACAACGCCTAACGATGCTAAGCGATCAAACAAAAACTAACAAAAGCAATGCAACGAAGCACAACATACAGCCACAACCAGCAATATATAGACTTATTGCATAAAATATCCAATACGGTACCGAGTAGAGCCAAGAGCTAAACGACACGCGAAAGCTATTTAGAGTTTGTGATGCAAAGAAGGACCAAGTCCAAGGAAATAAACCAGGTGCTCTGATACCAATATGTCACACCCCAATCTCCCACAAGCTCAATAGTCCCCGCTGAACGTGAATTATCACGCTTGTAGCGCTCCCGCAGGATAATCATTCTCATCGGGACATGATGCCATACGAGCCTGGAGTTACGCTCGTACAAGGCGATGTTATCAAGCATCAAAGTTATCATCGAAACGACCAAGTTACAATAAAAGTCAAGTATTGTGTACCAACCACATATCAAAGTATACGCAGCGAAGCTCTCGATAGGATCCAAATAAAATACCACAAAGGATAATGTAATACTCTTGCTCTTTCTCTAGCCCACAAAGGTACTTACCGTTCATACATTATATCCCGTATATCCAAGCATCGCCACTACACCTGCGTACCTAAAATAATGCCCACAAACGTGAGTCAGTACACAGCCATACTGGTGAGCGGGGTAACCCACTCGTCTAAGCCGACACTAAGTAAAATAGTGAATACAAACAATTATATGGTGATCGTTCTAGTTGAATCCTAGATTCATTTCATGGCATAGGGATGACATGTTAAGGAAAGCTGTAAATCAAGTTAAGCATGTAAGCATTCAACTCAATCCAATCGACAAGCAATATATAACCAACCCGAAGGATACTAGCAGGCAAACCGTCCTACTCAAACCCAAGCAACATGATAAGTTATCGAACCAACAATCCAAGCCTCAATATCCGTCCTCAAACCAAACTTTATAATTCACAATCCAAAGTGCACACTCTTGCCGAGGCAATGTGGCTGCGCCTACACGAAAGCATAAACCAACCAAAGTAAAGCAAGCCAACACTTATCTATATGAAGTCACTGGCCAAGCCATAAAGGACATTGATCGGACTAATTAATACGCAGTTCTACCCGATCCAGGCCTGGTAGCTAACACATCTGGTCGTATTGAACTACCAGCACCGTGCCCATGACACGTTACCGTTGTCTCCTCCATGGTCGAACGGTCCCGGTGCCCCAAAGCCTATCCCGTTGGAGAAAACTAAATCCTGTGCAATACAGGTTGTCCGTGACATGCAGACACCAAGTAGGTACGATGAGAGGATCGAACATTCTCGCCCCACCAAGCGATCTTAGACTCATCCAACCAAATATCCAACCAATAACCATAACCATTCTCCAACATATAGCCCACGGCGCAAATCTCAAGTTATCTCCATAGGCACCATGCCGCTTCTCGACACAATGTTTCAATTGGTGCAACACTCCCTCGCCCAGAACAATCCCATGGAACAATGCCCCAACAGTAGCACAATGCGCTTGCCGATGCAGTTGTTCAGTTTTTAACCATAACTGCTCGCTTTGCAAGACAAAGCGCCCAAGTGATACTCGTTCACAGATGCACGCTCGCTCGCCCGAATTCCCGATATTCCCAATGCCTCAATGTTCCAACCAAGATGTATAATTCCAACTGTACCTCCAACAAACTGTCCCAAAAGTAATCCAACTCTAGCTCCGACTATAAAGCATGAAAACCAACTCAAGCCACAATTCCTATCCAAGCAAATGACGTACACTCTATGCACGCCTCAGTGTAGTAATTTCCAAGTTCCAGTCCCAGTGTTCAGGCCTATTACGTGTGTTCTATATTATTAGGCATGAAGGAGTAGAGGAGAAGGGACAGAGCCCACTAACCGAGTTATTTCCGTTAAGCATCTTGTCCTGCCGATAAGGCCGATCCCTTGAACCCGTGGTCTGATATGGAGCAAGATCTACTCAATTGGTATGATCGTGCGAGCAGACCATGCTCTTCAAATCATCCGACCAATCGGACTAAGGAATACGGCATTATCGCTCCAATCCAGCTATCTCAGTACTGCTCTGAACGAACACCTGATTTCCATCGAACTTCGCTAGCAATCTGCATATGAAACCAACTTAATCAATACTTGTTCCCAAATCCAATAAATCAAATATAACCAGCTATTATTTCATTCAATCCGACTCAGCGTAACGCACCGTGCGATTGTGGGGCGTTATAGTATCTTGGAGTCCAGGACATGCAACAGATGATGGATCCTCAAAGTCCTTCCAGTGGAGCAGTCCTCAATTCCACCGGCACACTCCCGCTTGGACCAACCAAAAACCAGTCTCGTTAGACACTAGTTTCCCAGCGGAGCAATCCTCAGGTCTATCTTCATTCTCAAATATACCACACCCACCAAATCACTCCTCAGTAAGTTTCTTGGATATTGGTTCACGTCCATATTACCTCTTAACTATTGTCCTAATATTTCTTTTTTGCTGAGTTTGCCATATCCATATTATCTCTGAACAAACCTCCCGGATCTTGGCTATCGATTATTATGTCCATATTACCTCTGATATCTATTTTTATCTCCACTTATCACCCATACTTACCAAATTACGCTAGTGGTGTTAAGTTTATAAAACCTACCACATCTATATCACCTCTGGTAGGGCTTGTTCCAAATCTATTACTTGTACTCAGGTGCGCAAGAAGTAATGGGTCCACAAAATCTATCACGTCCATATTACCTCTGATAGAGATTATTTTTGAACTTATTATTTGCACTCAACATATACGATAAATAATAGGTCTACCTAAGTCCCCCAGTGGAACATCCTAGACAGCTATGTCCATATTATCTCTAGTACAATATCCAAAGTTCACACAAAATTCATACACAATAAGACAAATAAAGGAAGAAGTTCTAAAAAAGAGACCTTTATTCAAGATTATGAGTACATATGATGGGAATCTACTACATTTTCAAGGGTTTTCATTAATATTCAAGGTCTTGGGTACATATGATGGGAATCCCTTTAAAGAGTTTTCATGGGTTCTCGTCGACAAGAACCTCTTCTAGTACAAGGCGCCCCTGTGTTGTTTCTGCCACAGACACAAGCGAGACTGGCAGCAAGACTCAATAATGCTTTCTGGATCATTCCTCCACAGTGCAAACCTCAGTATATGGAAAAGAATCCATACTGACAGAAAGCCAAAGGGTACAAGACGCGATACTCTTCGACCACACGGGAAGACTGAACAACAAGAATAACAATCAATCCAAATTCAGTAATCAACGCTGCAGAACCCCGACCAATATCGGTCCATATAAAGGAGAGAAATACAGTGAGCATGCTGCATAAATGGGATAGCTCCATGCAAGACACATGATGATGATCCCCGTATCCTGGATTAGTTCTTCGCAAACTATCGCATAAGGTTATTTTTTATCCCGAACAACGGGTGTTATGATATCCTTCTATGGTCCATCATAGGCAGTACGAGCAAGTACAAAACCTGCATAAAGAAAATATGCATCAGTCTCAGCGAGGATTATAAAAAGGTACAACTATCATATCATGCAGTCCAACAAAAGATAGGCCATGCACACATGTTTCAGTCCATGCGGCCAAGCCTCAGATAGGCTCTGTAGAATGTTGCAAAGGGGTTCTCATCCGTACGACAGAATATTATAAAAAGTCTGCGCACGTTCATCCAAGAACCAAAACTTTGTAAAGAGTCAAAACGCGTCCTAGATTATTTTTTAACCATGAAGCAAGACCGTGTCCTCGGCAGCCCAACACGAGAAGCTTGGTGCTCCTTTACCTTTATGAGGATGCCACGGATCAAGGTCGCCCCAGCGAACTCCTTGATGAAAAGAGCCGCAGCCTCCAACATCCCTCACATGAGAAAGAAAGGAAGCAAAAGGAGATTCGCTCCAAAATTAAAAGAAATCTATCAGTTAATTAAAGAAGTGACAGCCTAGAAGCACTCATCTATGCGGCCCGCGACTGAGTGGTTCCAATGTCCATGCGACATAATATCCATGCAACCAAAGTACTTTTCCTCTATGCTTCTTATTCAAAGTATTTTAAACTTTTTAGTTTAAAAACTTTGAAGGGGATCTTATAGAAGCATGAAAAATATGCGTCCAACAACCATGTGCCACAAAGTAAATCTCAGAAAATATTAGTCCATAGAATTATCCAGTAGCCTAATAAGACAAAAATTAGCCGAAGCAGCTTTGGCCGCAGATGGACCTAACGTGGCATCCTAGCAACGAGATCGTCTCTGACATAGAATCCTGAAAATGAAGATTTTTTGAATGCCTCAAAAGACGTGAACACACTAAACAACAGAAGTCTCACGTCATCACTGAACTTCACTCTCGATAGATGTGTAGCACCATTTGTACAACACAACTTGACACATGCATCCTAGACTCCATGTGTTCTATACGTCTCTAGCCTCATGCGTCCTAGACTCTATGTGTTCCATGCGTCTCTGGCCCCATGCATCCCAGACTCCATGCATCCCAAGCGTCTTTGGCCCCATACGTTCCAGGATCCATGTGGTCCATGCGTATCTGGCCCCATGCATCTCAGACTCCATGTAACCCATGCGTCTTTGGCCACATGTGTTTTAAACTCCATAAAGACCAAATCTTGCTGTTACAACATGATTGATTCTCTCCAACCAAGTGTGGAACATGTGTCAGCTGACCAAGTCATGCCCACAAAGTACGAGAACCACCCAGATCTTCAGCAATAGAAAATCCCAACAAGCACTCACGTGACATCCTGGCCCGCTCATGGTTACAGCTGCACTATGTTAAGAAGGCACATGTGGCACCTTCTAGCATCCCTGTGGCCCAACATATGCGTGAACAAGATGACTATATATACCTGGTTGGCCTAGCCAAATAGGGGAACAAACACACAGGGGTCTCCAACACAAAAAAAGAACATACAGAGACGAGCAAAGAGAGAACATAAGCTTCTTCACCCTGCATCGGATCGTCAATCGAGAAAAAGAGTTGTTGTACTTCTCAATGTCCATTGTCACACCCCAGATAAAAATATTATACTTAGATAATTCTGTTTAGGATTCTTTGTACTCTTTTTCGTTTCTTAAATACAAAGTTTGCAAGAACTCATTTAATGGCGAACCCCTATTATATCTTTCAAATTCTCTTACGGCATGACTCTAGACTCTTTTAAGGACTATATTTGTTTACCCAACCCCCATCCTCAGGGTCAACTTAAGGCCAAATACTTGAACATATAGTTCTATGACTTATATCATATTGTCTTTTCAACCATCTTGCCAAAACAGACCTCCACTGATGAGATTATAAACCTAGAGCTTTGTGCCGTATATTATATTTACTTTGGTATCAAATTTAGCTTTTCCAAGTATATGATTCAGATGATTATCCGATCTCGCAAGAATAAGCATAACTTTGTGTACACTATGTACTTACCGATTATCTTTGATCATTTCCAAATATCTCTTAAGGATTGCACCTATCTTGTCGCGCCAACCTATCTCTTTGTTGCTCGATGTTCTGACCATGTTCCTTTAGATGTACCACCTCCTCCTCCTCCACATGCTGTTGACACACCTCACCCTGACCCTGTTGCTGCTCTTGAGCTGTCACTACCATATTTCTAGATGAGGTTATTTTTTTATTTAGCCTATTTATTATTTAGTGATTAAATATTTATATATGTTCTACTATTTAATTATATTGTGTTATGTTATTTAATTATTGGTTAGTGGGCTAGCCTATTTTCTTTAGACTTGTGATTAGTGGACCCATTAGATTATCATGACATATTGAGCCCAATATTGGACTAGACCTATTAGATTCATTCTCTCTCAATTTTATCATCTAAGAAGCATTAGAGCTTGGATTGCAAAGAGCACTTGAAGAAAGAGAAATTGACAAGGAGATTGTGTCCTAATTGTGTCCATTGAGCATTTCATTAGGATTCCATCTCACAATAGATAAATTCTGAATCTACCCCTTAATTTAGACTTTAATTCATGCATTTAATCATTAAGAATCATTCCTTGGCTTAGGGCTACCCATGGTAGCAAGAACTAGGTTCATATAACTTATAATATGAATTCTACATGGTAATTTATGTCAATTAGGAGGAATTCCGAGATTGACATCTCAAGTGTGTATCATGAGACCAATTAGATCTAAATAGACTTAGATCGGGATTGCGGTACTAGGTACGTGCCCAAAATTAGATACGAGTAGAGCGTATCATAGTATCTTGTGATACGGTATGATACGTGTCACGCCCCGATTTCGGCTATTCGATAATCGTCCCCCGGGCGTGATGCCGTGCACGCGTAGGGCGCGCGTGCACAAGGCCTTAGGCATAAGGATATTCTTTAGAACAATGCAACAGAGTGGACATATAAGATAACACAAGGTTGAGGCATAGAAAAGTTTCTCTTTTATTCATAATGAACATCTTCTTACATTGCTTGACTCAAAAGTATAAAATGCCCACGGGCTTACAAACTTGGACGCAAAATGAGATAGCCGACCCATACATTATGTCCCTTTACATAGATTCAAAAACGCAAAACCACCTTGGGTGCGAGTAAGCACCATCGCCTTAGCGATATTCAGCAACAGAGAGAGAGTGAGGCTTCTAGCTTGAGCCTCCAAAAGTCTTGGCCACGAACCGCCAAGGATCCCAAAATGTCCGGAGAGAACTTCAGCTCCTCGCCGCGTTGCCTTGCGCCGGGGAACCTGCTACAACGAGGGTCAGTACTTCGAAAAGTACTGGTGAAGGCTAGCTGCTCAACTTTACCAAGCACATGAGATGAGATCTAATGAGTATGCTACAATTATGTTCTTAGGTGGGTTTTTATTCTTGCCTAGTTCAGATTTTATTTAGCAGACATGCAAGAACAAAATAACATAACTTCACATGCCACCGTTCGGTGACTTTACCTGTCCCGTCTGAACCACCTGTACAACTTACCATAGCCTTCCCTGTCACGAAGACATAGTTAGTCTGCACAGTTTAAATATACAATATCTTTCTTTGTTGTTCTACCAGCCATCATGGGTTTAGTCTGGGCTGGCGGCGACGCTTGCAGCGCGGGTAGCTAGCCCCGCTATAATTCCCCGCTCCCAGGACTAAGAAAGTAGATTCCGCCCGGGTCAAAACGGCCCGGTGCCCCGGTAACCGCTCGCAGGAACCTGGATCCCTTGTGCACAAGAATTCCCATGACCATTTCTATGAACTCTACATCATAGATTTACTTACTAGCCATTTAAAGAACATAATGTACGAAACTGCTTTACTGTACTATCACAATCGACCGACAGTTATATGAAATAACATGCAGCAGTTTATAGAAGAACACTTTGAACTATCAATAAATACCAACCCATTAAACACCCAACAAACATGCATGCATCAATAAATTTATGCAAGGTTTTGTATGACAAGCAATGGGTGTTCCAAGCCTACTTCTTATCTTATCTTGTTATCCAACTTGTTACTTAATTGGTATCGTTTGATTGAATGCACCACTGAGTCATTGTTATTATGAACGGAGCCCTTGGAAAGAAGGTGCTTATCGAAATAGAGCCACTCACAAGTTTGGTTGAATAGGAAGAAGAGGGAGAGACCCCTAAGACTCTGCTCGCGCGTCGTCTACACGATCACCTGCACGCACCAACGGATGATCAATACCTCCTGCTTCGGTCTCCAAGGCTCGATACGAAATGCGAAATCCTAAGAACGAAAGCAATGAAATCCATTGAAACCGTTCAAGAAAACGCAAGTCATAAAACCAACAAGAAAGCATCCAAGCGGCACGAAAACGGACAAGAAACCAACGCAACGGAAAGGCCCCTCTCGACTCTGCCGTCGAGTCCATCCTCGAGGCACAATCCATTGTATATGGGACCTGATTCCGAAGAAACCAATCCATAACGAGGAAAGGATCTTAATTCAATCTGTCCCGTTCGGACGGTCGTAAGTATTTCTTGGCCGCGCTCCCCGAATAGGGGGAACGGGGCATTACATCATAACCATCCAAAAGAAAGTTTCGTCCCGAAACTTAGGAATAGAACCTACCACTAAGGAATAATGAGGGGAACCTTTCCCTCATATCAGCTTCAAGTTCCCAGGTCGACTCCTCGACCGAGTGGTTCCGCCACAGGACGCGCACTAGCGAGACGGTTCGGTTCCGCAACTGCTTCTCTTTACGATCCAAAACTTGGACAGGCTCTGCCGCGTACGACAAGTCCGCTTGCAGATTCAACTGACCCAAGTCGATTATGTGGTTCGGGTCGTGTACAAACTTTCTCAGCTGTGAAACGTGAAAAATATTATGTACTTCTGATAGGGCAGGCGGCAAAGCAACTTGATAGGCGACCGGAGTAACCCGTTTGAGAATTTCAAACGGTCCAACAAATCTCGGACTTAGCTTTCCTTTTACTCCGAATCGCATGACTCCGCGCATAGGCGAGACTTTCAAGAACACGTGGTCCCCTTCAAAGAATTCAAGGGGGCGACGTCGAGCATCGGCATAACTCTTTTGTCGGCTTTGTGCTGTCTTCAACCGTTCACGAATCAACCGAACCTTTTGCACGGTTTGTTCAACCAGCTCCGGCCCAAGGATTTGCCGTTCTCCGACTTCGTCCCAGCAGATTGGTGACTTACACTTCCGCCCATACAAAGCCTCGTACGGAGCCATCTCGATGCTGGACTGATAACTGTTGTTGTATGCAAATTCGGCCAGCGGCAGGTAGACGTCCCAACTTGACTTCGAATCGATCACGCAGAGGCGCAACATGTCTTCTAGTATCTGATTCACTCGTTCCGTCTGACCATCGGTTTGTGGATGATAGGCTGAGCTAAACTTTAACTTGGTCCCCATCGCCAGCTGAAGGCTCTCCCAGAAACGCGAGATGAATCGCCCGTCCCGATCTGATACTATAGAGACTGGCACTCCGTGCAGCCAGACTATCTCGTCAAGGTAGGTCTGGGCGAGGTGATCGGCACTCCAAGTACTTTTGATGGCAATGAAGTGTGCAGACTTGGTTAACCGGTCGATGATAACCCAGATTGCGTCGTTCCCCCGTTGTGTCCTTGGCAGGCCAACAATAAAATCCATGCAGATGTGCTCCCACTTCCATTCTGGGATAGCAAGATTTTGTATCTCCCCGCCCGGCCTCTGATGCTCTGCTTTTACCCTTTGACAAGTTATGCATTGGGACACAAAGAGTGCGACATCTTTCTTCATGCCGTGCCACCAGAAGGTCGTTCGGAGGTTCTTATACATCTTCGTGCTCCCGGGATGGATCATATAGGCTGCGTAATGAGCTTCCGCAAGGATCTCCTTTCTAAGTTCTGAATCATCGGAGACGCATAGCCTTCCCTTCACCCGCAACACTCCATTTTCATCTACTGCAAAGTCCTTCGCCTTTCCCGCTAGAATCTGCTCGTGCATCTTCCTTAGGAAAGGGTCATCTTTCTGAGTAGATGTGACCCGCTCTATTAGGTTGGGTACGAATCGCATTTGAGCGACCCGCGCGCCACGATATCGAATTCGGAGTTCGATGCCCAACTCTTCTAAGTCCCTTCGTAACCTGCGATCGACTGACAGAGACCCAACGAAGATCAGACTCAGAGCATCTGCTACAACGTTCCCTTTTCCAGGCGTGTAGTCTATCGTCAAGTCGTAATCTTTTATCAATTCTAGCCAACAGCGCTGACGAAGGTTGAGGTCCGTTTGGGTGAATAGGTACTTTAAGCTCTTGTGATCAGTATAAATTCGGCAAGGCACTCCATAAAGGTAGTGTCGCCACAATTTCAGGCCAAAGACAATCGCCGCCAATTCCAGGTCGTGTGTAGGATAATTTTTCTCGTGCTTCTTTAGTTGCCTGGAGGCATAGGCTATCACTCGATCTCGCTGCATAAGTACACACCCCAAGCCTTGCCCGGACGCGTCGCTAAATATTTGGAATCCCGAGATCTCGTCTGGTAGTGCAAGTAACGGGGCAGAGGTGAGGCGATGCTTTAACTCTTTAAACGAAGCTTCGCAGTCGGCGGACCACTCAAACGCGACTCCCTTTTGTGTGAGGCGAGTCAGAGGTAGTGCAAGTTTGGAAAAATCCTTCACGAACCGTCTGTAGTAGCCCGCTAGCCCGAGGAAGCTTCGAATCTCGCTAACGGATGCAGGTCGCTTCCACTCGACAATAGCCTCCACCTTCTTCGGATCGACTGAGATGCCTCCCGCAGAAATGATGTGCCCGAGGAAAGATACACTACTTAGCCAGAATTCACACTTACTCAGCTTAGCATATAGCTGGTTGTCCCGAAGAGTTTGTAGCACGGTCCGCAAGTGCTCTGCATGTTCTTCCTCACTCTTCGAATACACCAAGATATCATCGATGAATACTACTACAAACTTATCGAGATAGGGCCGGAACACGAGGTTCATTAAACTCATAAAGGCAGCGGGTGCGTTGGTTAGTCCGAACGGCATCACCAGGAACTCATAATGGCCATAGCGAGTTCAAAAAGCTGACTTTGGCACATCGTCTGGCTTGATCTTTAGTTGGTGATAGCCCGAACGGAGGTCGATTTTAGAGAATACCGTGGCAGCTTGCAACTGATCGAAAAGATCATCTATTCTTGGAAGAGGATACTGGTTACGAATGGTTGCTTTATTCAATTCTCGATAGTCGATGCAGAGCCGCAACGAGCCATCCTTTTTCTTTACGAATAGTACGGGCGCACCACACGGAGATACACTAGGCCGAATGTATCCTCGATCTAGCAAGTCTTGCAACTGTACTTTAAGCTCCTTCAATTCTGTCGGGGCCATTCGATACGGCGTCTTGGAAATTGGTCGAGTTTCTGGGAACGTGTCTATAGTAAACTCTGTCTCTCGATCGGGCGGCATGCCTGGCAACTCGTCGGGGAACACATCAGGAAAATCCGCCACAACGGGGATAGACTCAACGTTTGCGCAATCTTGCCGAGTGTCTCGAACGGACGCTAAGTACCCTTCGCAGCTGGAGTGAATCATCCGTCGAGCAGACATTGCTGAGATCACCATGCAGGCATTCGACGCTTTCGACTCAGGACTGCACGTGAAGCGGAACTCGATCTCGCCGGGCAAACGAAACACGACTTCCTTTTTCGCACAGTCGATTGTAGCTGAACAAGCGCCGAGCCAATCCATCCCCAGAATAAGATCGTAGTCCCTTATGTCTAGAACTATCGCATCTAATGACAATCTCCGTCCCCCGATGCAAATGTTACCTTCACGACAGACTAAGCGAGCCGATAAATCTACTCCCGAAGGAGTGCTAACACTTAGGTTTAAGCCTAGCGGTGTCATAGGGAATGTGTGTTCGGCGGCAAAATCCGCCGAAATGAAGCTATGTGTTGCGCCAGAATCAAACAATACTCGAGCAGGTACATTATTAAAAAGTAATATACCTGACACCGTCGTGTTCGATGCAAGTACCTCGTCCCGAGTCAAGGCATAGACTCGGCCCTGAGCGTTTTGTGGTGTCTGGCTCGCTCGTTGAGTTTGCCCCTGACCCTGAGCTGAGTCATTATTCTGCTGCGGACGGTGTGAAGATGGATCGTTGGAACGTGTTGGACAATTACGAGCAATGTGGCCCACCTTGCCACACTTGAAACATCCTCCTCTGCCCGCGCGACATTCGCTGATGTGGTGTCCTGGCTTGCGGCAGTAAGCACAATTTTGTCCTTGCTTCTTTCCCTGATTCGAGTCTTGGGAGCCGCCGTTGTTGTTGTGGCGCTTATGCACGTTGTTTCCTCCTGTGTTGGCAGGACACTTGTGATTGTGATTTTGCACAGCGCCGGTGCTAACTGGAGGATACTGCGACTCTAGGGACAGTGCATGATTCAAGGACTCCCGCATGGTACGATATTGAGTCACTACGACGTGAGCACGGATAGAGGGTCGTAGTCCGAGCTCGAACTTTCGTGCACGACTTTCGGCATCGGCGAGCTGAGACTTGGCAAACTTTGCAAGTCGGTTGAACTCTGAAGCGTACTGACGCACCGTCATGTCCCCCTGCTTCAGTAGTGCAAACTCGTCTTCCTTTTCGCGACGGACGGCGGGTGGAAGGTATTCCTCCACGAAGGCCTTGCGAAACACGGACCAGGAGATAGCCGTTGTGCCACCTTCGCTCAAAATAGCTTGCTTGTGCACATCCCACCAATCATGTGCATTTTGTCGGAGCTGAAGCTGGGCACACGCCACTTTCTTGGTCTCGTCTAGGCACAGCGCTTCGAAGTGGTCCTCCAACTCAACCAGCCAGTCCATCGCTAAGGATGGGTCCTCGGTGCCTTTAAACGTAGCACGGCACATCTTCTTAAATTCTGATATCGACACGATTGACCCATTCTCGCCTGAGGGTAAGGTACCCTAGGAATTCTGCGGTCCGGTGGCTTCAGCAACTATAGGCACGGTTGCAGGGGCGGATGCAGAATGATTGTTGGCGACCATATTCGTCACCATTGTTTACAGACTATTCATCTGCTTCTGTTGTGTATCTGCCTGAAGTCGCTGCGCCACGAATTGAGCTTCAATCCGCGACTCGAACTGACTCTGCCGTAGTTCAGCTTGTTTCTGCTGCGTCTCCATCAAACGTATCATTCGTTCGAACGGATCGGCAGAGGGTGCGGCAGCTGGACTCCCAGAGCTGCCCGAGGTGCCTGAACTACTCGCTTGCACTTGCGCCACCATCTGCGCTTGTGCACCCGGCTCGGAAGTCGTTCCTTGAAAGGAAAGTAACTTGTATTAGTCTCAAGGTATATTATGGACTCACTGTATGGAACGTATCTCATTTTGGCCAAGCGAATTCAAGGGTCTACTCGGAAGGAACAAGGTCCTCTTTAGAAACTTTCTTTGTGAGATCAAAGGATCTGAAGCATGCTCTGATACCAATATGTCACGCCCCGATTTCGGCTATTCGATAATCGTCCCCCGGGCGTGATGCCGTGCACGCG
Organism: Iris macrosiphon; assembly: GCA_036927795.1. NCBI lineage: Eukaryota > Viridiplantae > Streptophyta > Magnoliopsida > Asparagales > Iridaceae > Iris > Iris macrosiphon. Next base: position 81,087,538 of record JAYESA010000010.1, on the reverse strand, counting down.
TAGGGCGCGCGTGCACAAGGCCTTAGGCATAAGGATATTCTTTAGAACAATGCAACAGAGTGGACATATAAGATAACACAAGGTTGAGGCATAGAAAAGTTTCTCTTTTATTCATAATGAACATCTTCTTACATTGCTTGACTCAAAAGTATAAAATGCCCACGGGCTTACAAACTTGGACGCAAAATGAGATAGCCGACCCATACATTATGTCCCTTTACATAGATTCAAAAACGCAAAACCACCTTGGGTGCGAGTAAGCACCATCGCCTTAGCGATATTCAGCAACAGAGAGAGAGTGAGGCTTCTAGCTTGAGCCTCCAAAAGTCTTGGCCACGAACCGCCAAGGATCCCAAAATGTCCGGAGAGAACTTCAGCTCCTCGCCGCGTTGCCTTGCGCCGGGGAACCTGCTACAACGAGGGTCAGTACTTCGAAAAGTACTGGTGAAGGCTAGCTGCTCAACTTTACCAAGCACATGAGATGAGATCTAATGAGTATGCTACAATTATGTTCTTAGGTGGGTTTCTATTCTTGCCTAGTTCAGATTTCATTTAGCAGACATGCAAGAACAAAATAACATAACTTCACATGCCACCGTTCGGTGACTTTACCTGTCCCGTCTGAACCACCTGTACAACTTACCATAGCCTTCCCTGTCACGAAGACATAGTTAGTCTGCACAGTTTAAATATACAATATCTTTCTTTGTTGTTCTACCAGCCATCATGGGTTTAGTCTGGGCTGGCGGCGACGCTTGCAGCGCGGGTAGCTAGCCCCGCTACAATTCCCCGCTCCCAGGACTAAGAAAGTAGATTCCGCCCGGGTCGAGACGGCCCGGTGCCCCGGTAACCGCTCGCAGGAACCTGGATCCCTTGTGCACAAGAATTCCCATGACCATTTCTATGAACTCTACATCATAGATTTACTTACTAGCCATTTAAAGAACATCATGTACGAAACTGCTTTACTGTACTATCACAATCGACCGACAGTTATATGAAATAACATGCAGCAGTTTATAGAAGAACACTTTGAACTATCAATAAATACCAACCCATTAAACACCCAACAAACATGCATGCATCAATAAATTTATGCAAGGTTTTGTATGACAAGCAATGGGTGTTCCAAGCCTACTTCTTATCTTATCTTGTTATCCAACTTGTTACTTAATTGGTATCGTTTGATTGAATGCACCACTGAGTCATTGTTATTATGAACGGAGCCCTTGGAAAGAAGGTGCTTATTGAAATAGAGCCACTCACAAGTTTGGTTGAATAGGAAGAAGAGGGAGAGACCCCTAAGACTCCGCTCGCGCGTCGTCTACACGATCACCTGCACGCACCAACGGATGATCAATACCTCCTGCTTCGGTCTCCAAGGCTCGATACGAAATGTGAAATCCTAAGAACGAAAGCAATGAAATCCATTGAAACCGTTCAAGAAAACGCAAGTCATAAAACCAACAAGAAAGCATCCAAGCGGCACGAAAACGGACAAAAAACCAACGCAACGGAAAGGCCCCTCTCGACTCTGCCGCCGAGTCCATCCTCGAGGCACAATCTATTGTATATGGGACCTGATTCCGAAGAAACCAATCCATAACGAGGAAAGGATCTTAATTCAATCTGTCCCGTACGGACGGTCGTAAGTATTTCTTGGCCGCGCTCCCCGAATAGGGGGAACGGGGCATTACAATACGGGACCTATTTTGGGTGATTTGTGTAATTACTCTTCAATTCCTAGTGTAACTAGTTGCATTAAATATATTAATATGTAATTGAATTATATTATGAGTATTATGGAGAATCATGGGTTTTGATATTTCATATGGGTACGTATCATGGATATTCTAGTATTACACTATAAGTGTTTGATGAATTGACCTTTAGAGTGGGTTTGTGTATACTTAACATTATTTGTGAGGTTATATACATATATATACTTATATTGTATGAGTGGTTGTTGTTATGTGTTGATATTGGTGTTAACTGTTATTAGGAAGAAAGAGATAGAAGTAGTTGTGTGTAGTAGAAGAGTTATGACAGTGCTCATTATATGTGTTGTGTGTATGTGTGACTGATACTGGTGTATCAGTGTAGAACCTGAGTAGTACTTGGGGTACTAGTTTTTTGATATTGGAGAAGAATTGATGTGGTGGCATACAATAACTGTAGGGAGGTCTGGACTAAAAATATCAGTCAATAGAGGATCTCGGGTTCAGGAACTTGATATTCATGGGGTATGTAGGATTAGGAGCAGAGCAGCAGCAGTAGTGACAGTCTGTAAGCTTGCGGCCTATGAGCACCTGGGTCTGTGTATCCCTACTTGCTGTGCAATTGGACTGGAGTGTGCACACAATACACAGGCTCATGTGTATAGCAACAACATGCTGCAGTGGGTAGTCGGGTGTTGTGCAGCAAGTGAAGGAAGATTGTTGAGTGCAGTGTGGGTATCTCAGGTAAAGTGAAGGGCTCGAGTTAAGGAGGCATCAAGATAGTACAGACATAGAGCATAGTGCATTAAAAATAGCAGTAGCATCAGTAGTAACTTGAAGAAGGGGGAACCTTGAGTACTAGTTCATTGAAGTAGCAGTTCCCTATTTAGGACTGAGTTACACAGTACAGACATGTATCAGTTGGTGTAGGTTTGAACCTTGAGTGTGAGGGGTATTGATGTATCAGTGTATTAAGGTATTAGTGGGGGTATAGACTAAGGTATGTGCAGTGAGTATCAAGTAGTGTTCTATAGGTTTGATATCAAGTATTATAGAATAGATGAGGGTGGTATCCTAGTTGAGTATAGTTAGAGTATCAGTGAGGTTAAAGGTAAGATAGGTTATAGGTATGGATTAATAACTAGGTAGTGGTAGATAAATTAAGGAGTTAAGCTAAGGTATTAGAATTATGATGAGATATTGGGTGCATATCAAGGTATTGGTATTACCTTGAGGTGGTACTAAGGTAATGCTCAAAGATTAAGTATAGATACTAAAATAGGTTGGTACCAATGTTTTGGATTAGGTATTTGAACTATAGATTAGTATATGGACGATAACATTAAGGTCTAGTATTATATTAGAGCTATATATGGTATCATATAGTTTAATAGCTGGTATTAATTAATATTAGCTAGTAACATAGTATTAGCTATATATACCTTAGCTATTATCAAGGTAATGACTTTTATGATCGAGAAAACCTAGATAGGTAGTGTATTGACCTAGTTTAGATAAAGTAACCAAGTTGGCCTAGAAAATTATAGTAGTGCATTTTTGAGTTATTTCTCACCTTATTACACCAAGTAACATAATATTCCTATTTAGGTGTGTGTGACACTGGCTCGGATATCGAGATACATCATTTGCTCAGGACCAGAGGTGAGTATAGTGGCGGCCCATGCAGGTCTTGATTCGCAATTAGTACGATTTCGTAGTTGTGCTCGTCTAGAGTACTGCTACGAGTCTGCTTTAGGAAATAGGATTTAGGCTGAGATTTTACTCAATTACAACTAGGAAAAATTCCAAAATTTGTTTTGCAAATCCTTATCTATGGAATATTGCTTTGCTTTGAATAAAGTTTTGTCCTTCTTTGATGATATCGTATCATATTCAATATTGATTTCATATTTCAATCTATCTTCAGGATGCCGCCGAAGACGCGTTCCCAGGGATCAGGTGCCGCGATAGCACGATCAGTAACTTCATCACCCTTTAGGGCAGTACCCTCAGACGATGGTCCAACATCTACATTTAGGAGATCAGCTTCACCGGTCCAGGTGGGCGTATCGGCAGCAGCTTTCGGAGGTGCTCCACCTCCAGTACCCAGGACAGGGCAGATAGTTTTCGAGGATCTTCCACCACCACCACCTGTAATTGATTAGACGCTGATATTCGCAGTCTTCCAGCAGATGATAGAGGCACAACAGCGACAGTCCGAGGTCCTACAACAGAGCATGGAGAATACTCACCAGATTATACATGCAGTAGTTGAGAGAGCTACAACAGTTCAGCCACAGATGGCACCACCTCAGTTTATTCTATATCAGCCGAGGCCGGGTACCATCATAGACTTCAAGAGAATAGGGCTAAAAGACTTCAAAGGCACGGAAGGAATCTTATATGCCGATGATTGGATCGAGGACGTGGAGAGGAACCTGCGACTGGCGCAGATTCTGGAGGGTCTACGAGTAGAGGCAGCAGGCAGCCAGATGTTCGATATAGCATTGACATGGTTCAGGACATACCCGAGGATTACGATGGCATAATTGACTTGGGAAGCCTTTAAAGAGATTTTCAAGAAGTTATTTTCGGACGTGTCTCTGGGTGTCTTAGAGAGCCAATTCCTATACCTCGTTCAAGGGAGTATGATAGTGGACGAGTACGCTATAAAGTTTTGCAGATTAAGCAGGTTTGTAGAGGGAAGGAATCCCCAAGGGAAGGCCAGGAAATTCAGGAAGGGTTTGATCAGGGAGATCAAATCCGTCACTAGGGGGCACCGCATAGCTACTTTTGAGGAGATCCTGATGGATGCACAGAGAGAGGAGGATGACTTGGATCTCAAATCCAAGAGAGGTAGAGATATTTCGGGTGGTGTTGGTAGCGGTGCTGGACTAGCTAAGCGTCCCCATATCCAACAGCAGCAGGTTCAGGCGCCGGTTCATGCTCTATTTCAACAGCAGCCCCAGAGACAGATTCAGCCATTGCCCACTTGTGCCTACTGTAGGAAGTCAGGACACACTTGGGATGTTTATAGGAGGAGGTTGAAGGTGTGCTTGTTTTGTGGATCTGCAATACACCAGATGAGGGATTGCCCTACAGTACCCCCATTTGGTAGAGCACGAGGTCAGAAAGGAGTTAGACCACCTGTGGCACAGCATCATGCCCCACATCGACAGGGGGAGGCACCCCAGGAGGGCGGAGCATTTGTAATGACAGTCGGAGAGGATGACACTGCAGGTGATAAGTTAGCTTGTTTTGTCTTGTTCTGTTTATTTCCTTCTCATCTGTTGTTGCGTGTTTAGTTAGTACCTTATAGACTGCTTGTGTGTTATTGTATAGCTAGTATACCCTGATGAGACTGCAAAACTATGATGGACAGAGACTATAGTTAGTAATTTCTTTTAAATTGCATGTTGTATGTTTAGTTTAGACTGGGGTCGACCTAGAGGGGGTTACGATAGGAGTGTTATATTTAATATTGTGCAAGAGTAATTAATTATTTATTGTATTGTTTATTGTTTGATTAGATGTAGTATTTATTTTGGACTTGTGTAGTGGACCTAATTAGTTTAGTTAGATGCATGAATCCAACATTTATATGTTAGTTTAGATTGGATCCAAGTTTAGACCCATTCATTAGGAGGATGAATTAACTAGTGAAACTATTAGACTAGAACCTTCCCTCCTTAATTATTTCTTCATGAGAGGCCCAAGGGTGTTTTGGATATTTCATATTGCTTGAGAGAGGGTTTATGACCAACCATTAGAGGAGGAGAGAGAGTGTCTCTCATTTTATTTTGTTCATTCCATTAGATCTACATTTTTCCCCTTTCCTAATTTCTTTATTCTCTCACTATTTCTCACCAAATTTCTACCTAAATTCAGTCCCTATTCTTTAATAGAGGCTACTACAATAAGAATCCACAAAAAGAAAGCAAGAATCAAGAAGGAGGAGGCCAAGATCTACAAGGAGGAGCTACTTTCCAATTTTAGGGATTTTTCATTAGAAATCCATCTTTCAATAGGTACATTTTAGTTTTTCCACTTTTATTAGGTTCTAAATCTGAGAATTAACCATGAGAAACCAACACACATGCATAGGCTACCCATAGGAATTGGTTTTAGGTTCATAGGAGACATGTAGTGGAAGTTATGGGCAAATTGGTGCCAATTTTGGAGGAAGTTTGAGATTGGCACATGTAGTATTTGTCATATGGTCTAATAGATCAAATTAACATATGATTACTTATTTGTGACTAGTGTCGTATCCATAATTGGATACGTGTAGGCCGTATCTCGTCAATTTGACGAAACAGATTGATTTTGGGGGTTTCCTCCGACACAGGGAGTTGTGCAGATCAATTCTTGACACGGATACGTAGTGGATCTAATTATGGCTCGTATATTTCATAATTAGAATTTTAGACTTGTTCGTGTCCTCCGGGATGCGTTTGGTTGTGTGGTGGAGCCGTATCTCAAGCGTATCATAGAGTTAGTATGATACGGGTGCGGTGCACTCCACGTGTTTGGTATTTTGCTCTTAATTCTATTTGTGCAAGTGTATTTATATATCTATATGATATCTATGTAATATATATTGTATATAATAGTGTATATTATGTTTCGCTAAATGTGTGTGTTTATGAGTGTATATATTAGATCTATATCTATATGTATATACATATGTACTTGTATATATTCATGTGTGTGTTTGTATTTATGTGTGAGGGCATATACATAAATATATCTATTTATAGATACATGAGATTGTGTAGGTGTATATATATCTAGCTATAGGTTGTTGTGTTTATATATAGTTTATATATATATATATATATATATATATAAGTGGTTATTATATGTGGGTGAATATATACATATCTATAAGTGTTATATATATATATATATATATATATATATATATATATATATATATATATATATATATATATATATATATATATATATATAGAGAGAGAGAGAAAGAGAGAAAGAGAGAGAGAGAGGAGTGTGTATATGCAAGTTGATATCTATATGTATATAATTGTGTGTGTTTGCACGAGTGGTTGTGTGTGCGCGTGTGTAGCGAGCAGTGCCGCAGCAGTGCAGGCGCGGTGCAGTTGCGGCACTGCTTGGCGCAGCGAGCATGCAGTCACGACAGCAGGCTACAACAGCAGCAGCAGACTGCAGCAGCAGTCATGGCATAGCACGGTGTAGACGCGGTGCAGTCGCGGCGCAGCGCACGTGCAGTCGCGACAACAGGCTACAACAGCAGCAGCAGTCGTAGCGCAACGCAGTGCAGTCATGGCGCAGCGCGGCACAGCGTGCGTGCAGTCACGGCAGCAGGCTACAACAGTAGCAACAGACAGCAGTAGCAGTCGCGGTTCAGCGCGGTGTAGGCACAGTGCAGTAGCGTCACAGCGTGCTTGCTGCAGCAGTAGCAGGCTGCAACAGCAGCAGATACCAGGTTTTTGGGTATCCAGTCAGCTTCAGTGTGTTAGCTAGGTTTCAGTGAGTTTCAGTTAGTTGGGTTGGGTATTTTGGTTCAGTTGTGTTATGGGTATCAATTTCAGTAGAGATTTCAGTTATTGAGTATTCAAGGTATTAGAAGATGGTCAGTTAGTATTCAAGGTTTTGGTTTCAGTTAGTTTTCAATGAGTTAGTAACATAGCAATTAGTTAGTTGAGATTTTGGTTTAGCTTGGTATTGTTAGTGAGATAATTATATTAGTGCTTGTTAGTTAATGTTAAGGTGTGGGTATATAGTTAGTGAGTTATATATTTGTACTTATTATACAATAGATAGTTATTGGGATACTTGATATATATATATAGTTAGCTATATGAGTATGTATGTATATATGTAGTTGTGGTATTTTATAGTTAGTAGGTAGATAGGTATACTAGTTGTGATATCTGTGATTAGTTAGAATGTGAATAGTTAGTATCTATGTACATTAGTATAAGTATATATTTTAGTAAATTAGATATGTTAATATAGTTAGTACTTGAGGTATTGTATATATATATATAGCTATAAGTTAAGTGTTTTGGGTTACCTTGGGATACCAAGGTATTACCAGGGTAATACCAAGGTATTGGGCCGATACCCAAGGTATTGAGTTTGGGTATCGGGATAGTTGAGATACGCATTGGTGCAAGGCCAAGGTATCATATTTTTATTGTTTTGATATAGTACTAAGTATATTAACTTGTATATATATATCTAAAATACTATTTTTATATAAATGAACTTGCGTATCTTAGGATACGGTATCTTGTTAGTTTTCTAGTATCTTAGAATAGCTAGTGTGGCTTAGATGCGTAGTGTATAGATCCAATATCCTAGAGATAGACTAATACAACCTAGAAATAGCTAGTTTGACCAACTTTGACTAGTTTGACCGATAGTTGACCTAGTTTAACTATTTTGACTTAGAAATGGCTTTATGACCTAGAATTTGACTAGTTTAACTTAATTTTATTTCAGAACATTATATTAATATAATATTCCATATATAGGTTGTGTGACACCAGTTGGGACACAGTTGGGCATTCATTGCTTGGACGACATGCGAGTACATTCTCTGATAGTTTCTATTATTTGATAATTTCTATGATTCTGGTCTATATTATTATTTTACCTGATTTGTCGACACTTGGATACACGGATTAGTATTGCATGGATTCACTTTCTTGCGACACGTACATTATACTTGTCTAGCCTCTACTTCAGGACTCATTACTGGCATCACATCAGGACTCACCTACTGGAATCACCTATTTTATCTGGCTGGACTCATATTTGATTTGCGTGTCGGGATTGGATTCATTTATACTAGTCGGGCGGGAAAATACTCGAGTAGACATGTAAATATTCCCAAAACTGGAATTACCTCCTCTGGTCTAATCTGGAATGATAGCAGCCGCATACCAAGTGTGCGGCGAGCCGTATTTATCCCTAGTTGTTTACATGTTGAAAGCGGTATTTCAAAATATACTAGTTAGTACTTTCTTGCTGGATTCATATGATACTTGCTGGACGCACATCTTATTTATCTAGTTCAGTTCACTTCTATTCACAATCTTATTTACAGTATTTCTTGATTTACCATGCTTATTTTCTTGCTTCTTAATTTAACTGTGACTGTATTTTATTCTCTGATTCATTCTTCTCCTTGCTCATCATGTATTACTTACTATAACTGTTTATAGTCTTTGTCAACTATTTAGAACTGCTATTGGGTTGTACTTCGCTCCCATTCTGACTGGATATTTTGTAAGCCCCCTGATTTTCAGAATTATTAACTTGGATTTTTCTGTGATTTTTCAGGAATTTTCCGATGATTAAAACCTAGGCCTTTAGCAATTTAATGATTTTTAATTGCGGTTAATTCATATTAAAATATTATGGAAATAATATTTTATGGTGTAAAATGGGAAACCGGACGCAGGGTATTTTTCGGTGAATTTATTGGACTCCGGATTTATTTTTAAAGCCCTAGAAACCGATGTGGAAATAAACCGATTTAAATCCGTGCCAAAGCCCGACATCCCCATGAGAGCCGAAGCCAAGCCCGAGGAGCGTTGGCCCAGCCCAAATCCTAGGTCTAACCCTAGTCCAATTTCGGTTTGTATAAATACATATTTTTCCTAAGTTTTCTCCACAAAGAAATAAAAAGAAAAAGAAATTATTAATAAAAGCCCCAAATTTCCCAAATCCCTAAAATTCCTAACCCTAACCCTAATCGGCCGCCGGCCGCCCCTTCGGCGAAGTCTCCGGCGCCGCTCCGCCCGGCCAAGTCTCCCCCTTCCCTCGCCTGACCCTCGCCGCCTCCGGTCGACCACCCCCTCCGTTCTCCCCCAATTCCCATTGGCCTAAACCCTAGCCGACCCGGCGCTGCACTCCCTCGGCGTCACCACCACGACCGATTTTACCTCGCTGTGCTCCTCCTTCGCCCGTCCCTCGACTCACCACCGACGAATCTTCCTCCTTCCTCCACCATCCTCTCCCAGCCCTAACGCCACCGTACCCGACCCCGACTCCCCCTCGACCCGCCGCCGAGTCCAGCATCCTTCCCGACTCTCCCTGCTCCTCCCTCCGTACGTGCTCACCCCGACCCGGTGCTGTCACCTCCCCTCCACCAAGCCGTTGCCGCCAGACCGCCCGTCAACCCCCTCGCTCGACGACCCCCGACGAACACCAGCACCAGACATCCTCCCCTCGACTCCACCGCTCGTTGGCGTAGCCGTGTCCGCCTTTTCCTTTCCCCACTCGTCGGAACCGAACCCGACACCGCTGAACCTCCGTGCGACTCGACAGCCCCAAGCCGCAGCCAACCTCGCCGCAGCTGTCAAGATCTCCTCTCCGCCGGTCGACCAGGATGCGAGCAACGGACACAGACAAAGGAGTTCGATCCGGACACGGTGACCAGGACACGAGACCGCACCTCGGACACGTGGAATTCAGCGTTCACGGAGCCCTGTTCAGGTACGTGTATCTTTTTGCTCGTAATCCTATTTTCAATTCCGTCAATTGCGTTGCGTAGACTATACAACCCTCTCGATGCCCGTACAACCCGCTCGGTGTATCGGGACATATGGTGATCGTGAACCGCGATCCAAAAACAGGAAAAACAACGCCCTGTTTCACCCCGGAACTGAGTGCGTCCCGCCAAACGGGATGACTTGGTCACACGCGGTCTTTACCGAAACGTGCGCGTCGTTGATACGGTCGTGTGGGATTTTACAGAAGTCGATTCGGATGTGCGTGCACACCGAAAACAACGCGTATCCGCCGATGACACCCCGTATCCGTCCTTTCTGGAACATGCTGTAACTTTGTGTACACACGTCGGATCGAGACGAAACTTGTGCCATCGGACTCGTAGCAATACGCTGGTCCTGTGACCCAAGTTTGGTCCGATTTTGAGAACATTGACAGAATCGCGTATCGTGGGCCCCACAGGCTCCACTTGACGGGCAATTTTGTGATCGGCTCATCGGAATCCAGTTCTGTAAGTTCTGTTGGGTTCGTATCATCGTTCCTGACTTGTTGACACTAAGTTTGGCAAATTTAGAGACCTTTGACCCTGACGCATTTTCCGGTGCAAAGTGGCCCACATGTGGACCTTCGCTTTGGCCCGAAAATGTCATTTTTGCCCCTGTGTCCAAATTGGACCTAAGGACAGACATTTCTAGCTATTTGATATTTTTTGAATCTAATGGTAATATTTATTTCAGCAACCGGAGTAGTACCTGCAGATCACACTGAGACCAGAGCTACAGTTGGAGCCAGGACCCCAGGCAAGTGTACCTTGCCAATATTGTAGTTCTTGTTATATATTCCTTTGACTTATTTATATATTATTATGCCTGCTTGACCTAGGACCGTGTGACTTACTTAGCATCCGATTAATAATCGGGTGCCAACACCGTACGCGGCATTGTGTATTGTCATCTAGACATGGATACCGAGACCCCATATTTCTCGTACTTGTCTTATCAAGTACATCATACCCAGGATACTTAACACTATTTATGAGGCAGGATCTTCCTGAGATATTCATGGTGATTCTGCATAGGATACAGGTTTCATGACTTAGACATTATATTCCTAGATAGTATATGACTTGTTACATTTAGTTATGATCTGCGTGACATGGACATGAGGCCTTATGGACATGAGACGTATGATTACATTGGGTGGGAAGAGTCACACAGGCTACAGGTTAATTATATATATTATGACAGCGTCTCAGTCTCTCGCTGAGCTAGACGACTGTCGGTGTCTCAGTCTCTCGCTGAGCTAGACGACCATATGATATCACTGCTACCGGCTCCCAGACACAGAGCTTGTAGTAGTTTTTAGCCTGAGTTCTAGTGCTGCTCTCATCTTGCATATCACTTAGCTGGTTATTTAGTATTTTTCCTATTGTTCCATTTATTGCTGGAGAGACACACAGGATACAGGTTGATTATATATATTATGACAGCATCTCAGTCTTTCTCTGAGCTAGACGACTGCCGGCGTCTCAGTCTCTCGCTGAGCTAGACGACCACATGATATCACTGCTACCGGCTCCCAGACACAGAGCTTGTAGTGGTTTCAGCCTGAGAGCTAGTGATGTTCTCTCTCTTGCATTTTAGATAGATGGATACATATTTACCCTATTGCTTTATTTATTGCTGCACTGTATTTATGTTGGCTTGAGTTATTATTGTACCTTGCTATGTCCTCTGAGGACCTGGATCCGGATTATGTCCCCAGATATTGCAGACGAGATCGATCCAGAGTTATACAGGACAGGAGCATTAGCAGGAGCAGGAGCAGACACCGGAGCAGTACCAGATTCAGTAGACGAGTGATCACCGAGGTTATCTTCTGAGTATATACTGTTTCCATACTCAGTATTTGATGTAGTTAGCTTATTTCTTGTATCTTGACAGATGTATCAGACTCATTATCGGGCTATTTCCTGAGTGTTATATTTTATTGAGATTAATCTTGTTCTATGATTCTGATATTGTTGTATTCATTTCTGTAGATGAGATTAGTATATCTCGACCCTTATTATTGTACTACAGCTTAAGTATGCTCCGATGGATCCATTAAATTGGGTTTGTCCATCGGTGTGTGCTGCTGGCCATTGCCACGCGTCCGGTCCCTCGGTATTTTGGGACTGGGGCGTGACATATTTTTTCCAGATGATTGGCTTATAGGGCAGTGTCCCACATTCTACGGGTCGCAGGATGGCGTACCTTTAGAGGATACTCTTGTAGACCAAGAGGACTTAGTTGCAGAGCCCGATGAGGTTTAGTTTATATTTTTTTTTGTTGGCCTTGTATTAGACTATTATATTGTTGAGATTCATAGTTTGTATTATTATTTCAGATTATGGGTTGTATCTTTATTCTTTCCTTCCCTTTTCCATTCGTGCTTTATCTTCCTTAGTTTGTTTTGTGATTAAAATTAGTTATACTTGTGAGATACCATATTGCTCCTCCGTTTGGAGTTGAGATGATTGACAAGTACCATATTATATTGTTGAGATGTTAGATAGTTAGAAATAACCCAGACAACGTTCTACCGCCGATGCTGCGGCGTAGGCTGGGCGTTACCACGTACTCGTGCCCGAATATCCGGGTGCGGGTCATGACAAGTATATTCTATGATAGTTTTCTTATTTGATAGCCTCTATGTTTTATGTATTTAGTATTGAGATACTTGATTCCTGATACGATGGTTTTACGGATTGGTATTCGTGGATCTTGGTCATGAGATATTATTGTCGTAATGACTCAGTGATTACCATGGCGTGCTTCGTGATTACCGTGATATCTTAGTGATTATATAGACAGTGATCATAGTGCATGATATTATAGACCGTGCAGTATGATATACGTGTTATAACGTATCATAATTTGGATCTGTGTACTAGTCGAAGGTTGGGAAAGTATTAGTGGATATGTGATCATACCTTATAGCCCGTAATTTAGTGTATCCCGTGATGGTTAGTTGATCATGAAACTCACGCATGATCATGCTAGCTCACCTTTTATATAGCCTGTGTTAGGCCCAAGCCGATCACATTATCTTACTAACATTTCAAGGCATATTTACCATATTATTTCCTTTATGCTGGTTCATTATATTATTATTCCTCACTATATTATTCACAGTTCTTGCCATTATTTACCATGATGCTATTTCTCATAATATTTGCTAGTTCAGTTATTTTCATTATTTATTTTTATTGCTATTACTGTTTCATAATTTCTGTCAATTATTGGAACTGCTATTTGGGTTGTACTTCGCTCCAATCTTGACTGGATATATTTTTTAGATAATTTATTAGAGGAATGGCGTCCTACGCACTATGGGCCACAGGATTGTGAGCCAGTTGAGTTATCACCTGTAGAGCCTGTTGAGATAGTGTCAACAATTGATGAGACTTAGCTAGTTCATTCATGATATTGTATATGTCAGTTAGACACTTTTGAAATTATATTATATTTAATATATTTTGTTGAGATTAGACTTGGACTTGTGATGAATTATGACTTTATTTCTTTCTTCTATTCCATATCGTGTCATATCTTCCTCTAGTTTGTTATTGTGATTGAGTATTATTTACCATTATCATATTATCATATTATCCTCCATTTGGAAGTTAAGATATTATGACCGATATATTATATATATTATGTGAGATGTTTATATAGTATTGATGACCTAGAAAGCGTACTAACGCCGATGCTACTGCATAGGTTGGACGTACTCATGTCCTCACACCGGGTGCGGATCATGAAATATTTTTATGGTAGCTCATGCAAGCCAGGCTTCAAAACTAGTACAATGTCAAGGTAGTAGTACTAAGACTTAGAGTATTACTACAAGCCTGCTATTGGATTTATTATCTTTATCATTTAGAATAATTATTTTCTTTGAAATATTAATGTCCTTCCTTGATGCAATCGTATCTTGCACAATATTTATTTCTTTATTTGATTCTGTCTTCAAGATGCCGTCGAAGCCCCGATCGTAGCATTTTGGAGCAGTTTCTGCGAGATCAGTTACTTTGTCACTTGAGATAGAGACAACAGCCACTGTTCCGTACTTTTTTGCTCAGAGGATTGCTTCACCAGTCCAGGTAGGGATTTCAGCAGCAGCTTTTAGGGGTGCTCCACCACCAGTTCAGAGGACTATTCCATCAGTCACGGAGGATCTTCCAACCCCACCACCCATGATAGTAGATGGGACGAATATATTTGCTATGTTCCAGGAGATGATGGCAGCGCAGCAGAGTCAGATCGATGTTCTACGTTAGGGCATCAAAAGTGCTCACCAGTTAGCACTAAACCGTACTGCTTCATCACGTACTATACCAGCCGAGGCCGGGTACCATCATCGACTTCAAGAGGATGGGTGCCCAAGTACTTCAGGGGTATCGAAGGGATCTTGTACGCTGACGATTGGATCGAGGACGTAGAGAGGGTCCTTAGGCTGGCATAGATTCCAAAGAGCCTATAGGTGGAGGCAACAGGCAGCCAAATATTCGATATTGCACTAACATGGTCTCGCACAGACCCAAGGATTGTGGTGCCAAGACTGACTTGGGAAGCTTTTAAAGAGCTTTACATGGATAGGTTCTTTCCGGATGTGGCTCTGAGTGCCCTAGAGAGCCAGTTCCTAGACCTCGTCCATGGGAGCATGTTGGTGGACGAGTACGCCACAGAGTTCTGTAGATTGGGTAGATTTGTAGAAGGATATAATACTCTAGGGAAGGCCCTAAAGTTTCGGAAGGGTTTGATCAGGGAGATCAAATATCTCACTATAAAATACCACACAGCGATATTTGAGGATATCCTGATGGATGTACAAAGGGGTGAGGATGACTTAGCGCTCAAATCTAAGAGGATGAGAGACACATCAGGAGGAGCTAGCAGTAGTGTGGGTCCAGCCAAAAGACCCCACTTCCAGCAGCAGAGGACCTTCCAGCAAAAAAGATAGCAGTTTTATGCACCATTTTGAGTACCAGTGCAGCAGATGTACCAGGCCCCGAGATCGGTAAAGCAGGCTCCGCAGTGCACTCACTGTGGAAAGATTGGACATACATAGGAGGTTTGCCAGAAGAGGCTTAGAGTGTGCCTCTAATATGGAGAGCCAGGCCACCAGTTGAGGTAGTGTCTAGTCGCTCCGGTTCGAGCAGGCCAGGGAGAAGCACCGGCACTAAGAGCACCAACAAGTCCACCTACGGAACAACAGAGGGGACCTCCTTTACAGACTTAACAATAGCATTTTGTCTAGCAGCAACAACAGAGAGGTGCACTACGAAGGCGAGCTTTTGCCATGACAGTTGAGGAGGAGGAGCTAGTCGAAGATATGATATCAGGTTCAGTTCTCTTTGATTCTATTCCAGCTTGTGCTTTATTTGATTTTGGTGCTTCCCATTCTTTTGTCTCTGTATCTTTTGATCTTAAGCATCGGTTAGAGTCTGAACCTTTGGCTAGTACTTGAAAGATCATAATTGGGGGGTCATTATCCTAGTTAGTGATGTTTGCAAGAATCGGAGAGTTATACTAGGAGGCCGAGAGTTGAGTGCATGGTTATTTATAATGCCACTTCTGAGCTACGATATTATAGTCGGGATGGATTGGTTAAGTAGGCACCATGCTAGTAAAGATTATCGTGGTGAAAGAGTTTTATTTTGACCGTCAGGAGAGCCAAATTTTGAGATTGCCATAGGAGCAGCGGAGCAAAATGAAGATGCCATCTGTAGAGCCATGGTGGAAGAGAAGGAGTCGTCACATCCATTAATAGCAGAGTTCATAGATATTTTTCCTAAGCAGTTGTAGGGTTTGTCGCTAGACCGAGATATTAAGTTCTCTTTAAATTTGGTGCCAGGCGCAGAGTCGATATCTCAGCACGTCTATAAAGGTAAAAATAATAAACTGGTAGAGTTGAAGAAGCAGGTGGATGAGTTATAGGACAAAGATTTCATTTGATCCAATTTATCACCAAGGGGTGATCCAAAATTGTTTGTACCAATGAAGGATAGGTCGGTACGCATGTGTATCGACTACAGGGCTCTAAACAACCTCACTATCAAGAACAAATATCCGATGTCGAGGATTGATGATCTCTTTGATCAGTTGGACAAAGCAAAGGTATTTCTAAAGATAGACTTGAGGTCAAGTTACCACCAGGTAAAAGTGAAGAAGGAGGATATTTCAAAGACAACTTTTCAGACTCGATATGGCAGTTTGAGTTCACGGTGATGCCATTTGGGTTGACTAATGCCCCAGTGGTATTTATAAATCTGATGAACAAGGTGTTCCACTACTATCTTGATAGGTTTATGGTGTTATTTATTGACGATATTCTGGTGTATTCAAAGATATCAGAGGAGAATGAGGAGCACCTGAGGATAGTTCTAGAGATTCTAAGGAAGGAGAACCTTTATGGCAATATTTTGATGTGTTAGTTCTTCCTTGACAAGGTTGAATTCCTTGGGCATGTTATTACAGGTGAAAGAATCTCAGTAGACCCAAAAAAAATTTAGCAGTGGAGTCATGGACTACTCCAAGTTTAGTGAAAAAGATCAAGAGTTTTCTGGGGCTAGCAGGTTATTACCGAACATTTGCATATGACTTCACCAAGATTACAGAGCCGATGACCAGGCTGACTAGGAAGAATGTGAAGTTTTTCTGGACAAAGGAAAGTTAGGCCACTTTCGAGAAGCTGAAGAAGAGGTTGATGACAATTCCAATATTGACGTTGTCATCGGGATCGGGTGGATTCACTATTTATAGTGATATTTCAGGAAAAGATTTGGATTGTGTCTTACACTAACACGGGTAGGTGATTGCCTATACTTCTAGGAAATTATGTCTTCATGAGAAGAATTATTCTACCCATAATTTGGAGTTGCAGCGATAATTTTTGCTCTAAAGATGTGGAAATACTATCTGTACGGAGAGCGTATGGAGGTCTTCACTGACCACATGAGCTTAAAGTAGGTGTTTACCAAGAAAGAGCTAAACATGAGACAGAGGAGGTGGTTGGAGTTGATGAAGGACATCGATATATCATTGCAGTACCATCCATTGAAGGCCAATGTAGTCACTGATGCCTTGAGCAGGTATCCATTGGCTATGTGCTTGACTACCCACATATATTTATTTGCCGATCTTGAGAGCTTGGGTATTGAGGTGCTGGTACTAGGTTTCCAGATGCAGATGTTGGGACAGCAGATACATTTATAGCTGATAGATAGGATTCGAGCTACTCCGTATGACGATGAGTCTCTAAGGAGTATCAGAGCACATGTTCGAATGGGATTATCTGAGGAATTCACTATTGCTGAAGATGGATCACTAAGGCACGGTACCAGGTTGTGTTTGGCAAGTGGACCATTACGCGAGGAGGTTCTTCAGTATGCACATCAATCACAGTACTCTATACATCCAGGTGCTAACAAGATGTATAAAGATCTAAGAGAGCATGTATCGTAGTATGGTATAAAGTGGGAGGAAGCACACTTTGTATCCAGATGTTTAGTATGGCAGCAGGTAAAGGCAGAGAGGCAGATGTCACACCCCAATTCAGTATAATCGATAGTCGTTCCTCGGGCGTGATGTCGTGTGTGCCTAGGTTGAGCAACGTACAAGGCCATAATATTGTGTATAACAAGCACATATTCAGAGTACACAGATAATTGAAACAAAATGTTGAAACATGGAAAAGTTCTCTTCATTGATAATGAACATCTTTTACAAACTCTTGAATAAGTCGGATAATTGCCTCACGGGCTTAAACAAGTGGACACAAAATGAGATAATTGTCCTGTACATTACAATATTTTACTAAAACTTCAAAGCTATGGACACCTTCGGGCGAAGCTATAGCCTTTCCACGGAGCTGCATAAGTTATGTGCACGAGCTCCTTCAACTTAAAATATATACTTTAAGGAAACGAACTGGAAGTGTCATGACCCACACACAAAATTTGGACATGAGTCATGGGTACGTCCAGCCTATGCCGCAGCATCGGTGGTAGAACGCTGTATAGATCTCAATAGTACTAAACATAACTCATAAGTTGTCACTGATATCAACTCCATAAGGAGGTCAATAAAATAAACATCTCTCAATAGCTCATAATGTATACTCAATCACAATCACTATAAGAAATAAATGGCACGATAAAGGATAAGAAGTACTGACATAAGTCAAGCATAATGACTCAAATAGAGATAAACTACAGTCTAGCTGTCCAACATAAATAGTCTCAACATAAACTCAATATAACCTCAACATAAGTCTCAAATAAGTCTCAATATAAACTCAAATGCATATAATAATAACTATCTAAATAGCTGTAGGTAGTGTCTCCTCTAAGGGAATGGACTCTTCTAAGCTCTCTGGTATGTAGTCTCCATCTACACCTAGTCCATAATGTGTGGGACAAAAGTCCTCAAGATCCTCTGAAAGAATATATCCCATCAGGATTGGAGAGAAGTACAAGCACTAATAGCAGTTCCATATATATTGACAAAAGCTATAATACAGTGTAAACAAATACATGATGGATATAAATACTGGAAATAAGAAATACTGGTGAGTATAAAATACTGGAATAAGGAAATACTGGAGAATATATCATCATCAATAGTACAACTAGCAATGAACAAAAATACAAGTGCATGCTATAACAATGAACTGGAAAATACATGAATAGAGTATCTAGCTAAGTATGTGAAACATCAGTCTATCATGTGATCGGCTTAGGACAGATCAGGCTTGTTACATATGATTAGCTATGATTCATTTAAGGTCAGGCTAACCATCCAGTTAGCTATGATGTAAGTAATAGTCAGACTAATCATACATAACAGGCTATGAGGAATGTAATGGTCAGGCTGTACCTGACGTGTGGTGTAGGGTGAGCTATGATGCATGTAGAGTTGGGTATGATCACATAATCTACTAATATTTTCCCGTCCTCAGCTAGTACGATAGATTCCAATCATGACTCCTCATGACAGGTCTCGATGATGCTAACCCGTATATACATAGTGACAGATTCATGTACGCTATACAACTAGAATCATAGAGATGATCAACATAATAAAAACTGTCAGAGAATATACTCGCCTGTGGTCCTCTGCTTGCAATACCAATATCCTGTTTCCGAAGCCTTGTCTGGATAATCCAACAGTCCTATAGACATAATATAATAATAATATAGCATCAGTTGTTACACTAGCACACACACAAACATAATTATACTGAACTCAAAACTGCGCTAGGGGTGATATTGGTCATCTAGAAGGGTCAAGTGTGCATCTAAATGCACGGGTGTCATATCCTCTATTGCTGTGCATAATCAGACAGTCAACTCACTAATACATGTCTAAGGATCTATATCCCGTGTAACACCAACACGTGTCTAAGCCAGTAGGTTGGTGTACACAAGACAGTCAACTCACTAATTCTCAGGGTCATATAGTCATATGCAAATATACGAGATATTCGCAGTTAATACCTAGGGTCATACAATAAATATATTACAGTCATACCTAGTACTAGCAATCAATTTGCACACAATATAGATATATACCAATTAGTTATTATACACACACGCATGCACACGCAACTGGTTTCTAGTTTCACCAATACAGGGTCTTGATATCAACCAACTAAACCATCATGAAACAATATGCTAAAACCTAATACTATTCACACATGCACATACACACAACATAAAAGGAGGGCAAGTCGAACCTGCGTGTTAGCGTGCACATGCATGAGGTCGAGGGTATATTTTAAGTCGAGGGGGTCATGCTCGGCTGCGTCTGCTGCTCAGGCGGGGGAGGTCGTCTGTCTGGCGTACTGGTGGCGGTGTTAATGGTGATGATAATGCTGAAGGGAGGCGGTGGTGCTGTGTCGTCGGTCCGGCGTGGGGAGTTGGGTCCTGTCGAGGTAAACCGCGGGTGCTCAGGCAGTTGTGGGTCAGCTGCTTCGGTGGGGGCCGACAGTGTGATAAGTTGGAGGCTACTGCGGTGATGGTCGGGGTATTGGCAGTCAGGATCGGGTGATGGTGATGGTGTAGATGATGATAGTGATCGTGATGGAAGGAGGCGTCGGTGGCGGTGAAGTTCTGCGGTGTAGGCATGGTGAAGAGGAAGAGAACGGGATGGTGATCGGGGATAAAGTCTGTGGGTGCTCCGGCGAATGGGATGGCAGGGGATCTGGTGGGTTGGAGGCGGCTGTGGGATGAAGATGATGGGGATGAAGGTGATGAGGGTATATTCGGCTAGGGTTTGATGTTGATGTTGATAGAAAAATAATAGAAGAAAAGTATATATATATATGGGAGAAATAGGGTTTGATGTAGACCTAGGGTCAAGGTTCGGTCTGTTCCCCCTCGGGATGGGGTTTGCTTTCTACAAGAAAGAATTTGAAGGCTAGGATTCAGTGTGTTTGGGTGGATGGCTAAAGTGGTGAGATAGCAAGTTTTGAGTGTGG
Organism: Iris macrosiphon; assembly: GCA_036927795.1. Taxonomy (NCBI): domain Eukaryota; kingdom Viridiplantae; phylum Streptophyta; class Magnoliopsida; order Asparagales; family Iridaceae; genus Iris; species Iris macrosiphon. Next base: position 81,066,785 of record JAYESA010000010.1, on the reverse strand, counting down.
CACACTCCAAAATATGGGAAAATTATAGGTGACTAGTCAAAGAAGAGGGGGATGTTTCTTCGATGTTGGGTCCAATGGGATGTGGACACCTCACTAAAATTTTGCATAAAAGTCCCCAATCATTTAAAAATTACACAAAAATGAGAATTAGAATAAATATTGTGCGACAAATATCGTACGACTAAAATAAAGCACAAAAGGGCATATTTATGAGTTACACAAGATCAGAATGGGAGACTGGCACGTTTAGGATAAGGGTGTAAAATTTGTTGGAAGGCAATGGCAAGTGTAGCACTCCAAATATCGAAGCAACGGTAAGGTACAACAATCAAATAAAATCACAGCAATTAAATATAATCCCTAATATTAAATCCCAAAAATGCTAATTAAGTCCATAGCCCTATATTTTGGTCAGAGGGTCAATTAGTGGGTTTCTAGGTCCAGTCCACTAACTCATGCATTTAAGGAACACTATATATACTATATAAATATCATGTAATATATTAACACATTAAATTAAATAAATAAAAAGATGAAAATACCCTTATTTTGGAATTTGGTAGTGACAAGTCTACCCTCCTTAAAAAAATTTGTCCTCGAAATTGAAATAAACTAGCACAAGAACAAACAATCAGACAAAGAATTATACCTCAAGTCTCAAAGAGATAAGGATATTGCTCGCGCATTTCATCCTCTCTCTCCCAGTTTGACTCGCCTGGAGAGTGATATCTCCATGCAACACGAACCAAGGGAATAGTCTGGTTCCGCAATACATTCTCTCTACGATCCAAGATCTCTACGGGATGTGCGGGATAACTGAGAGTTGGTCCAACCTTGATCTCTGAGTGATCTAGTACGTGACTAGGATCTGCCATGTACCATCTCAGCTGTGACGTGTAGAACACGTCATGTACTCCATCTAGTGCAGGCGACAAGTCCAGTCTATAGGCCACTGCAATGACCCTTGCAAGAATACCGAAAGGTCCGATGTATCGTGGACTAAGCTTTCCGCCTCTACCAAAATGAATCGTGACCTATATCAAAGAAATCAGTAGGAATACCAAATCGCCAACCTAGAACAAACAATCTTAACACGCAATCTAAAACAAAATAATGACAAACCAAAATAACAAAACCTATAGCTGAAACTCTAGGGGTCTACGGTAGCTATCGGTCCAATGCCGCTGTCTGATGAGTTTTACCTTTTCTGCTGCATCCAAGACCATTTCTGGTCCTAACAAGGCTCTCTCTCCGACATCATCCCAAGATAACGGTGTATGACACATCCATCCATATAAAGCCTCGAATGGTGACATCTTAATGCTGGCCTGGTAGCTGTTGTTGTAAGCAAACTCTACTAGGTGTAGATGATCCTCCCAAGAACCTCCGAGATCCAAAATGCAAGTACGTAGCATATCTTCGAGAGTTTGAATAGTCCTTAGGACTGCCCGTCTGTCTGGGGGTGATACGCGGTTCTGAACTTGAGCTGAGTGCCCAAGCTAGCCTGCAGACTCCTCCAGAAGCGAAAAGTAAAACGACTATCCCGATCTGAGACGATACTTACAGGAACCCTATATAATCTGACAATCTATCACACGTACATCTCTACTAGCCTCTCTGTCGATTTACCCACTTTGAATAGTAAGAAGTGGGCTGATTTGGTCAACCTATCTACGATTACCCAAATTGCGTCCTTTCCTCCTGGAGAACGTGGAAGTCCTGAAACGAAGTCCATATTTACGTGCTCCCACATCCACTCTGGAATGGGTAAAGGTTGAAGCAAACCTCCTGGCCTCTATCGATCTGCCTTTACCTGCTGGCACACTAAACATCGGGATATAAAGCGTGCTACCTCGCGCTTCATACCATACCACCATACGTGCTCCCTCAGATATCGATACATCTTTTTGGCATCAGGATGCATCGAGTACTGAGAGAGATGTACCTCCTGCAAAACCTTTTCACACAGATTTTCACTCGACACACACATCCTCGTGTCATGCCGTAAAGATCCATCATCCACAATAGTGAAGTCGTCTGTCAATCCTGTCTGAACCTGTGCCCTAATACTCCTCAGAGTCTCATCACTATACTGCACAACTTTAATTCTATCTATCAGCTCTGATTGTATCTGAAATCCCTACATCTGAATCTCCATACCTGGAACTAGCACTTTAATTCCCAAGCTCTCAAGATAGGCCAATAAATGTCTATCTGTTGTCAAGTACATAGCCATCGGATACTTGCTCAAGGCATCGGCGACTACGTTGGCCTTTCCTGGGTGGTACTGTAAAGAGATATCAAAGTCTTTCATCAACTCCAACCACCTTCTCTGCCTTATGTTCAGCTCCTTATGTGTAAACATGTATTTTAAGCTCTTGTGGTCCGTGAAGATCTCCACACGCTCTCCGTACAGGTAGTATTTTAACAGCTTTATAGCGAAGATAACTACTGCCAATTCCAAATCCTGGGTGGGGTAGTTCTTTTCATGAGGGCATAATTGTCTTGAAGCATAGGCAATTACTTTCCCATGCTGCTGAAGAATGCAACCCAAACCTTTTCCTGAAGCATCACTGTAGATAGTGAATCCACCGGTCCCTGATGGCAACGTCAAAACTGGAGCTGTCGTCAGTCTCTTCTTCAACTCCTCAAATGCGGCCTGACAATCCTCTGTCCAGACGAATTCCATATATTTCTTGGTCAGCCTAGTCATTGTCTCTACAATCTTGGAGAAGTCTTATACAAACCTCCTGTAGTATCCTACTAGTCCGAGAAAACTCCTGATCTTAGCTACAGAACTGGGGGTAGCCCATGGCTCCACTGCCTCGATCTTCTTTGGGTTAACTGAAATTCTGTCACCCGTCACTATATATCCAAGGAATTCAATATTGTCAAGAAAAAACTCATATTTTGAAAGTTTTCCGTACAGCTTCTCTTTTCTAAGAGTCTCCAAGACCATCCTTAGGTGCTCTTCGTGCTCCTCCGGGGTCTTCGAATACACAAGGATGTCGTCGATGAACACCACCACAAATTTGTCAAGGTACTGGTGGAATACCTTATTCATCAAGTTCATGAATACTGCTGGTGCATTGGTTAAACCAAACGGCATTACCATAAATTCAAACTGGCCATATCTGGTCCAAAAGACTATCTTTGGTATGTCTTCTTTCTTTACCTTCACCTGGTGATAGCCTGACCTCAAGCCTATCTTTGAAAACACCTTCGCTCCGCTCAACTGATCGAAAAGATCATCTATCCTTTGCAGCGGGTATTTGTTCTTGATAGTGAGGTTGTTCAGAGCTCTATAATCGATACACATGCGTACCGTGTTGTCCTTCTTCGGTACAAATAAACCGGAGCTCCCCATGGTGATGAATTGGATCTGATAAAGCCTTTGTCCTGCAGCTCCTCAACTTGCTTCTTCAGTTCTTCCAGCCCGCTGTTGTTGACTCTATAGACGTGTTGTAAAATGGGCTCCGTACCTGGTACCAAGCCTATAGAGAATTTAACATATCTGTCTGGCGGCAAGCCTGGCAACTTCTTTGGAAATACATCCAGGAACTCCGCTATAAGAGGATGTGGTAACTCCTCTTCTTCTATCCTGGCTCCGCAAAAAGTGCCTCTGCTCCGCTTTGCTGCTCCTTTGGCGAACTCAAACTCTGGTTCTCCTGGTGGTCAAAATATTACTCTACCTTCGTGACAATCTATAGTAGCATGGTGTCTACTCAACCAGTCCATTCAGAGTACAATATTGTATCCCTGAAGTGGCATGACAAGTAAGCTCACGCTCAACTCTCGGTCTCCCAATAATACTCTCCGATCCTTGCAATAATCATGGACTAGGATAATGCCTCCTCCAGTCATGATCTTGCAAGTCCTATCTAATAATTTTGTCTCTAAACGATGATTAAGGGCATAAGATACAGATACAAAACTATGGGAAGTGCCAGAATCAAATAATGCAAGTGCTGGAATAGAATCGAGAGAAACTAAACCTAAAATTATGTCTCCAGCTGGCTCGGCCTCCTCAATCGCCATGGCGTATGCACGTCCCTGATGTGCACCTCTCTGCTACTGCTGGTGTTGAGCAAACCTCTGCTTCTATGGTGGAAGTGGAGGCCCCCTCTGCTGGCCTCCTGGTACAGTAGGTACTCTGGCTGGTCCCCTCTGAGTGGCTGCTCTACCCTGACGAGTCTGAATAGATGGACAATCCCTTAGCTGATGTGCTGATGATCCACAGGACAAACATGTACCCAACCACTTCCTGCAGTTGTCCTTAGTGTGTCCTATCTTCCCGTAATACGTATATTGGGCAATGGGCTGAGTCTGCCTCTGTGGCTGCTGTTGCTGGATGTGTCCTCGAACTGGTGTCTGGTGCTGCTGCTGGTACGGCCTCTGTTGCTGCTAAAAGTATGGGTGCTTGGCCGGTCTTGTACTACCATTTGTTCCTCCAGAAGTGTCGCATCCTCTCTTGGCCTGAGGTCCAAGTCATCCTCAGTAATCTGGGCATCCATCAAAATGCCCTCAAATGTAGCAGTGCGACGTCCCATAGTACGAGACTTGATCTCTCTAGTTGACCCTTTCTTGAACTTTCGTGATCGGTATCCTGGGTCTCGAATCATCGATGGTACAAAATGACTTAAACGGCAAAACTCTACTGCGTATTTGTCGACTGACATGCTTCCTTGGACCAAGTCATGGAACTGACTCTGCAATGCTTCCAGGGCTACGTCAGGGAAGAACTTTTCCTTGAAAATCTCCTTAAAGTCCTCCCAAGTAATTCCTCCAACAGTGAGTCTCGGCTCTGTATGATACCATTTTAGTGCGATGTCAAACATCTGACAGCCAGCGGCCTCGATCTGAATAATCTTCGAAATCTGCGCTAAGCGCAAGTTTCTTTCTATATCCTCTAGCTATTCGTCAGCGTAGAGTATCCCCTCGGTGCCTTTGAACCCTCAAGGCATCATCCTCTTGAATTCTACTATAGTACCCGACCCCTGGTGCTGCTAGCCAGGATGCTGCTGGTACGGTACTACTCTTTCTACAGCCTAGAGAGCCACCTGATGAGCATTCTCCATGCTCTCTCTCACCAGCTCTGTCTGTGCCTGGTGCGCCTCTGCCTGCACCCTCTGAGCCTTAGCTTGAACATGTTGAGCTTCTGTTGTCACTCTCTGAGCATCTAACATGTCTTGGATCAGTGTGAGCATCTGTGCCCCGTCAACGGGCATACCTCCGGGAGGTGGAGTCGGTGGTGGTGGAAGATTCCCTGTCACAGCTAGGGCAACCCTCGGAATAGGTGGAGGAGGAATTCCAAAAGTTGGAGATACTTCCACATGAACAGGAGATGTAGGAGGGACTCCAGATGTCTGTTCGTCAGGTCGAGAGGTGGCAGACCTCTCTAAAGCTGCTGCTCTCAGTCTTAAAAACTTAGTCTTCGGCGGCATCCTGAAGATAGACCGAAAAGAATCAATTAAGGCAATAGATACGATATCTTCAAGGAAGGACAGTAAAATTCTGAAGGAAGTAATTATTCATAATATCATTTGTAAGATCAGAATTTCCTAGTTGTGATTGAGCATACTCTCATCCTAAATCCTATTTCCTAACGCAGGCTCGTAGCAACACTCTAAGTGAGCACTACTACGATATCGCTCTAAATATGAATCTAGACAGAAGACTCGACCTGTATGGGCCACCACTAAAAATGTGTCATGACCCGCACCCAAAATTTGGGCATGAGTCATGGGTACGTCCAGCCTACGCCACAGCATCGACGGTAGAACACTATCTAGGTCTTAATAGTACTAAACATAACTCACAACCTATCAATGATATCAACTCCATAAGGAGGTCAATAAAATAAATATCTCTCAATAGCTCATAATGTATACTCAATCATAATCACTATAAGAAATAAATGGCACGATAAAGGATAAGAAGTACTGATATAAGTCAAGCACGATGACTCAAATAGAGATAAACTACAGTCTAGATGTCCAACATAAATAGTCTCAATAAAGTCTCAACATAAACTCAACATAACCTCAACATAAGTCTCAAATAAGTCTCAACATAAACTCAAATGCATAAAATAATAACTGTCTAAATAGCTACAAGTAGTGTCTCCACTAAGGGAATGGACTCTTCTAAGCTCTCTGGTATGTAGTCTCCATCTACACCTGGTCCATAATGTGTGGAATATATCCAGTCAGGATTGGAACGAAGTACAAGCATTAACAGCAGTTCCATGTATATTGACAAAAACTATAATACAGTATAAAGAAATACATGATGGATATAAATACTGGAAATAAAAAATACTGGTGAATATAAAAAACTGGAATAAGGAAATACTTGAGAATATATCATCATCAATAGTACAACTAGCAATGAACAGAAATACAAGTGCATGCTAAAATAATGAACTGGAAAATACATGAATAGAGTATCTAGCTAAGTGTGTAAAATATCAGTCTATTATGTGATCGGCTTAGGGCAGATCAGGCTTGTTATATATGATTAGCTATAATTCATGTAAGGTCAAGCTAACCATCCAGTTAGCTATGATGCGAGCAATAGTCAGGCTAATCATACATAACTGGCTATGAGGCATGTAATAGTCAGGCTGCACCCGACGTATGGTGTGGGGTGAGATATGATGCATGTAGAGTAGGGTATGATCACATAATCTAATAATATTTCCCCATCCCCAGCTAGCACGATGGATTCCAATCATGACTCCTCGTGACAGGTCTCGATAATGCTAACACGTGTATACATAGTGTCAGATTCATGTACGCTATACAACTAGAATCATAGAGATGATCAACATAATAAAAACTGTCAGAGAATATACTCCCCTGTGGTCCTCTGCTGGCAATACCAATATCCTATTTTCGAAGTCTTATCTGAATAATCCAACAGTCCTATAGACATAATATAATAATAATATAATATTAGTTATTATACTAGCACACACACGAACATAATTATACTGAACTCAGAACTACGCTAGGGGTGATATTGGTCATCTAGCAGGGTCAAGTGTGCATCTAAATGCACGGGTGTCATGTCCTCTATTGCTGTACATAATCAGACAGTCAACTCACTAATACATGTCTAAGGATCTAAATCCCGTGTAACACCAACACGTGTCTAAGCCAGTACGTTGGTGTACACAAGACAGTCAACTCACTAATTCTCAGGGTCATATAGTCATATGCAAATATACAGGATATCCGAAGTTAATACCTAGGGTCATACAACAAATATATTTTAGTCATACCTAATACTAGCAATCAATTTCTACACAATATAGATATATACCAATTAGTTATTATACACACACGTACGCACACACAACTGGTTTCTAGGTTCACCAACACAGGGTCTTGAAATCAACCAACTAAACTATCATGAAACGATATGCTAAACCCTAATACTATTCACACATGCACATACACACAACATAAAAGGGGGGCAAGGTCGTACCTGCGTGTTAGCATGCACGTGCACGAGGTCCAGGGTGTATTTTATATCGAGGGGGTGCTTCGTCTGCTGCTCAGGCGGGGGAGGTCGTTGGTCTGACGTGCTGGTGGCAGTATTAATGGTGATGATGATGCTGAAGGGAGGCAGTGGTGCTGTATCGTCGGTCTAGCATGGGGAGTCGGATCCTTTCGAGGTGAACCGCGGGTGCTCAGGTGGTTGTGGGTCGGCTGCTCTGGTGGGGGTCGACAGCGTGAGAAGTCAGGGGCTACTGCGGTGATGGCCGGGGTATTGGCGGTCGGGATCGAGTGATGGTGATGGTGTAGATGATGATGATGGTGATTGTGATAGAAGGAGGCGTCGGTGGCGGTAAAGTTCTGCGGTATAGGTATGGTGGAGAGAAGGAGAACGGGATGGTGATCAGGGATGAAGTCTGTGGGTTCTCCGGCGAATGGGATGGCCGAGGATCTGGCGGGTTGGAGGCGGCTGTGGGATGAAGGTGATGAGGGTGTATTCGGCTAGGGTTTGATGTTGGTGTTGATAAAAAAAATAGAAGAAAAGTATATATATATATATATGGGAGAAATAAGGTTTGATATAGACCTAGGGTTAGGATTCGGTCTGGTCCCCCTCGGGATGGGGTTTGCTTTCTACAAGAAAGAATTTGAAGGCTAGGATTTAGTGTATTTGGGAGGATGGCTAAAGTGGTCAGATAGCAAGTTTTGAGTGTTGCACACTCCAAAATATGGAAAAATTGTAGGTGACTGGTCAAAGAAGAGCGGGATGTTTCTTCGGTGTTGGGTCCAATGGGGTGTGGATACCTCACTAAAATTTTGCATAAAAGTCCCCAACCATTTGAAAATTGCACAAAAATAAGAATTAGAATAAATATTGTGCAACAAAAATGAAGCACAAAAGGGCATATTTATGAGTTACACAAGATCAGAATAGGAGATTGGCACGTCTAGGAAAAGGGTATAAAATTTGTTGGAAGCCAATGGCTAGTGTAGAGCTCCAAATATCGAAGCAAGGGTAAGGTACAACAATTAAATTAAATCACAGCAATTAAATATAATCCCTAATATTAAATCCCAAAAATTATAATTAAGTCCATAGCCCTATATTTTGGTCAGAGGTTCAACTAGTGGGTTTTTAGGTCCAGTCCACTAACTCATGCATTTACGTAGCTTTTAGGTCCAGTCCACACACTATATATACTATATAAATATTATAAAATATATTAACACATTAAATTAAATAAATAAAAAGACGAAAATACCCCTATTCTGGAATATGGTAGTGACAGGAAATGTCGGTAGGTGGACTGGATTGGGAAGTCGCTTTAGCTTCTTGCAGAATCTTTTTTGTGCGGGAAACCTGTTGCAACAAGTGTCAGTATATCGAAATACACTGGTAAAGGCGAGCTAACCCAACTATACCAATCAACATATTGTTTATATGAAGCATGCAAGTTATTATGTGGTCTTTCTATCTTGCCTTAGTTTATTTTACAAGAAAGCCTTATATAAGGATGTTTACTGAAGTAAACATGCCACATTTCAGTGACTTTTATCTGCCCGTCAGAACAACCTACACAATACTTACCATGACCTTTCCTGCCACGAAGACATAGTTATCTTATATAATTTAAATATACGAGGGAGTCACTAGCATTATGACATATTGGACGAATTAGTCTTGGGAGGGAATAGGATGCAACAAGAGAACATGAGGCATTACAAGCTATTCCGCCCGAATACGAGACTATAACTAAGTTATATCCGGATCGGAACAGTGCCAGTGCCCCAGAGACCGTCCGTAGGAACTATAAATCCTAGTGCACAAGTTGTCCATGACCAAACGGTATTTAATATTATGTTATCAAACGGTAAAGTTTAAGGTAACACAATCACAAGACAAGTTACATGGCATGATATGTTTTGCATAATCTCTCTGATCAGTTTATTGCATAGCAAGGTGTGTTCTATATATAGCACAATCATAGAAGAAGTATGTATATTCTAACTAGAATTGAAGCATGATGAAGAATATTCTAAATATGTAGTATGCGACAAGGTAATAGTTCACAAGTTGATCGACAAGTATAAAGTAATCCAAGTCTATTCTATTTATCTTGACATCTTTTAGTTATTATGGTATCGTTTGATCAGAACAATCAAGAGGACAAGATTTTAGATGTGAACACTTGGAAGGAGGGTCAACTAAATTGAATTATAGCTACTCACTAGATGGTTGGAGAGAGGAAAGGAAAGAGGTTCTTCAAGACTATGCTCGTACGATGTCTACTGCACAATCACCTGCATTATCATGAACATATGATCAATACCTCTTTTACTCTTTCCAAGATTGGAATAAAATATAGTTCAACAAATAAAAGCAATAAAATCCAACAAAATCGTTTAATAAAATACAAATTCGAAAACCAACTCAAAAGCACGAAAGTAACAAGGCGACAACGAAAACTAAGCAAAAAAATTTATAGCGGAGAGGTCCATCTTGACAATGTCACTAAGTCCATCCTTGGGGCACTGTCCACTGAATATAGAAATTGATTACGAAGAAACAAATCCCTAAAGAAGAAAATATCTGGATTCAATCTATCTCGATCGAACGATACCGATAGTATTTCTTAACCGCGCTTCCCAAAAATGGGGAACGGGGCACCACATCCTAACTAACTAATAGGAAGTTTCATCCATGAAACTTACGAATAGAACCTACCACTATGAAACAATAAAGGAAAAAAAATTCATCTCAAACTCAAGCTCCCAGGTCAACTTTTTGACCGAATGATTTCTCCAAAACACGCACACGAAAGGAACCGAACGACTTTGAAGCAACTCTCCTTGTAATCCAAGATCCGTACAGGGTGTTCAACATACGTCAAGTCCGCCTTCAAGTCCAGTTGATCAAAATCCACTACATTACTTGGGTCGTATACGTACTTCCTAAGCTGTGAAACATGGAAGATATCATGCACTACAGATAGTGACGCTGGTAGGGCAATCTGATATACGACTAGGGCAACTCTCTTAAGTATTTTGAACGGGACGACGAATCTTGGACTTAGCTTCCCTTTTGCTCCCAATCTGGTAACTCCTCGCATGGATGAGACTTTAAGAAATACACGATCGCCTTCTAGGAACTCAAGAGGTCGATGGTGTGCGTTTGAGTAACTCTTTTGACGGCTTTGTGCCACCTTCAACCATTTGCGGATTAAACGGATATTTTGGACGGTTTGTTCTACGAGCTCCCGACCAAGAATTTGTCGTTCACCAACTTTATCCCAATAGATAGGAGATCTACACTTTCACCAATTTAATACCTCATATGATATTATTTGAATGCTGGATTGATAGCTATTATTGTATGCAAATTCGGCTAACGGTAGATGCATGTCCCAACTTGACTTCAAGTCCAAGGCACAAAGTCGTAGCATGTCTTTGAGGATTTGGTTTACCCGCTGTCTGGTCATCTGTCTAAGGATGGTAGGCAAAGCTGAACTTGAACTTTGTTCCCATTGCTGACTGAAGGCTCTCCTAGAAGTATGATAAGAATCATCCATCTCGATCGAAGACAATAGATACGGGCACACCGCGGAGTCGAATGATCTCGTTAAGGTAGATCTGTGCCAGACGATCGACACTCCAAGTAACTCTGATAGGTAAAAAGTGAGCTGACTTGGTGAGTCGATTGACGATGACCCAGGTGGCATCATTTTTCTTTTGCATCTTTGGAAAAACAATAATAAAATCCATCGTTATATATTCCCATTTCCACTCCGATATAGTAAGGTTCTACATCTCTCAACCCAGCTTCTGGTGCTCGACCTTTACTCTCTGACAAGCCATGCATTGCGACACAAATAGCGCCACGTCCCTTTTCATGTTGTGCCACAAAAATGTCATACGGAGGTCTCGATACATCTTTGTGCTTCCTAGATGTGAAGTATAACTCGCATAGTGGGCTTCAGCGAGTATCTACTTTCTGTGGTTTGTATCGTTAGGAACACACAATCTTTCCTTCACCCGCATTATTCCATCCATGCTCACCGCAAAGTCGGTCGCCCTTCCTGCTGAGATAAGATTACGCATCTTTTCTAGGAACAGGTCGTCCTTCTGAGCGAACTTAACTTTCTCCAATAAGTTTGGTTTGAGGCACAATTGAGCCACTTGCGCCCCCTTTTTGTATCTGATTCGGAGTGTAATACCCAAACTTTTAAGATCCCTTCGCAGTCTGCTATCGATAGCTAGGCTCCCACCAAATACTCAACTCAATGCATCAGCTATAACGTTGTCCTTGCCCGATGTATATCTGATCATCAAGTCAAAGTCGCTAAGGAGTTCAAGCCAACATCATTGTCGTAAATTTAAATCCTTTTGAGTATAGAGGTACTTCAGGCTTTTGTGATCCATAAAGATTTCACACAGTATGCCATAGAGGTAATATCGCCACATCAATGCAAACACCACCACTGCAAGTTTCAAATCGTGTGTTGCATAGTTCCTTTAGTAAGACTTTAACTGCCTTAATGCAAAGGCTATCACTTTGTCCCTCTGCATAATAACATATTCCAAACCCTTTCCTGAAGCGTCGCTATAGATCTTAAAATTATCGGGTCCTTCCGGAAGGATACGAATGGGTGCTGAGACGAGTCGTTGCTTTAATTCCATAAATGAAGCTTCACAATCGTTCGACCATATGAATGTTATTTCCTTCTGAGTGAGATAATTCAGGGGCAAAATTATCCTTAAAAAATCTTTTATGAATCTCCTGTAGTAGCCTGCTAGACCATGGAAGCTCTGAATGTCGCTGGCCGACACAGTTCTCTTCTATTTTACGATGGCTTCAACTTTCTTTGGGTCGACTGAGATGCCCTCCGCATAAATGATGTGCCCAAGAAAAGATATGTTGTCCAACCAGAATTCGTACTTGCTCAGCTTCGCGAACAACTTATTATCTCGAAAGTTTAAAGCATCATCCGTAGGTGACCTGTGTGTTCATCCTTATTCTTCGATTACACTAAGATATTGTCTATGAATACTAAAACAAACTTATCGAGGAATGGTCGGAACACATGGTTCATCAAATCCATGAATACGGCAGGGGCATTCATCAGTCCGAACGGTATGACAAAAAACTCATAATGCCCATAGCGGGTCCAAAGTGCTCCCTTCGGCATGTCCTTTAGCTTGATCTTTTGTCACGCCCCAGTCCTAAAATATCGAGGGACCAGACACGTGGCAGTGGCCAGCAGCACACACTGATGGACAAACCCAATTTAATGGATCCATCAGGGCGTACTAAAGCTGTAATACAATAATAAGGGTCTAGAAAGACTAATTTCATCCACAGAAATAAATACAATAATATCAGAATCATAAAGCAAGATCATTCTCAATAAAATATAAACTCGGGAAATAATCCGATAATGAGTCTGATACACCTGTCAAGATACAAGAATAAAGATAACCGCAGTAAATACTGAGTATAAAAATAGTATATACTCAGAAGATACCCTCGGGGATCACTCGTCTACTGGATCTGGTACTGCTCCAGTGTCTGCTCCTGCTCCTGCTCCTGCTAATGCTCCTGTCCCATATACTTCGGGATCGATCTCATCTGCTAATCCTGGGAACATAATCCGGATCCAGGTCTTCAGGGGACATAGCAAGGTACAAAATAACTCAAGCCAAATTAAATACAGCAGTGCAGCAATAAATAAACAATAGGGTAAACTATATAACCAGCTAAGTGATATGCAAGATGAGAGCATCACTAGAACTCAGGCTGAGTCCACTACAAGCTCTGTGTCGGGGAGTCGGTAGCAGTAATATCACTAGTAGAGTGCCTAGCTCTAATGTAGAGTCTAAGGCCTCACAATAAATATAACACTAGTAGAGTGCCTAGCTCTGATGTAGAGTCTAAGGCCTCACTATAATAAATATATATATATAAATTAGCCTGTAGCCTGTGTCTCTCTTCCCACCCAATGTAATCACACATCTCATATCCATGACACGCAAGATCAAAACTAATGCAGCAAGTCATATAATATCTATGAATATAATGTCTATGTTATAAAACCTGTATCCTATACAGAATCACCATAAATATCTCAGGAAGATTCTGTCTCATAAATAGTGTCAAGTGTCCTAGGTTATGATGTACTTGATAATACAAGCACGAGAATAAAAGGGTGTCGATATCCATCTCTAGGTGACGTTACACAACTTCGCGTACGGTGTTGGCACCCGACTATTAATCGGACGCTAAGTAAAGTCACACGGTCCTAGGTCAAGCATGTACAAGATATAAATAAATCAAGAAAATATGTAGCAAGAACTGCAATGTTGCTAAGGTACACTTGCCTGGGGTTTGAATACCAACAGTTGTCCCTGTATTAGTGGATTCTACAGGTACTCCTCCAAAAGTTAAAATAAACATCACCATCAGACTCAGAAAATATCAAATAGCTAGAAACGCATGTTCTTGAGTCCAATTTGGACACAGTGGCAAAAATGACCATTTTTGGTCAAAGCGGGGTCCACATGTGGACCGCTTTTGTCACGCCCCAGTCCCAAAATACCGAGGGACCGGACGCGTGGCAATGGCTAGCAGCACACACCGATGGACAAACCCAATTTAATGGATCCATCGGGGCATGCTTAAGCTGTAATATAAGAATATGTAGGTTCAATGATACAAGTCATAGTCTAAGCTAATCTCATCCAAAACAGATAATCATAGATCAAATGCCAGAATAAATACAAAGGAAATAACTAACAATCTCAATAACAGTGTCTCGGAGAACAATCCGAGAACAAGTCTGATACAATAATGCAATAGACTGAAAATAAAGGAACTGGAAATAGAAATAAATGAGTATCACAAGGCAATACCCAGGAGAAGTCCTCTAGCACAATCTCGTCCTCAGGTGTCGGTACGGCTCCTATATCAGCTCCTGCTAATGCTCCTGTACTGTATAACTCTGGGTGGATCTCCTCTACTAATTCTGGGGACATAATCCGGATCCAGGTCCTCAGGGGACAGCAAGGTACAGAAAATACAAGCCAAAATAAATGCAGTGCAGCAGAGAATGAAATAAATAGGGTAAGCTATAACCATCTATGTGGATTGTAAGAGAGAATATCAAAATTACTCAGGTTGAAACAACTACAAGCTCTGTGTAGGGGAGCCGGTAGCAGTGATATCATGAGGTGGTCTAGCTCAGCGGGAGACTGAGTAGCAGGCATAATATAGTCAACCTGTAGCCTGCGGGTCTCTCCAGCAATAGATGGAACAATAAGGGAATACTAAAATAACCAGCTAAGTGATATGCAAGATGAGAGCAGCACTAGAACTCAGGCTGAAGCAAACTACAAGCTCTGTGTAGGGGAGCCGGTAGCAGCAGTAATAATGAGTAATGGGCCAAGCTCGGGCTTCAGAGTCTTGTGCCTCACGATAATAGGGGTGTATATATATATGATCAGCCTGTAGTCTGTGTGTCTCTCCCCACCCAATGTAATCACACGTCTCATGTCCATGATGCCTCATGTCCATGTTCGCACGATCGTATCTAATGCAGAAGTCATAGAGTATCTAGGAATATAATGTCAATGCCATAAAGTCTGTATCCTATACAGAATCACCATGAATATCTCAGGAAGATCCTGTCTCATGAATAGTGTCAAGTGTCCTGGGTTATAGTGTACTTGGTAAGACAAGTACGAGAATGTAAAGGGGTCACGAATGACCATCTTTAGGTGACAATACACAACACCGCGTACGGTGTTGGCACCCGACTGATAATCGGACGCTAAGTACGTCACACGGTCCTAGGTCAACCATGCACAGCAATATAATGAATCAAGGAAATGCAACAAGAGTTGTAAATTTGGAAAGGTATACTTGCCCACTGATGCATAACTAAGTCAAGGAAATAAGTAGCAAAGACTGCAGGATTTGGCAAGGTACACTTGCCTGGGGTCCTGGCTCCAACTGTAGCTCTGGTCTCAGTGTGATCTGTAGGTAATACTCCGGTTGCTGAAATAAACATCACCATTAGATTCAGAAAATACCAAATAGCTAAAAATGCCTGTCCTTGAGTCCAATTTGGACACAAGGGCAAAAATGATATTTCTGGGCCAAAGCGGGGTCCACATGTGGGCCGCTTTTGCACCGAAAAGCGTGTCAGGGTCAAAGGTCTCCAAATTCTGCAAACTCAGCGTCTACAAGTCAGGAACGATGATACGAACCCAACGGAACTTCCAGAATTGGATTCCGATGAGCCGATCACAAAATCGCCCTTCGAGCGGGGCCTGTGGGGCCCACGACACACGATTTTGTCAACGTTCTCAGAATCGAACCAAACTTGGGTCACAGGACCAGCGTATCGCTACGAGTCCGATGGCACAAGTTTTGTCTCGATCCGACGTGTGTACACAAAGTTAGGGCGTGTTCCAGAAAGGTCGGATACGGGGTGTCGTCGGCGGATACGCGTTGATTCCGGTGTGCACGCACATCCAAATCAACTTTCGCGAAATCCTACACGTCCGTATCGACGATGCGCACGTATCTGTGAAGACCGCGCGCGACCAAGTTGTCCCGTTTGGCGGGGCGTACTCGGTTCCGTGGTGAATTGGGTTATTGGTTTTCCTGTTTTTGGATCGCGGTGTGCGATCACCACCGGATGCGATGCCCCGAGCGGTTTGTCCGGGCACCGAGAGGGTCATACAGTCTACGCGATGCAACTGACGGATTTGAAATCAGAGTTACGATGAGGAAGATACGAGTACCTGTACAGGGCTTCGGGAAACTGCGAATTCTCGTGTCCTTGTGTCTCGAGCCGTGTCCTACGTCGTGTCCAAGCCGTGTCCTCCTATGGCTTAGATTTCTGCTGTGTCCGAGCTCGACGAAGGCTACGCTGGACAGAGATGGGTGTCGCCTGAGTCGGGAGGATGCTGGTCGGCTAGTCGGAGCTTCACGGAGGCAACTGGCTCGTCGGAACTTCGCCGGAGGGAGGAGATGAGGAGCTGGAGGCGTTTGGGTCGGTGGACGGTGGGGTCGGGCTGAGCCTAGGGTGGCTGGGCGGAGCTGCTGGAGGGAGGCCGGAAGTGGGTGGTGGAGTAGGGGAGTAGGAGGCGTCGACTCCGGTGGGGTCCGGAGGCTGCTACGGCGAAGTCAGGCTCTACGGCTGGTCTCGGGCGGCGCTTCGTCGTGAAGAGGGCGGAGGGTTCAGGGCGCTCTGCTGAAGGAGAAGACCACCGGAGCGGCGAGGTGGGTTGGTGCGGGAGGCGCGAGGTCTCGGGGATGAAGGCGGAGGGGAAAATCGGGTGGCCGGAGGTGTACAGAGGGGGCGGCGTCCGTGCCGAGCAGAGCACAGGGGGAACGGCGTCCGCGCGGGTCGGGGGCCGCTCAGTCCGGTGGGGAGCACAGCGCGGGTCGGTGGCGCTGCAACCGGAGCAGCCGCGGGGGTGGATGAAGTCGGCCGGGGGTGGTCAGGGAAAGGGGTGGCGGCTGATGACTAGGGTTAGGGTTAGGGATTTGGAATTAGGTAATTAGGGATTTGGTAATTAGGGTTTCTTTTGTTTTTCTTTTTCTTTGTTTGTTGAAAAAATTAGGGGAACCTGTATTTATACATGCAGAAATTGGAATAGGGTTAGACCTAGGATTCGGGCTGGGTCAACGGGTCAACGCTCCTCGGGCTGGGCTTCGGCTCTCATGGGGATGTCGGGCGTTGGCACGGATTTAAATTCGGTTTAATTTCTAAATTGGTTTCTAGGGCTTTAAAAATCATTCCGGAGTCCAATAAACTCACCGAAAAATGCCATGCGTCCGGTTTTCCGTTTTACACCATAAAATATTATTTCTATAATATTTTAATATGAATTAATCGAAATTAAAAATCCTTGAATCAACAAAGGCCTAGGTCACGGTTCCCGAAAATTCAGATAATTTGGGGAAAAATCCAAATTTAAAATTCTGAAAATCAGGGGGCTTACAATCTACCCAACTTATAAAAATTTCGTCCTCGAAATTAAAATAGAGTAGGGTTCAAAGAATTCCTCTCAAGTAACCATTGCGGTCTCTACCCAACTTAGATTTTACCCATCTATCATCTAAGGCTATATATCTAAGAAAGCTATGCCCCAACTTATTGAATCATGTTATTGAATCCTCAAGTATTTAACACCAAACATACCACCTATGGTATTCCCTTAATTATATATAAAAGGGTCGTCACAATGCGACTGGCCTGTGGGGTATATCTAGTACTGTCTATATATCAACTTATACTAGGCACGAGGTTTCGTCTTTCCGAAGTAAGGGAAGACGAAGATCAATAATAAAGAGTTCAAGGGCGAGGTAA
This sequence comes from Iris macrosiphon, assembly GCA_036927795.1. Lineage (NCBI taxonomy): Eukaryota > Viridiplantae > Streptophyta > Magnoliopsida > Asparagales > Iridaceae > Iris > Iris macrosiphon. The sequence goes on along the minus strand of JAYESA010000010.1, from coordinate 81,048,907 downwards.
TAGAATAGAAGTATCAGGATCAAGGCGTTTAACAAATTCAAATGGGATTTGTCAAAACAATTGTGGATTGAAATCCTATTATGGTAATCCTTTGTTTGCATGCTCGTATTAGTACAGTTATGTAACTGATACGATATGCTCAGATATATCTAGAGGGCAAGTATACTAGTCAACTATATATCTCAATCCACGTGAAGTAGTCGTGCGAAGAGCGAACCAAAATGTACTAAGGTTGATCAGACTGTAATATACTGATTCTGAATAGACAATTGTATTAGTGTGTTGACCCACTAATACGGATGTCATGAACAAGCTCGATAAAAGGATAAGCTTGCAAAACTAGGCTATATTAGCAACATAAGTCAAGGTGGTACAACAAATGTAAGTATGCTAGATGATGAAGAAAGGGGGTACACTTAATTCAAGTTCTCGAAACAACACAAAATAAGCACAATAACAAAAGGCTCTATAATCTCTACAGTTATCAATTATAAAAACATTCTAGGTTATAAATTATTAGCAAGTTCAAAATTACATAGGTTAGGGCTGGGGTCACGAACCAATAGGCACGAGGTAAAACAGATCGATAAACAGATAACTACGACAAATTATGCGCATTAGCTACTCCATGGGTCTGCGCGTCTTCCAAAGTCATCGCTGGAGCTTGTTCACGTTCTTGCAGTTGATTCCTCTGCTGCTGTTGAGCCTGCTGGAAGAGTGTTGCTTGTGGTGCCAGGGGTGGCCTCGGCTGATTCCCTCCTGGGACTGGTGGTCTGACTCCTTCAACTCTCGTTTGCGGTGCTTCCAATGCTGGAGAGGCTGGCGTTGGTGCTGATGACATTAGCGCTTTTTCTCGATATTCGGGGCATTCCTTCAGTGAATGCTGACTGGATCCGCAAGCTAAACATACTTTCCTTTTTCGTCTGCACTCGTCCTCAGTATGGCCTCGCTTGCGACAATATGGACAGACAGGTATTGTCTGTGGAGTTGCTTCTGGTGGCTGGTGTACTTGAGGTCTTTGTGTAGCTTCTTCTTGTGGTGCTCCGACTGGTGCTGATGTGGCTGGTTGTTGAATCATCAATGCTTTCTCTCGATGCTGAAGACAATCCTTGGCTAAGTGTTGACTGTTTTCGCAAATCAAGCATAATCCTAACTTGCGTCTGCATTCTTTTTGAATATGGCCTATCTTGCCACAGTAGTGACAAGTTGGAAGAACTAAGGCTCTTGGTGCTGCTCTCGGTGGTGGATTCATCTGTGGTCGCTTTGCAGCTCTTTCCTGTTGTGCTTGGTCCGGTGATGATGCATACGGCCGCTTCTGGCTGGACTCTATCCTTGTGTTGCACTCCATGGGTCATGCTGTAGCAAGAACATTCTCGTCTAAGGTAGTTGTAGTGGGGCTGATTAATCTCCGTAGCTCCGAGCTAAATCTGTCGATGAACTTCTCCGCTTGGATTTGCTGGGCTTCTTCCTGAACCTTCTGTTGGGCTTGCATCATCGCATAGAACATGCGAAACATCTGTTGTTCGTCCATAGCCTGCCCTTGTGGAATGGTAGGCGTCGGTGGAGCCAACTGCGCCGATGGTGGAACGTCATCTTCCGGGATTCTCGAGGCATGCTGACTTGCTTGCTGTGATGATGGACCTTCACTAACTGGTGTCACTTTATCTCCGTTGGTTACCACATCATCTCGTGGTGATCTGGCAGGAGTCTCGTTGTTTGTTCGTGAATCCATAACTCTGCGACCAAAATAAACAATAAGAGGCGCACAAGAATCGGCAGGATGCGAGTCAAGAATTTAAATTCGAATCTGATATAGATATCAAGAACGTTTCAAGCAAGTGGATGAGATCCTAGAAACTTATCCTATTCTTATTGCAGGCTTGCTCGGTCCCTAAGTTGAAACCGAACAATTTAGTCGTTGACCTGCATGGGCCACCACAAAAACCATGTCACGCCCCAGTCCCAAAATACCGAGGGACCGGACGCGTGGCAATGGCCAGCAGCACACACCGATGGACAAACCCAATTTAATGGATCCATCGGGACATGCTTAAGCTGTAATATAAGAATATGTAGGTTCAATGATACAAGTCACAGTCTAAGCTAATCTCATCCAAAACAGATAATCATAGATCAAATGCCAGAATAAATACTAAGGAAATAACTAACAATCTCAATAACAGTGTCTCGGAGAACAATCCGAGAACAAGTCTGATACAACAATGCAATAGACTGAAAATAAAGGAACTGGAAATAGAAATAAATGAGTATCACAAGGCAATACCCAGGAGAAGTCCTCTAGCACAATCTCGTCCTCAGGTGTCGGTACGGCTCCTATATCAGCTCCTGCTAATGCTCCTGTACTGTATAACTCTGGGTGGATCTCCTCTACTAATCCTGGGGACATAATCCGGATCCAGGTCCTCAGGGGACAGCAAGGTACAGAAAATACAAGCCAAAATAAATGCAGTGCAGCAGAGAATAAAATAAATAGGGTAAGCTATAACCATCTATGTGGATTGCAGGAGAGAACATCAAAAGTACTCAGGTTGAAACAACTACAAGCTCTGTGTAGGGGAGCCGGTAGCAGTGATATCATGAGGTGGTCTAGCTCAGCGGAAGACTGAGTAGCCGGCATAATATAGTCAACCTGTAGCCTGCGGGTCTCTCCAGCAATAGATGGAACAATAAGGGAATACTAAAATAACCAGCTAAATGATATGCAAGATGAGAGCAGCACTAGAACTCAGGCTGAAGCATACTACAAGCTCTGTGTAGGGGAGCCGGTAGCAGCAGTAATAATGAGTAATGGGCCAAGCTCGGGCTTCAGAGTCTTGTGCCTCACGATAATAGGGGTGTATATATATATGATCAGCCTGTAGTCTGTGTGTCTCTCTCCACCCAATGTAATCACACGTCTCATGTCCATGATGCCTCATGTCCATGTTCGCACGATCGTATCTAATGCAGAAGTCATAGAGTATCTAGGAATATAATGTCAATGCCATAAAGTCTGTATCCTATATAGAATTACCATGAATATCTCAGGAAGATCCTGTCTCATGAATAGTGTCAAGTGTCCTGGGTTATAGTGTACTTGGTAAGACAAGTACGAGAATGTAAAGGGGTCACGAATGTCCATCTTTAGGTGACAATACATAACACCGCGTACGGTGTTGGCACCCGACTGATAATCGGACGCTAAGTACGTCACACGGTCCTAGGTCAACCATGCACAGCAATATAATGAATCAAGGAAATACAACAAGAGTTGTAAAGTTGGCAAGGTATACTTGCCCACTGATGCATAACTAAGTCAAGGAAATAAGTAGCAAAGACTGCAGGATTTGGCAAGGTACACTTGCCTGGGGTCCTGGCTCCAACTATAGCTCTGGTCTCAGTGTGATCTGTAGGTAATACTCCGGTTGCTGAAATAAACATCACCATTAGATTCAGAAAATACCAAATAGCTAAAAACGCCTGTCCTTGAGTCCAATTTGGACACAAGGGCAAAAATAACATTTCTGGGCCAAAGCGGGGTCCACATATAGGCCGCTTTTGCACCGAAAAGCGTGTCAGGGTCAAAGGTCTCCAAATTCTGCAAACTCAGCGTCTACAAGTCAGGAACGATGATACGAACCCAACGGAACTTCCAGAATTGGATTCCGATGAGCCGATCACAAAATCGCCCGTCGAGCGGGGCCTGTGGGGCCCACGACACGCGATTTCGTCAACGTTCTCAGAATCGAACCAAACTTGTGTCACAGGACCAGCGTATCGCTACGAGTCTGATGGCGCAAGTTTCGTCTCGATCCGACGTGTGTACACAAAGTTAGGGCGTGTTCCAGAAAGGTCGGATACGGGGTGTCGTCGGCGGATACGCGTTGATTCCGGTGTGCACGCACATCCAAATCAACTTTCGCGAAATCCTACACGTCCGTATCGACGACGCGCACGTATCTGTGAAGACCGCGCGCGACCAAGTCGTCCCGTTTGGCGGGACGTACTCAGTTCCGTGGTGAATTGGGTTGTTAGTTTTCCTGTTTTTGGATCGCGGTGTGCGATCACCACCGGACGCGATGCCCCGAGCGGTTTGTCCGGGCACCGAGAGGGTCATACAGTCTACGCGATGCAACTGACGGATTTGAAATCAGAGTTACGATGAGGAAGATACGAGTACCTGTACAGGGCTTCGGGAAACTGCGAATTCTTGTGTCCTTGTGTCTCGAGCCGTGTCCTGCGTCGTGTCCAAGCCGTGTCCTCCTATGGCTTAGATTTCTGCTGTGTCCGAGCTCGACGGAGGCTACGCTGGACAGAGATGGGTGTCGCCTGAGTCAGGAGGATGCTGGTCGGCTAGTCGGAGCTTCACGGAGGCAACTGGCTCGTCGGAACTTCGCCGGAGGGAGGAGATGAGGAGCTGGAGGCGTTTGGGTCGGTGGACGGCGGGGTCGGGCTGAGCCTAGGGTGGCTGGGCGGAGCTGCTGGAGGGAGGCCGAAAGTGGGTGGTGGAGTAGGGGAGTAGGAGGCGTCGACTCCGGTGGGGTCCGGAGGCTGCTACGGCGAAGTCAGGCTCTACGGCTGGTCTCGGGCGGCGCTTCGTCGTGAAGAGGGCGGAGGGTTCAGGGCGCTCTGCTGAAGGAGAAGACCACCGGAGCGGCGAGGTGGGTTGGTGCGGGAGGCGCGAGGTCTCGGGGATGAAGGCGGAGGGGAAAATCGGGTGGCCGGAGGTGTACAGAGGGGGCGGCGTCCGTGCCGAGCAGAGCAGAGGGGGAACGGCGTCCGCGCGGGTCGGGGGCCGCTCAGTCCGGTGGGGAGCACAGCGCGGGTCGGTGGCGCTGCAACCGGAGCAGCCGCGGGGGTGGATGAAGTCGGCCGGGGGTGGTCAGGGAAAGGGGTGGCGGCTGATGACTAGGGTTAGGGTTAGGGATTTGGAATTAGGTAATTAGGGATTTGGTAATTAGGGTTTCTTTTGTTTTTCTTTTTCTTTGTTTGTGGAAAAAATTAGGGGAACCTGTATTTATACATGCAGAAATTGGAATAGGGTTAGACCTAGGATTCGGGCTGGGTCAACGGGTCAACGCTCCTCGGGCTGGGCTTCGGCTCTCATGGGGATGTCGGGCGTTGGCACGGATTTAAATTCGGTTTAATTTCTAAATTGGTTTCTAGGGCTTTAAAAATCATTCCGGAGTCCAATAAACTCACCGAAAAATGCCATGCGTCCGATTTTTCGTTTTACACCATAAAATATTATTTCCATAATATTTTATTATGAATTAACCGAAATTAAAAATCTTTGAATCAACAAAGGCCTAGGTCACGGTTCCCGAAAATTCAGATAATTTGGGGAAAAATCCAAATTTAAAATTCTGAAAATCAGGGGGCTTACAGCTTTGCACCAAAAAACGTGTCAGAACCAATGGTCTCCAAATTCGTCCAACTTAGTGTCAACAAGTCCAGAACGATCATACGAACCCAATAGAACTTCCAGAACTGGATTTCGATGAGCCGTTCACAAAATTGTCCGTCAAGTGGAGCCGCGGGGCCCAAGATACGCGATTTTGTCAACGTTCTCAGAATCGAACCAAACTTGGGTCACAGGACCAGCGTATTGCTACGAGTTCGATGGCGCAAGTTTCGTTTCGATCCAACGTATGTGCATAAAGTTACGACATGTTCCAGAACAGGCGAATATGGGGCATTGTCGGCGGATACGCGTTGATTCCGGTGTGCACGCACATCCAAATCAACTTCTGTGAAATCCTGCACGTCCGTATCGATGGTGCGCACGTTTTGGTGAAGACCGCACGCGACCAAGTCGTCCCGTTTGGCGGAGAGCACTCAGTTCCGGAGGAAAATGGGGTATTATTTTTCCTGTTTTTGGATCACGGTTCGCGATCACCACAGGACGCGATGCATCGAGCGGGTTACACGGGCAACGAGAGGGTTACACAGCCTACGCGTCATAACTGACGGAACAAAAAATGGGATAACAAGAAGAGAGAACGGGTTACCTGAACAGGACTCCATGGAACGAGGTTTCTCGTGTCCGTGGGTCGACACGACATAGGGACACAGTGTCCGGGTTACTGTAGATAGGGTTAGGGTTTTCGAGTGCTGCCGGAGACTCGCCGGAGGGGCTGCCACTGGGGTAGGCGGAGGACGGCGAAGCGGGGCTGGCGACTATGGCACGGCCGGCTCGTCGGCTAGTTGAGGTGGCTCAGGCGGAGGGTTCGTCGTGGCTCGGGGAGGAGGGGAGAAGGTTGATGGTGGAGTTCGTCGGGGTGTGCTGAGCGGTGGCGGGGAAGGGTTCGTCGAGGTCGGGGACGACGACGGCTGAGGCGAAGGAAGGTAGAGTCGGGCAAGGAGGAAGAGGGGAGATGGGGGCTCGGGGTGGCTAGGGCTCAGGCGGCCGGGGTCGGGGAGAGGGCGGAGGAAGGTGTAGAGTGACAGGCGGTGGTCGGAGCGAAGGCGAGAGGGTCGTGGGCTCAGGGCAGAGCAAGGAGGAGGGAGAGGGCTGTGGGTTTATGGCGGGCTGGGCGAGGGGTCGTCGGGGAAGACAGGAGCGGGGACGCTGGGCGGAGGAGACGGCGAGGCTAGGGCTAGGGTTCAGGCGGTCGGGGGTTAATATAGGGGTCGCCGCCGGTCGGAATAGAAGTCGGATTAGGATTAGGGTTTCGGTTAGATCGGGTAACGGATCCGGGTCCGGGTCGGGTTCATTTCTGATCCGACCTGACCCGTTAAGAGTGGGTTTGGTCCGGTTCAGTTTACCACGGTTTGGGTCAGTTTGGTTTGTTTTATTTAAAATAAACCGGGTTCAATTGCAGGGTTTATTTAGGGTTAATTACGACTTGGTTTTTAGGGCTTTAAAAATATTTTCGGGGTCCAATAAATTCCCGAAAAATTATCCTATGTCTAATTTTCCATTTTACACTAGAAAATATTATTTTTATAATATTTTAATATTAATTAATATCCTTTAAAAATCATTTAATCATAAAATACCTTAGTTTTAATTCCAGAAAATTACAAAAAATTGTAAAAAATTCCATTTTAAAAATTTTAAAAAATCAGGGGGGTTACAATCTACCCAACTTAAAACAATTTTGTCCTCAAAATTAAACTAGGATAGGGTCTAAAGAATTCCTCTCAAGTGAATATTGCGGTCTCTACCCAACTTAGAATTTACCCATCTATCATCTAAGGCTATACATCTAATAAAGCTATGCCCTAAATTATGTTATTGAATCCTCAAAGTTTTTAACACAAAATATATCATCTATGATATGCCCTTGATCATTTATAAAAGATAGTCCTCAAACAATGCGACTGGCCTGCGGGATATATCTAGTACTATCTATATATCAAACTTATACCAAGCAAGATGTTTCGTCCTTCCGAAATAAGGGGAGACGAAGATCAATAATAAAGAGTTCAAGGGGGAGGTAATAGAATAAAAGTATTAGGATTAAGGCGTTTAAAGAATTCAATGGGGTTTGTCAAAACCATTGTGGATTGAAATCATAATTTGGTAATTCCTATTCATATGCTCGTATTAGTACAGTTATGTAACTGATACGTTATGCTCAGATATATCTAGAGGGCAAGTATACTAGTCAACTATATATCTCAATCCACGTAAAGTAGTCGTGCGAAGTGTCATGACCCGATTCCTTAAAATCATTGGGGCGTCCCCCGAATCGTGACCGCCGTGCGGGCCTGGGGTTGCGCCTGCACAAGACTTTAATGATTTGCATAACAAGCACATATTCAGAGTACGCAGATAAATTAAAACACATATTTGAAAACATGGAAAAGTTCTCTTTATTGATAATGAACATCTATTACAAACTCTTGAACGAGTCAGCTAAAATGCCGCACAGGCTTACAAAAGTGTTGACTCAAAATGAGATAGCAGTCATGTATATTACATCCCTTTATAACTTCAAAATGATAAAGACCTCCGGGCTGGAGGACAGCTTTGCCACGGAGCTGCATTGTGTATGGAAAGTTGCAAGCTCCTTCTTCAAGTACTTCAAAAGCGGCGCGATCAGGATGCGCCAACAGCTAGACTGGATCGGGAAGACGACTTCGGCTCCTTGCTCAGTTCGCCTTGGTGCGGAGAACCTGTTTCAACGAGGGTCAGTATATCGAAACATACTGGTGAAGGCGAGCTAACCGAACTATACCAATCAACACGTTGTTTTAATGAAGCATGCATATTTTATGGGTTTCTATCTTGCCTTAGTTCATTTACAAGTAAGCAGCATATAGAATAATACTGAAATGAACTTGCCACCGTTCGGTGAATTTTACCTGCCCGTTTAAACTACCTGCACAATACTTACCATGCCTTCCCTGCCACGAAGACACAAGTTAGTTTGCAACAGGTTTAAATATACACGAGGATCACTAGCATGATTGCCATAATGGACGTAGCCGAGGACAAGGATAGCATGCTACGAGAGTACACGATTGCGCTGCAAGCTATCATGTCCCGAACACGACGACTACACACGAGTTCCGCCTGGATCGGATCGGTGCCAGTGCCCCAGCGACCATCCGTAGAACCAATACATTGTGCACAAGTTGTCCATGATCGAACACGATTTACAAGTTAACAATTCATGCAGTTGAGGCAACACGAGTACAAGAACACGAGTACACGACAAACAGTATTGTATGATTCATTTTGCATAGCCTCCCTGAACAATTATGCATAAACAAGATATGATCCATACTTAGCACGGTTTATAGAACATTTCCAAACGAACAAGCATGGAAGTAAGTAACCGTTCACAAGTTTGATTGACAAGCAGTATTTCCAAGTCTATTCTCTTTTTATCTTGGTATCTTTTATTATTACTTGGTATCGTTTGATCGGGGCAAAGAAGAGTACAAGATTTTAAGGTGTGAAGCTTGGAAGCAGGGCTAGCTAATCGGGATGGTAGCCACTCACTTAGATTGTTGGAAGGGAGAAGGAAAGAGGCGCTTCACGACTCCGCTCGCAAGCCGCCTACTGCTCGTTCACCTGCATCATGAACAGCTCGATCAATACCACTTCCACTTTTCCAATCTCGGAATTGAAGTGCAGTTCAATGAACGAAAATAATGAAAACTATCGAAACCGTTCAAGGAAAACAAGCAAATTCCTAAAACCAACTAAAAGCACGAAAGCAACAAGCGACATCAAAATCCGAGGAAATAAAAGATAACAGCGGAGAGGTCCCTCCTGACTCTGCCGCTAAGTCGATCCCGGGGGCACGGTCCATTGAATATGGGAATCAATTTCGAAGAAACAAATCCATAACGAGGACGAGTTCTTGTTTCAATCTATCCCGATCGAACGATACCGTCTTGTGTTTCTTAGCCGCGCTCTCCGCACCGGGAGAATGGGGCGCTACACGAAGAGCGAACCAAAATACACTAAGGTTGATCAGACCATAATACACTGATTCTGAATAGACAATTGTATTAGTGTGTCAACCCAATAATACATATGTCATGAACAAGCTCGATAAAAGATAAGCTTGCAAAACTAGGCTATATTAGGAGCATAAGTCAAGGTAGTACAACCAATATAAGTACGCTAGATGATGATGAAAGGAGGTACCAATTAATTCAAGTTCACAAAGACAAAAACAAAATAAGCAATAATAATAAAAGACTTTACCATCTCTACAGTTATCATACAACCTCCTCGTCTAAGTTGCTAGTCGACCAAGTAGGACATGGACCTCTAAATTCTATCGTCTGAATAAACACTGTCGTTTTATGGTAGCATACAATTAATGTCATTCAGTTATACTTCAATAATGGGTCAAAAGACTATGTGATACTAGGGTGTGAGGTATACTACCTAACTTAAAACAATTGAACTACTATTGTAATTGTCTTAAGGATACCATAGAAGCTCCTGTTAAGGTCTACGAGAAGGGGTCTTAGTACCAATTAGGGTATCCTCCTATATTACATAGGTCATGGTCGTCTTAAGTCTTAGTCTTAATGCTTATGTAACAAGGGTCGATAGTAAGAATAGAAGAGTTACTAGTCGTTAAGGGGGAAAAGGATCTAACTGGTATCGAGGTGGGGGTACAAATTACTCGACTTAAAGCTAAGGGGTAATTATTAGGTCATAATCTACAATAATAACTTAAACTGTCAAGTTCTAATTACCAATCACATAGTAAAAATTTTAGAGTAACAACCAAAATAAATAATAAGAGGTGCACAGGAATCAAGGCAGGATGCAAGTTAAGAAATTAATTCGAATCCGTTATAGATGTCAAGAACGATTCAAGCAAGTGGATAAGATCCAAAAACTTATCCTATTCTTATTGCAGGCTTGCTCGATCCCTAAGTTGAAACCGAAACAATTTAGTCGTTGACCTGCATGGGCCACCAGAAAAAATCATGTCACGTCCCAGTCCCAAAATATCGAGGGACCAGACATGTGGCAATGGCCAGCAACACACACTGATGGACAAACCCAATTTAATGGATCCATCATGGCGTACTTAAGCTGTAATACAATAATAAGGGTCTAGAAAGACTAATCTCATCCACAAAAATGAATACAACAATATCAGAATCATAAAGCAAGATCATTCTTAATAAAATATAAACTTGGGAAATAACCCGATAATGAGTCTGATACATCTGTCAAGATACAAGAATAAAGATAACCGCAGCAAATACTGAGTATAAAAACAGTATATACTCAGAAGATACCCTCGGGGATCACTCGTCTACTGGATCTGGTACTGCTCCAGTATCTGCTCCTGCTCCTGCTCCTGCTAATGCTCCTGTCCCGTATACTTCGGGATCGATCTCGTCTGCTAATCCTGGGGACATAATCCGGATCCAGGTCCTCAGGGGACATAGCAAGGTACAAAATAACTCAAGCCAAATTAAATACAGTAGTACATTAATAAATAAATAAGAGGGTAAACTATATAACCAGCTAAGTGATATGCAAGATGAGAGCATCACTAAAACTCAGGCTGAGTCCACTACAAGCTCTGTGTCGGGGAGCCGGTGGCAGTAATATCACTAGTAGAGTGCCTAGCTCTAATGTAGAGTCTAAGGCCTCACAATAAATATAACACTAGTAGAGTGCCTAGCTCTGATGTAGAGTCTAAGGCCTCACCATAATAAATATATATATAAATCAGCCTGTAGCTTGTGTGTCTCTCCCCACCCAATGTAATCAAACATCTCATGTCCATGACACGCAAGATCAAAACTAATGCAGCAAGTCATATGATGTCTATGAATATAATGTCTATGTCATAAAACCTGTATCCTATATAGAATCACCATGAATATCTCAGGAAGATTCTGTCTCATAAATAGTGTCAAGTGTCCTAGGTTATAATGTACTTGATAATGCAAGCAGGAGAATAAAAGGGTGTCGATATCCATCTCTAGGTGACGTTACACAACTCCGCGTACGGTATTGGCACCCGACTATTAATCGGACGCTAAATAAAGTCACACGGTCCTAGGTCAAGCATGTACAAGATATAAATAAATCAAGAAAATATGTAGCAAGTACTGCAATGTTGGCAAGGTACACTTGCCTGGGATTTGAATACCAACAGATGTCCCTGTATCAGTGGATTCTGCAGGCACTCCTCTAAAAGCTGAAGTAAACATCACCATCAGACTCAGAAAATATCAAATAGCTAGAAACCCCTGTCCTTGAGTCCAATTTGGACACCGGGGCAAAAATGACCGTTTCTGGTCAAAGCGGGGTCCACATGTGGGCCGCTTTGCACCGAAAAATATGTCAGAACCAATGGTCTCCAAATTCGTCCAACTTAGTGCCAACAAATCCAGAACGATGATACGAACCCAACGGAACTTCCAGAACTGGATTCCGATGAGCCGTTCACAAAATTGCCCGTCAAGTGGAGCCGCGGGGCCCACGATACGCGATTTTGTCAACATTCTCAGAATCAAACCAAACTTGGGTCACAGGACCAGCGTATTGCTACGAGTCCGATGGCGTAAGTTTAGTTTCGATCCTACGTGTGTACACAAAGTTATGACGTGTTCAAGAACAGGCGAATATGGGGCGTTGTCGGCGGATATGCGTTGATTTCGGTGTGCACGCACATCCAAATCAACTTCTGTGAAATCTTGCACGTCCGTATCGACGGTGTGCATGTTTTGGTGAAGACTGCACGCGACCAAGTTATCCCGTTTGGAGGGGCACACTTAGTTCCGGAGGGAAACGGGGTATTATTTTTCCTGTTTTTGGATCGCGGTTCACGATCACCACAGGACGTGATGCACCGAGCGGGTTACACGGGCATCGAGAGGGTTACACAGCCTACGCGTCACAACTGACGGAACGAAAAATAGGATAATGAGGAGAGAGAACGGGTTACCTGAACAGGGCTCTGTGGAACGAGGTTTCTCGTGTCCGTGGGTCGACACGACACAGGGACACAGTGTCCGGGTTACTGTAGATAGAGTTAGGGTTTTCGAGTGCTGCCGGAGACTCGTCGGAGGGTCTGCCACTGGGGTAGGCAGAGGACGGCGAGGCGGGGCTGGCGGCTAGGGCACGGTCGGCTCGTCGGCTGGTTGAGGTGGCTCAGGCGGAGGGTTCGTCGTGGCTCGGGGAGGAGGGGAGAAAGTTGATGGTGGAGTTCGTTGGGGTGTGCTGAGAGATGGCGGGGAAGGGTTCGTCGAGGTCGGGGATGACGACGGCTGAGGCGGAGGAAGGTGGAGTCGGGGAAGGAGGAAGAGGGGAGATGGGGGCTCGGGGTGGCTAGGGCTCAGGCGGCCGGGGTCGGGGAGAGGGCGGAGGAAGGTGGAGAGTGACAGGCGGTGGTCGGAGCAAAGGCGAGAGGGTCGTGGGCTCAGGGTGGAGCAAGGAGGAGGGAGAGGGTTGTGGGTTTATGGCGGGCTGGGCGAGGGGTCATCGGGGAAGACATGAGCGGGGGCGCTGGGCGGAGGAGATTGCGAGGCTATGGTTAAGGTTCAGGCGGTCGGGGGTTAATATAGGGGTCATCGTCGGTCGGAATTGAAGTCGGATTAGGATTGGGGTTTCGGTTAGATCGGGTAACGGATCCGGGTCCGGGCCGGGTTTATTTCGGATCCGACCCGACCCGTTAAGAGTGGGTTTGGTCCGGTACGGTTCACCACGGTTTGGGTCGGTTTGGTTTGGTTTATTTAAAATAAACCGAGTTCAATTGCAGGGTTTATTTAGGATTAATTACGACTTGGTTTTTAGGGCTTTAAAAATATTTTCGGTGTCCAATAAATTCCTGAAAAATTACCCTATGTCTAGTTTTCCATTTTACACTAGAAAATATTATTTTTATAATATTTTAATATTAATTAATATCCTTTAAAAATCATTTAATCACAAAATACCTTAGTTTTAATTCCAAAAAATTATAGAAAATTGTAAAAAAGTCCATTTTAAAAATTTTAAAAAATCAGGGGGGTTACATCTTTAATTTATTGGTAGCCAGAGCGAAGGTCTATCTTTGAAAATACTGATGCTCCTTCTAGCTGATCAAAGAGGTCATCAATCCTGGGTAGGGGATACTTGTTTTGGATAGTGACCTTATTTAGCTCCTGATAGTCTATGCAGAGTCGCAATGTCCCATCTTTCTTCTTTATAAAAAGTACATGTGCTCCCCAAGGAGACATGCTCAGACGAATATATCTACAGTCAAGCAGTTCTTGTAGTTGTCACTTTAACTCCTTTAGTTCAGTAGGGGCCATTCGGTACGGGACTTTCAAAATCGGTTTGGTATTTGGGAAGGTATCGACGGTGAACTCGATTTCTCGATCAGGTGGCATGCCAGGTAGTTCAATTGGAAACACATCAGGAAACTCTGTCACAATGAAAGAAGACTCAATGTTTGTGCAATCCAGCTGCGTGTCTTGAATTGACGCTAAGTATCCCTCGTATCCAGAGTGTAGCATCCGTCGAGCTGATATCACAGAAATTACCATGCAGGTCCTTGACACTTCTATAGCAAAATTCAGCCTCTCCAGGTAGACGAAAGATGACCCATTTCTCTGCACATTCAATAGCTGTCGAGCAAGCGCTGAGCCAATCCATCCCTAAGATGATGTCGTAATCTCGAACATCTAGGACTAACACATCAAGCGAGAGTTTCCTTTCCCCAATACAGACGTAACTGCCCTGACGTACTAAATAAAAAAGTATCTTCGTGCCCGGTGGGGTGCTAACACTAAGGTCTAGATATAATGGTGTCATTTTTATCTTATTTTTTATGGCAAAATTTGTGGATATAAAGCTATGCATAGCACCAGAATTAAATAGCACGCAAGCAGGTATATTATTAAAAAGTAATATACCTGATACAACGGTGTCTTATGCTAGGATCTCTTCCCATGTCAACATGTACACCTGGCCTTGAGCTTGACGACGATCTTGCTACGGAGCGGCTCAGTTTGCTTGAGGTGCTATGGCAAAATTTGGATGTTGAGGGCGATGATCAGAGAGGTACGAAAAGTCACGAATGGCATGGTTTGGTTCACCATAAGCGAGGCATAATTTATGCTTGAAGCAACAGCTGTCGATGGTGTGCCCTGGCTTCTTACAGAAGGAACATGTTTGCTCCAATCCTCCTCTTTGATGGCCGTCGTTATTTGGACACTTTTGAGCGATATTTTCTCTCGCGTTGCTATGGCGCTTGTGATTGGAAGTATGCACAACCCTGGCAGCAACTGAAGGATACTGCGGCTCAAGGGAAAGGGCATAATTAAGAACTTTTTGTATGGTCAGATATTGGAGAATAACTACATTTGCATAGATGGCAGATCGTAGGCTGCCGTCAAATCATTTTGCACGACTCGCCACATCAGGTTGGTATGAGATTACAAATTTAGTGAGCCGATTGAATTCAGCGGAGTACTGCTTCACCTTCATATTGCCTTGCCTAAGCTGTACGAACTTGTTCTCCTTTTGCCGACGTACGGGATGGGGTATGAACTCCTATTCGAACGTGCCATGAAAGGTAGTCCACACGATCGTCTCTTATTCATTGCCTACTGGGAGAGATCTTTGATGCATATTTACCAATCGTGCGCGTTCAAACGGAGCTACAATTGGATACATGTAACATATTTTTCCTCAGGTACCTCTAGCAATTTGAAGTGATCCTCAAGCTCTGCCAGCCAATCTAGAGCCATGACCAGATCCTCAGTCCCTTTAAAAGGCATGTTGCAGACCTTCTTGAAGTTGGCAAAGTCGAAGGTAGTCACTTTCTTTTTCTTTGGAGTTTGAGACATTTTGACTTTAGATATGGGTTGCTCCACTAGTGCTGCTGCTATCATTGTGGAATAATTGGAAGCCAAGGTCTGAACGATCTGTTGCAGGGCATCTACCTGCTTCTGTTGGATTGTAAATCGGGCTTCTAGATTGCCTTCGAATTTGCTCTGCCGCTCTTTTGCCCACTTCTTGGCTCTCTCATAACGAGCCTCATCTCTCTGCTGGCTTACTTCAAGCATCCGCATTATTCGCTCAATCGGGTCGATAGGGGGCATGGCTCGCTGGCTTCTAGAACTTTTTGAGGTATCGGAACTACTTTTGTGGACTTGTACCTCTCCTTGTGCTAGCGCTGATACTTGCGCTTGAGTCATTCCTTTAAAATAAGGTAACTACATTAGGTTCATAATGTATTATGTACTCACTGTATTGAACGTATCTTATTTTGGCCAAACGAGTTCAAGAGTTCGCATAGGGAATAGATCGTTAAAGGAATTTTTCTGACGTGAGGGTCAAACGAACTTGAACCTGGCTCTGATACCAATATGTCATACCCCAATTACGTAGAATCGATAGTCGTCCCCAGGGCATGATGCGGTGCATGCCTAGGTTGAGCAACGCAAAAGGCCATGGTATTGCATAGAACGAACACATATTTAGAGTACGCAGATAATTGAAACAAAATATTGAAACATGAAAAAGTTCTCTTTATTGATAATGAACATCTTTTGCAAACTCTTGAATGAGTCAGATAATTGCCTCACGGGCTTACAAATATGGACGCAAAATAAGATAATCATCATGTGCATTATATTATTTTACTAAAACTTTAAAGCTATAAATACCTTCGTGCGGGGCTATCCTCTTTCCATGGAGCTGCATAAGTTATGTGCACGAGCTCCTGGAACTTTAAAAACATACTTCAAGGGAACGAAATTGACATATCGGTAGGTGGACTGGATTGGGAAGTCCTTTAGCTTCTTGCATAATCTTATTTGTTCGGGAAATATGTTGCAACGAGGGTCAGTACATCAAAATACACTGGTGAAGATGAGGTAACCCAACTATACCAATCAACACATTATTTATATGAAGCATACAAGTTACTGTATGGTCTTTCTATCTTGCCTTAGTTTATTTTACAAGCAAGCATTTGATATAAAAGTTTACTGAAATAAATAGGCCACCGTAACTTTACCTGCTCGTCTGAACCACCTGCACAATATATACCATGACCTTCCCTGCCATGAAGACATATTTATCTTGTATAGTTTAAATATACGAGGTGGTCATTGGCATTATGCCATAGTAGATGAATTAGTCTAGGGAGAGAATGGAATGCAACGAAAGAACACGAGGCATTTCAGGCCATCCCGCCCGAATACGAGACTATCACTAAGTTTTGTCCGGATTGGAACGGTGCCAGTGTCCCAGCGACCGTCCGCAGGAACCATAAATCCTTATGCATAAGTTGTCCATGACCAAATGGAGTTTAATATTATGTTATCAAATGATACAGTTTAAGGCAACCCAAGCACGAGACAAGTTACATGGCATGATCGGTTTTACATAGTCCCCCTGATAAGTTTATTACATAGCAAGGTGTGTTCTATACATAGCATAATCATAGAAGAAGTATATATAATCTAACTAGAATTGAAGCATGATGAAGAATATTCTAAATGATCTAGCATGCAACAAGGTAACCGTTCACAAGTTGATCGACAAGCATAAAGTAATCAAAGTCTATTCTATTTATCTTGACATATTTTAGTTATTATGGTATCATTTGATCAGAACAATCAAGAGAGCAATATTTTAGATGTGAAGACTTGGAAGGAGGGTCAACTAAATTGAATTATAGACACTCACTAGCTGGTTTGAGAGAAGAAAGGAAAGAGGTGCTTCAAGACTCCGCTCGTACGACATCTACTGAACGATCACCTGCATTACCACGAACATATGATCAATATCTCTTCTACTCTTTCTAAGCTCGAAATGAAATATAGTTCAATGAACGAAAGCAATAAAATCTATCAAAATCGTTCAAGAAAAAGAAAATCTGAAAAGTAACTCAAAAGCACGAAAGCAACAAGGCGACAACAAAAACTATGCAAGAAAACTTGCAGCAGAGAGGTCCCTCTTCACTCTGCCGCTAAGTCCATTCTTGGGGCACTGTCTACTGAATATGGTAATCAATATTCCGAAGAAACAAATCCATAACATGAAAAAAATCTTGATTCAATCTTTCCCGATCGAACTATACCAATAGTATTTCTTAGTCGTGCTCCCCGAAAAGAGAGAATGGGGCACCACAGTAGAGGCTAGGATATTTACTTTAGCCTTTAACCATTCCAGAGTAAAAGTGGAAGCATGTTACTATAAATTTTATTTTAGGAATTCCGTGTTCTCCAGGAGGTAAAGACACGATTTGGGTCATCGTAGACAGGTTGACCAAATCAGCCCACTTTTAGCCATTTAAAGTGGGTACGTCTACGGAGAAGCTAACAAAGATGTATATGTGATAGATTGTTAGATTGCATGGAGTTCCTATAAGCATCGTCTCAAATTAGGATAGTCGCTTTATATCCCACTTCTAGAGGAGTTTGCAGGCTAGCTTGGGCACCCAGCTCAAGTTCAATACCGCATATCACCCCCAAACAGACGGGCAATCAAAGAGGACTATTTAGACTCTCAAAGATATGCTTTGCACTTGTGTTTTAGATTTCAGAGGTTCTTAGGAGGATCATATTTATCTGGTAGTGTTTTCTTACAACAACAGTTACCAGGCCAGTATCGAGATGTCACTATTCGAGGTTTTATATGGAAGGAGATATTGTACTCCTCTATCTTGGGATAATATTGGTTAGGGAGTCTTATTGGGACTGGAGATGATTGAGGATGCAGCTGAGAAGATGAAGCTCACCGTGACTAGACTTTGGGTGGCACAGGACAGACAGCGGCATTGGGCCGATAGCCACCAGAGACCTTTGGAGTTTGAGGTATAGATTTTTTTGTATTATTTGTGATTGCTTTGTTTTAGGTTGAGTGTTAAGGCTATATTTTATTCTAGATTGTCGATCTGGTGTTCTTACAAATTTTTCTAACATGGGGCACGATTTGCTTTAGTGGAGGCAAAAAGCTTAGTTTACGGTATATCGGACCCTTCGGTATTCTTACGAGGGTCGGTGTAGTGGCCTACAGACTAGACTTGTCGCCTACACTAGAGGGAGTGCATGATGTGTTCCATGTGTCCCAAATGAGACGGTACATGGCAGATCCTAGTCATATATTGGATAACTCGAAGATCGAGGTGGGTCCAACTCTCAGCTACCCAGAGCAGCCAGTGGATATTTTGGATCGCAGGAAGAAGGTGCTACAGAATCAGACGATTCTCTTGGCACGTGTCGCATGGAGGCATCACCCTCTGAAAGAGTCTACCTGGGAGAGGGAAGCCGAGATGCGTGAGCGATACCCTTATCTCTTTGAGCCGTGAGGTATCGTTCTTTCTTGCTTGCTGTGATTGCTTGTTATAGTGCTAGTTCTTTCCTTAAATTTTGGGGACAAATTTTTTCTACGGAGGGTAGACTTGTCACTACGACATTTCTAGATTAGGGTATTTTTTTATTTAGCATATTTATTATTTAGTTATTAAATATTTATATATGTTCTACTAATTAATTATATTGTGTTGTGCTATTTAATTATTGTTTAGGGGGTTAGCCTATTTTATTTAGATTTGTCATTAGTGGACCTAATAGATTGTCATGAGACATTCAGTCTAACATTGGACTAGGCCCATTAGATCCATTCCCTCTCAATTTTATCATCTAAGAAGCATTGGAGCTTGAATTGCAAGGAGCACTTGAAGAAAGAGGAATTGACAAGGATATTATGTCCTAATTGTGTCTATTGAGTATTTTATTGGGAATCCATCTCCTAATAGATAAATTCTGAATACACCCCTTAGTTTAGCTAGAGTAACCTAGTTGGCCTAGAAAATCATATTAGTGCATTTGTGACTCATTTCTCACTTCATTACACCAAGTAACATAATATTCCTATTTATGTGTGTGTGACACCAGTTCAGATATCGAGATACATCATTTGCTCAGGACCAAAGGTGAGTACATTCTCTGATAGTTTTTTTATTTGATAGCCTCTATGTTTCATGTATTTAGTATTAAGATACTTGATTCCTGACACAATTGTTTCACGAATTAGTATACGTGGATCTTGGTTATGAGATATTATTGTCGTGATGAATCAGTTATCATTGTGTCGTACTTCATGATTACTCAATGATTACCATGATATCTTAGTGATTATATATACAGTGATCATAATGCATGATATTATAGACCATATAATGTGATATATATATGTTATCACATGTCATGATTTGGATCAGTGTACTAGTCGGGGATTAAAGAAATATTAGTGAATATGTGATCAGACCTTATAGCCCATGATTTAATATAGTCCATGATAGTTAGCAGATCTTGCAATGCATGCGTGATTACGCTAGCTCACCTTTTATATAGCCCATGTTAGGCCCAAGCCGATCACATTATCTTACTAATATTTTAAGGCAAATTTACCATATTATTTTCTTTATTCTATTTTATTACATTATTGTTCATTACCATATTGTTCCCAGTTCTTGCCATTATTTATCATGATGCTCTTTCTCATGATATTTGCTAGTTTATTTTTTTTATTGCTATTATTGTTTCATAGTTTCTGTCAATTATTGGAATAGCTATTTGGGTTGTACTTTGCTCTAATCCTGACTGGATATATTTTTTAGATGATTTATTAGTGACTGGTGTCCTTCGTACTACATGCCATAGAATGGTGAGCCAGTTGAGTTATCACCCGTAGAGCCTGTTGAGATAGTACCAGTAGTCGATGAGATTTAGCTAGTTCATTAATGATATTGTATATGTCAGTTAGACACATTTGATATTGTATTATATTTGATATCTTGTGTTGATATTAGACTTAGACTTGTGATGTATTATGATTTTATTTCTTTCATTCTATTCTATATCGTGCCATATCTTTCCCTAGTTTGTTATTGTAATTGAGTATTGTTTACCATTATTATATTATCATATTGTCCTCCATTTGGAAGTTTAGATATCTTGATAGGTATATTATATATATATTATGTGAGATATTTAGATAGTATTGATGACCTAGACAACGTTCTACCATCGATGCTACGACGTAGGCTGGATATACCCACAAACTCATGCCCTTACACCAGGTGCGGGTTATGACATGAGCCACCTGCCTCTTTGGACGAGCTTCAAACTTTGATGCGAGATCAGATCTGAGTTCAGGATGAGCGTCATAGACTTGCGCTTGAGCTACATGCTCTTGAGGATGACTGTCATCGACAGACTAACTTTTGGACTACTCTCTATTTCTAAGCGATGTCCAATACATTGGCCGACATACATTAATCCTTTTCTCAGATCTCTGATGGAACCTATCCTATGGTTCGTGATCCTTCAGGAGACAGATATCGGGTTATTGACCCATATGTTCAGCCTTACTTGGATCCAGCTGCTGCTTTCTATGATCCCAACCATTCAGCTGAGACTGGAGGCTCGACGACTAGAGATGACGAGTGATACAGATCATTATGCTATCTTTATAGTGATATTAGCTCCTTGGCTTGCTTTAGTTTAGTATCTTTTGCACTTTCAGTTTATTATGTAGCACTTTCAGACTTTTGTAGTAGTTTGTGACTTCAGTTTATTGTTAAAATTGCTTCTTGATTATTTAGTATGATTCTACTTCTTAGATTTCTGCAATTGTGAAATGAATCTTAATTAATTGCTTATCTCAAATGCTTACTTAAATTTCAATGCTTACATCTATGTTACTTCACTCTTTTGTCCTTTTGTCTTAACATCTATGCTACAATTGCTGGAAAACTTTTCCATTTTTGATCAAATGACAATGGGATAGTTGTACTAATATCAATCAATAAAAGCAAAACCAAAGAAGAAATACCATTCTTTCAGATTTGGAATTTCATTCTCTGCTATATCACTCAGAGTTTGTCAATTATCAAAATATGGGAGATTGTTGGCCCATTGATCATGGTCAAACCCTTTTTTGATAATCGTCTAAACTTGGACTTGATATAACATACGAGAATCAATGATACGAGACGTAATGCTGATACAACTACAGTTTCAGAGAATGGGATACGACTTGCTTTCGGCATCGAGTTAATATAATATTTTTATTTATCGAGTATAGAAAAATATATAAATTGAGTCGCACTTGGCATTTAGAGGCTAACCAAAATATTTTTTAAACCGATATTATTTTTAGCGAAAATACTTCATGTTTTTAAAATAGCTCGTATTTCGAAAATAGCCTATCGTCTTGTTTCAAAACCCAAGTTAGCCTAAACCAACCTATTTCCCATTCAGATTTTGACTGAATTACAGAGAAACGAACTCGGTAGGAACTCGGTGCGAGTTTCGTACGAGTTTGGTCAGAACTCGATTTTTGGACTACGTACACCCTTGCAACCAGTACTTCCTGTAGACTCGGCTCCAACATTCAAAAATCTGAACGTTTGGCATCTGAATTTGCCCCGAACTCGGTTTACAAAAGTACTATAAATAGAGAAGGAATTCAATATTCTTATTCACTCATTCACTCTCTCTTATCTTCTCTATTACCTTAGTACAAGAGACTTTACACTTTCTTATCCCAAGTTTTTTACAACTCCAAATCCATAAGTGTCAGTGCGTTCTCGGTTAAAAAATTTCAAGAGTTGTATAAGGAGCTTGTTAAGAAGTTCAAATACTTTGGGAAGTATTTGAGCCCTTCGAATCAAACCTCGTATTTGTACGAAGTTGCAAGCATTTGGATCAAAACTTGTATTTCACTGGATAGTGGATTTCAACTCTGTGCTAGAGTTCTCAGGACTGGACTAGTCATCTCAGAGGAAAACCAATATAAATTATTGTGTTTGCGATTACTGATCTCTCTCTCTATTTACTTATTATTATTTTATATTTATATTGTTAGCTAATTGTGTTAATTTTATTTGGTGATCTTTTATTCCGCTGCATATATACGCACTCTATTCACCCCCCTCTAGAGTTGCTTATTTGATCCTACAGATACGGTATCGTAGGAGGGGTATGTGCATGGGTTGTGAGCTCTAGCATGCCAAATTATATTCATTGCATTTAAATAGCTGTAATATATTTATATATTATATATAGTATATTAGATGTGTTCATGGGAGTTTGGGAGTGTATCATGGTGTTGTGAGTGTGTATCGCAAGCGTATCATGAGCTATTGTGTGATACGAGAGTGTGCACACCAAGTGTTTGGTGAATTATAAATAGGGTATTATGTATGTGTGTGTCTATATATATATATATATATATATATATATATATATATATATATATATATATAATTTGGAGTTTATGTACTGATTGTGAGTGTGTTTGTGTTGGATTGAAGAATAGGGCTTGTGTGAGTGTATGAGCTATGTGCAGATGCTTAAAATGAAGGTGTTGCGGTGTGAAGGCTAAGGGTGTGCTGGAATGTGCTTGTTAGCTGTTGTTGAGTTAAGGGGAGAGGGTGTCACTACCATATTTTTAGGAAAGGGTATTTTGGTCATTTCATAATTAATTAAATATTATGCATATTATATAATTATTTATTATATTATTAAATTATTATTAGATGTCAGATTAGTGATTTATACTTGTGTTAGTGGACCTAACTAGTTTAGTTTAGACTCATGGACCAACATGTATTAATTGTTAGAATTTAACCCAACTAGAAGCCCATTGATTAGGAGGATGATTAGTTTTATTAAAACTATTAGACTAAAATCTTTTCTCCTTAATTATTTCTTCATGAGAGGCCCCAAGGGGTATAATGGATATTACATAGTAGCTTGAGGAAGGGGCAAGGGGGGCGGCTATGTTAAAGAGGGAGGAAAAGTTTCTCTCTACTATTTTTATTTCAAATCTAGATCTAGAATTTCCCTCAACCAAATTTCCTCATTCCCATATCATTTTCCTACCAAATTTCATCATAATTCCTTCCCAAATCATCATTGAAGGCTAGTTAGAGAAAGTATCTAGAAGGAGGAAGCAAGGATCTACAAAGAGGAGCAAGGATCTACAAGTTGGAGGCCAATTTTATCACATTTGGAGGTTGCATTAGGAATCTATCTCCCAATAGGTATAATTTAGTTTTTTCCCTTCAATTAGGTTCTAAATTTAAGATTAAGCTATAAGAAATAAACCAATATGCAGAGGCTACCCATAGGATTTGGAATTGAGTTCATAGGAGGCCTATTGAGAAAGTTATGGTATTTTTTGTGTCAATTTTGGGAGAATTCCGAGATTGACACTTGTTGTATTTGTCAATTGGTCCTATAGATCAATTTGACATGTGTTTGTATGTTTGTGGCTAGTTTCATGTCCATAATTGGGTACGTGTAGGTCGTATCCCAATAATTTGGCGATACGTGTTGATTTGGGAGTTTTCCCTCCGATACGGGACTTTATGCATGTCACATTTTGACACGGACACGTAGATGTGTGTTTGACTCTTCATATTGTTCATAAATAGTAATTTAGACTTGTTCATGTCCTTTGGGGTACGTTTGGTTGTGTGATGGACTCGTATCGCAAGTGTATCATAGATCTAGTGTGATACGAGTGCGATGTACTCCATGTGTTTGTTGTGTTGTATTTCTAGATCCCATTCCCTTTGTTCTTAGCTAATTATAATATATATATATATATATATATATATATATATATATATATATATATATATATATATATATATATATATATATACTTAGGAGGTATGCATAGATAGATATATATGTGTTGATGTTTATATATATCATAGAGATAGTTGATATGTATGTGTGTTATAGTTATGTATGTATATATAAATATAAATATAGATGTAGACATGTGTATGTATATAAGGATATATATATATGAGGGTATATAGTTATATATGCATTGTAGTGTGTGTGAGTTATAGATATATATGTATATAGTTGTGCTTGTATGTGTGTGTAGTGTTGAGAGAGGGGCTCGAGCACCTACAGTGAGCAGTAGCAGCCATAACAGCATGTATCACCAAGCATCAGTAGCTTTATGCATGCAGAGAGCAACTGCTCAAGGCAGTGAGCTACATCAATATGCTTAGCAACCGCCACTGCAGAAATGAAGCAAACGCAGCAGCAGCTACGCAATGCTGCAGCAACAACAACAGTTTCACTAGCAGCAGCAGCAGCAGATACGAGCAGCAGCGTGTATTAAGGTGTCGGAAGCAAGGTTAGGCATTGGTTTAGGTGTATCAGTTAGCGTTAGCTAGTTAGATGTTAAGTTAGTTAGTTTAGTCAGTTAACTAATAGTAGTTTGATAGCTATCTAGTTAGTTATTAAATTGTTAGTTAACTAGTAGTTAATAGTATCTAGTTAGTTAGTAGTATCTAGCTAGTTAGTATTTATTTAGTTATACCTCTTATGTATCTTAAGCTATCTATTTATATATGTAGGTATGTATGTGTATATGTATTAGGTGTTAGTGATTAGTTTGGTAATGAGTAGTTAATATTCATGTCAGTATATACTAGAAACTATATTGTATTGATATATACATGTATTGGTATATATAGTTAAGGGGTAGTTAGATATATATACTAGATATCATATTTACCTTTAGATACCAAGGTAAGTGTCTAGGTATTGAGGGTTACTCAAGGTATTCGGGGTTTGGGTATCAAGATGAGTGTTTAGTGGTGCGATACCGAGTTTGTTCAAAGCCAAGGTATCCACTTAGCATTTGGTAAGTTAGAAATTATATATATAATATTGTTTGAATATGCATATATGACTATTTTATATTTTTTGTTGCGTATCTTGCGATACGGTATCTTAGTATCCTAGATTTAGCTTGTAGGACCTAGTTTCATAGTTTATGAACCCAACATCATAGAGTTAGACTCATACAACCTAAAAATAGGTAGTTTGACCAAGTTTGACCGGTTTGACTTAGAGTTGACCTAGTTTGACTATTTTAACTTAGAAATGGCACTTTGACCTGGATGTTGACTAGTTTAACTTATTTTCATTCCGAAACCTTGTATTGATATTATATTCCATATCTAGGTCTTTGAGGCACCGTACCAGATATTTTTGAGACTATTTAATGGACTTCAGGCGAGTATATTCTTTGATAATTTCTTATTTATGATATCCTCTATGTTCATTGACTCTAGTGTAGATATCCATGGTTTCTTGACACGATGGTTACACGGATTGGTATATCTGGATCTCGTCATGAGATGTTATTCCTTGGTATATATGGTATATCTTGTGCAAGCCTTGTTTCATTGTTCTTCTTGTATATGTACAGACACTGATTCTCGGAAAGAGTTGCTATCTTCTTAGAGAATTTTGTGCCATAGCGTAGCATGGTTGGATCCACTATACCAGTCGGGGTTGGGGAGTATATAGTGTAGATATGTGATCATACCCTCCTTGTATCAAGTCTTGTTCTTTGAATAGTGTTAATCATACACGACACGTATGATTAGCCAGGCCATATATCTTGTATCAAGTTTCCAAGCCGATCACATGTTAAAGCTGGTACTCACTCACTTAGTCATTTAGTATTCTTGTTCATTGCCATATTGATCATTCTGATATGTATTTTCAGTATTTCCTTTATTGTATATCTCTTGTATCTATTATTGCATCTTGTATATTCACATCTATTTACCGTTATATACTTTATATCATTGATTAGAACTGTTCTTAGAGATGTACTATGCTCCTTTTCTGACTGGATATATTTTTTCCAGATGACACTACAGAGTGGTACCCTACACATTACAGACCTCGGGATATTATGGGCTTAGAGTCAGAGACCCTGGCTCAGGAGGGACTCATCCCGACTGAGACAGATGACCCAGAACTTGTAGCCTCTTAGTATTCTCTTGTACTAGATTTGTCTCCAGTTTATTGTTTAGTATTTTTTTAGACTCATTGATGTTATTATTTTGACTCGTGAGTTGTATTGTTACTATTTTATTCTTTATCATATTCGTGCTATTCTCCATCTTAGATCTGTGATTGAGTATATTGATATTGTTGGTGGCTCATTATATTATTAAATAGATTACCCAAACAGTATTCTACCGCCGATTCTGTGGCGTAGGCTGGACGTTGTTCCTGACTTACATCCTTACATTGGGTGCGGATCGTGACACATTTTTAGTGTTGTCCCATGCAGGTCTTCGAGGTCGCAATTAATGCGATTCGTAGTGGTGCTCTAAATTGAGTGCTATTACGAGCCTATTTCAGAATATAGGATATAGGTTATAGGCTGAGAATACTCAATCACATCTAGGAAAAAAAAATTTGATTCATTCAACTATTCTTCCTTGATATTGATATTTGATCTTTTAACTGTTATTTCCTTGAGTGTCTTACATCATGTGCCATATTGATTCTTTCTTTCACTTTGTCTCAGGATGCCGCCTAAGACTAGATTGCAGCAGGGAAGAGTAGCTTCTGAGAGGTCTGCGATGTCCCGAGGGCCTACACCAGTCACTGCTCCGGTGATTGGAGTGTCAGCTTCTTTTGGAGGTCCACCTCCTACTCAGAGGACTGTGCCAGCTGTATCTGAGGGAGTTCTACCTCCACCTTCCATGCCAGAAGATACGACACATATATTCTCACTGTTTTTCGAGATATTGGAGGTACAGAGGGCTCAGTCTGAGGCACATCAGAGAAAGACCGACGTCTTGCGACAGGGCATCGAGAGTGCTCATAAGCTTGCTTGTGCCGTAGTAGAGAGAGAAGTTCAGGTCCAGCAGCAGGTTGCTCCTCAGGTTGCTCAACTTCAGCCAGGCAACATTCAGGACTTCAAGATACTGGAGCCTAGGGTCTTCAAAGGGATGGAGGGCATCGTCTATGTTGATGATTGGATCGAGGACATTGAGCGTCTTATGAGGGTGTCCCATCTTTCTGAGGATCTGAAGGTTGAGGCGGTAGGACTTCAGCTGTTCGATGTTGCCCACACTTGGTTTAGGAATGAGCCAATCCTTGTTGACGCATGGCAGTCTTGGGAGGTATTCAAGGACCTCTTCAAGAAGAAGTTCTTCTCTCGGGCAGACAGGTTAGACTTGGGGAGGTAGTTTGAAAGCCTCATTCAGGGGAGCATATCTGTGGAGGAATACGCTGCAGAGTTCGACAGGCTGAGCCAATTTATAGAGTATTTGGTGAAAGAGCCAAAGGTTCGGGCTATCCGTTTTTATGAGGGTCTAAACTGGGAAGTGAAGATCCTTATTCCGTTATTTTATGAGACCTAATCGAAGATACTTGCGGAGGCATGCAAGATTGAGCGAGAGTTGGGTTTGAAGCCCAAGAGATATCGTGATTCTTTTCTGGGGGCCAACAGTAGTACAATATCTGCCAAGCATCCTCATTTCTATTCCAGGCCTTTTCAGCAGCCGCAGCCGCAGTAGCACTAGACTCCAACTAGGGCACCATTTTACCAGGCACCACAGCAGCATAGACAATTATAGCAAGCTTCCTGCCACTACTGCAAGAAGCCCGGCCACATCTGGGTAGTTTGCAAGAGGAGGCTGGGAGTTTGTTTGTATTATGGTACCGAAGGGCATCAGCTGAGGGAGTGTCCTTCCAACCCTTGTCGTGTAGTTCAAGGAGCATCTTCAGCTCCGAAGGCACAGGCGAGACCACCTGCAGTACAGCCGAGGGGACCACCGCTTCCGACCCAGCAGCAGCGTTATGTCCAACATCAGCATCAGGGAGGTGCACGTCAGGGATGAGCTTTTGCTATTACCGTCGAGGAGGACGAGCCCACCAGAGATGTCATCACAGATTTTGTTCTTCTTGATTCTATTCCAGCTTTAGCTTTATTTGATAGTGGTACTTCCCATAGTTTTGTATCTATTTCTTTTGCTCTGAAGCATGGTTTGGTAGCTGAGTCTTTGCTTAGGACTTGCATGATCATGGCCGGAGGAGACATTATCCAGGTTAATAATATTTACAAGGATCGGAGAGTTACTCTGGGTGGCCGAAAACTGAGTGCGTGTCTACTTGTAATGCCACTTTCGTGCTACGATATTGTACTCGGGATGGATTGGTTGAGTAGGTACCACGCTAGTGTAGATTGTAGAGGAGGTAGAGTTTTGTTTGGTCTGCCAGGAGAGCCAGAGTTCGAGTTTGCTAGAGGAGTTGCAGAGCAGGAAGAAGGCATTATTTGTGGAGCTATGGTGGAAAACAAGGAGTTGACGCATCCGTTAATAACAGAGTTCTTGGATGTGCTTCCTGAGGAATTGTCAAGATTGCCGCCAGATCGAGATATTGAATTCTTTATAAACTTGGTACCAGGTACAGAACCAATTTCATAATATATCTATAGAGTAAACAACAGCGAGCTGGTCAAGCTGCAGAAGCAGGTGGACGAATTACAGGATAAGGGGTTTATCAGATCGAGTTCTTCACTGTAGGGGGGCTCGCTATTGTTTGTACCGAAGAAGGATGGATCAGTGTGCATGTGCATTGATTACAAGGCATTGAATAATCTCACTATCAAGAATAAGTACCCTTTGCCATGGATTGATGACTTGTTCAATTAGTTGAGTGGTGCCAAGGTGTTTTCTAAGATAGACTTGAGATCAGGCTACCACCAGGTGAAGTGAAGCCGGAGGACTTACCGAAGACTGCTTTTCGGACTTAGTATGGTCGGTATGAGTTTATGGTGATGTCGTTTGGGTTGACTAATGCCCCGACGGTATTTATGAATTTAATGAACAAGGTGTTCCATCAGTACCTTGACAAGTTTGTGGTGGTGTTCATCGATGACATACTCATATACTCGAAGACACCAGAGGAGTAAGAGGAGCATTTGGGTATTGTATTGGAGGTGCTGAGAAAGGAGAAGCAGTAAGGGAATCTGTCCAAGTGTGAGTTCTTCTTGGACAATATGGAGTTTTGGGGGCATGTTGTGACTGGTGATGGTATTTCAGTGGATCCGAAGAAGATCACAGCAGTAGAGTCTTGGAAGACCCCGAGTTCAGTAGCAGAGATCAGGAGTTTCTTGGGATTGGCAGGATACTACAGAAAGTTTGTGCAAAATTTTTGAGGATTGCTGAGCCGATGACCATACTCACCAGGAAGGATGTAGAGTTTGTTTGGATAGAGGATTGCCAGGTTGCTTTTGAAGAATTGAAGAAGAGATTGACGTCTGCTCCTATTTTGACATTGCCATCAGGGTCTGGAGGTTTCACTATTTATAGTAATGCATCAGGAAAAGGTTTGGGTTGTGTTATTCAGCATAATAGAAAAGTGATTGCCTATGCATCCAGGCAATTGTGTCCTCATTAGAAGAACTATCATACCCATGATTTAGAGTTGGCAGCAGTCATCTTCGCCCTGAAGTTACAAAAACACTATTTGTACGAAGAGCACATGGAGATCTTCACAGACTACAAGGGCTTGAAGTACATATTCACACAGAAGGAGTTGAACATGAGGTAGCATCGGTGGTTGAAACTGATGAAGAATTTTGACATCTCTTTGCAGTATCATCCTGGGAAAGCTAATATAGTTGTCGATGCCCTGAGCATGTATCCGTTAGCTATGTTTTTCTAACAGGATCGATATTTGTTGGAGGACTTGGAGAGCTTGGGCATTGAGGTAATAGTTTCTGGATTAGCTATGCAGATATGGAGATTACAGATACACTCAGAGCTGATGGACAGGATCAAAGCCGTCCAGTTTGAGGATGTATCTCTGAGGAGCATCAGAGCTCAGGTGAGAGCAGAATTGGAGGATAATTTTACCATTGTTGAGGATGGATCCTTGCGGCATGGTGTTAGATTGTGTGTGCCTAGTGGAGAGCTACATGAGAAGGTATTGCAGGAAGCGTATTGCTCTCAGTATTCCATACATACAGGTACCAACAAGATGTATCGGGATATGCGATAGAGTGTGTGGTGGTATGGCATGAAGAGGGAAGTGGTACAGTTTGTATCCAAATGCTTAGTGTGCCCGCAAGTGAAAGTCGAGAGGCAGAGCGCAAGTGGTTTACTTCAGCCATTACCCATTCCAGAGTGGAAGTGGGAGCACATTACTATAGATTTTGTGTCCGGACTTCCACGATCTCTAGGAGGAAAAGACGCGATTTAGGTCATCGTTGACAGGTTGACCAAGTTGGCCCATTTTTTGCCTTTTAAGGTGGGTTTGTCTACGGAGAAGCTGGCAGAGATGTATGTGAGGCAGATCGTCAAGATATATAGAGTTTTCGTCAGCATAGTCTTGGATCGGGATAGTCATTTTACTTCTCATTTCTGGAGGAGTTTGCAGGAGAGTTTGGGCACGCAGCTCAAGTTCAGTACTGCATATCATCCCCAAACAGATGGGCAGTCAGAGAGGATTCTATATAATCCCCTTGACTTTCTCTCTCCTCTCTCTTTTTCATTTCTTTTCTCTTTCTTCCCTTTTTCTCTCGTTCTTTATTCTCACTCCACTTCCTGTGGGAACTTGGATCTTGGTCTTAGGGCCTAAGAGTGTGGTTTCTAAACCCCTCTTAGTGGTGGAGTAGAAGAGTTAGGCTGGGAGCTCGACTTTAGGCAAGTACATCTTGCTCAAAAGTGGCATGGCCATGCTTTATTTTTAGTTTTCCATAGAAATTAAAGTTATATTGTTCTATAATATGCTCCTCTAAATTGCAGGATCTTTAGTATATGACATATTTGGTTTTGGTCGTTGGTTTTGAGTTTTGGCTCCTGAAAACCTATTTTTATAAAGTATTTTGTGGTTTTCATCTCTCAAAAATTACAGTTTTTAAAAACTAATATTCTCATGTTGTAGGGAATTCAATTTTATTCAATTTTGACTTTTGAAAATATAAACTCCGAATTAAAACAATATTTTTACAGCCAAAATTATTTTTATGAAAATTCTAAATTTTAGTTATGTCCCGGATTAGTATACCGACAATATACTACAGTATGCCATCGGTATACAAGTTTATATATATGTGCTCTCTGTTTTTCAGCCAGTTTACCGTTGGTATACTACAATATACCCTCAATATATCGATTTTGGCTATTTTTGGTTGATTTTGCCTATTTTGGCTAGTTTTTGTTCGTTTTTGTTCCGTTCTTTGACTATTTATTTTCCATAACATATTATTGCGACATTCCATTAGTTTAGGAAGTTGTTTTTCCCATAATCTAGACACGAGTTCATGTATAGCTAGATACCGTAGAATATTTTTGTGTGTTAATCTATTTTTATTTTGACATTTGACAATCGATTGTGAGTATTGTCCAATGTATCGCGTGTTATGATTTACAAGAACATTCGCCAGTTATAAATTGCGAATGACTCGTACCCATAGCTCGTCAATCTAGAACGATTCTCAAGTGTCCACGACTTGAGAATTTAAAATAAATTTGATAAGATAATTGACTAGTAAACTAATATAGATCATTGAAAAGGGAGGATACTTTGTGCTACCAGTGACTCATGTCGCTATGGCCCCCCATAGAGGTAGAGATAACCCCAATTGGTATGGGCCCCCTTACCTTTCCTTTTTGTAGTACGGGCTGAGGGGACCGTGGAGGACGATCAGTAGTCCTTTGTGTTAACTAATAAATCCAATTAGCGTGGGCTCCTGATCACTCTAGCTAGCCTTTGTTGTTATGTAGAGGGTATAAGAAATTCTTCAGTATGTAAAGATGAGACAAGTCAAGCTATCCCTTTATGTTATGCAGAGGGGATAAGAAATTCTTCAATAGGAAGAGATGAGACAAGTTATATGTCATAAGAAATTCTTCAGTATGTAGAGATATTCTTCAGTAGGGAGATTTACTTTACTATTTCTATTTGTGCTATGAGTTGTTCTTAGTGGTTATTGTTCGAGTTATGAGACTTTCCCTTCTATTTATCGCCCCCATGGCCACACGCATATCTGTAGCAAGATGGTTGTCACGCTCCAGAACAAAATAATGGAGAGCGGGGATGGACAAAGCCAGCTACGTATGCCAGAGTACTTAGTACCCAGAAATACGAATACGACTGTCTAAAACATGTGGGGTTTACACTACAATCCAACACTCAATACTAGGTCAAATAAATCCTAAGTATCTCAATCACATGTAAGCATTAAGTTACAAGATGTATAATCACCAAACATATAATAGTAAGGTATCCCAAACTATACATACATAGATCATCATGAAGCTAGTTCTACAAAATAGAGAACTATAAAGAGTTTGAGTCATACATGATCAACCCCATTTATAGTCTAGGATAAGTTAATCATGTCCTAACCTTTAGGCTAGATAATAAGTCCAAAATACGAGCTAAATACTTGTTCAGTGGCTAAACGCCTCAAAAGAAAAATTTATAATGATAAGTGGACGAATGGAAAAGAAACCTACTCAATTTCTCTGGTTCTCTAGGTTGTCACCATCTTGAGGTAGGTACGGTAGATTCCCCTGTACTGCTCCAAAATTTGGCCATACAAAATCAGTGGGGTCAGAACCCCAAAACAGGAAGTACCACAAGAAAGCCAAACTTAGGAACAAAAAACCATCATGTAATACAAAGCAATAAAATACTACGACAATTACGCAATAAATAAAGGGATCAAGTAAACATGCGGGTTTTAGATACAGAATAATGTACAGAAAAATATATTGAGCAAGACTAGAATATCAAGCAATCAATCACGACCATTCATGATTTACGGCTTGCTACCATTAGCTAACTAGGGTTATCATAATTCTAAATACTAGCATATGTAATAAAGATTCCGTGCAGCCACATGCTCTGTAGACTGTCCAAGTTATCTAGGCGAAAGGTTACATAGTATAATTAACATACATAAATCTTTGTACAGGTAATGCAACACTCGTTGGTGTGCTGGAAGTGTGCTCCTAATGATGGAGAGCTCCAAATCCATCAGGTATAGTAGGGATAACGGGATTACATGTAGCCCGAATATCTCTCTCTAAAAGATTCTAGGTTATCAAGCTAGTTCATTATCATGGACATTTTATTCAAGAATTTTTGATCGTGGTGCCTGAAGTTCTGCCTTAGACATAATACAAGACAGGACAATAGCTTAACAAGAATAATCAGGATAGGACCAAGGAATTAACCACCGGAATAAAATTCTAGCAGTATAAGTGTCATAGTTTAGGGGTCTAGAGACATGAGTGTGCCTCGCCGAGCCGCTATCAGGAATATCAGTACAACACCAGAATATCAGAGAAGTTGGGAACTCATGATCAATATCATGCGAACCCTATAATCCATCAAGAAGTCGAGATCAATACCAAACATAAAATCAAGCTAACATTTATCAAGGAATGCCACTATCCAAAAATGCTCCAGTCAAAATACACTGGCAGGAAAGTACACAAAACAAGAAAATATGCAAGGGAAAAATCATGCCACTGAGAAGTATCACGGACGCATGAGCAAACGTATGCCTGAAAAGCTGCCACAAGAATATAGCAACATAACCATGTCTGTCGCATAGATCAGACAGGCGAATGAATAAGATGTCGCATGAATAGGCCAAACTGCATGCACTGCCAAGCCGCATGCCTCAAAAGAAAGTCCCCCTAGGGACATGAGCTGAATGATAGATCTTAAATACATGTCAGAGAAGTGACTGATGAGACAATTTGACTGAATGATATGCCAGAAAGTAGGTCAAAAGAAAATGAAAAAGCATAAAAAGTCGTTCAGAAGGAGTGCGGGATCATGCGCTCGAAAGAAGAGGAGTATAGCATCCTGCCACATGACTACTTGGCCGTATGGATATTTTATGCGCCCGGTGAGCCAAACACAAGGAGTTCTGTCACTTGTCTTTTTCAAGCACGTTGTTTCAGAATACATGTGTAATCAGACATGCGCCCAACAAATTAGGCACATGCTGGGAAGGTCTACGATAAGAGTTCGTGTTGCATAGCTCTCTCTGCTGTATAGATTTCTGGTGCATGAAACTCCCTCATCCCAAACAGCAAGTTTACCACGGAAAAGCTCAAAAAACCAAAATTTTGCTATCTCCATAAAATTCTCATTTTAAGTAAAAATCCAGTAAAACAAATTTCAAAACCGCATGAAATCGAATGCTCTACAATATGGAATAATAAGTTTTCAAGAATACTAAGTTTTAATAGATCAAAACCAAAAAACACCATAAAAACCAAACATAGAAATTTAGATCTACTCCATTCAGGCCATCAAATCCAAAAATGCTAAGTACTAAACATGTAGAGGAGCTCATTGAGCACAATATAGACTAATAAAATATAAGAAAATACATAAAATCAAAATATACAAGTTCTTTATTGTTTGGCAAGATGTACTTGCCTAAATCTAATAACTACCAACTATCACTAGCAAATCCCACGGCCAAGGCCGGCCCCAAGCTGTGGGTGGAGAAGAAAATGAAGAGGAAGAAAGTGAAAGGGAAAAAAATGGAAGAGAATAAGAAGTGAAGAAGAGAGAGCAAGAAATGAGCTTATATAGCAAGGGGTTGACTACACTATTCACACATCTAGAAATTATCCAAAAGCAAATCCAAAAAATATACAGGAAACAATCCTACTAAAATTGTACGCGTATCTCGGATACGAATACGAAAATAGTGAGCCGAGTCTCACAACTCTCCACTCCTTAGAAAATTTTATCCTCGAAATTTCAATAAGGTACAAAATCTAGTAAGAAAATCCAAGAAAGCAAATGAAAATAAGATAAGCGAGCACAATCTACTAACTACCTATAGCAACTTAAGCACATACACAAGACAGGAACAAGATAAGAGATACACGATAAGTATACCTCACGAGTCAAACAAATATGGGTAACAAGTTTGGATATCATCCTCGCATTCCCAAGTCGACTCGTTCGGCGAGTGATGTCCCAAAGCCATACGGACTAATCGTATAGTCCGGTTCTTGAGAATCTTCTCTCTTCGGCCCAAAATAGATACAGACCACTCCTTATACGAAAGGTCAGTACCAACGACCAATTCTAAATGATCTAGGACATGGCTTGGATACGGGATGTACCGTTGTAAACCCCCTCAACCAAAAATAGATATTTTGTATGTATTTTATATTTATTGCATTTATTTTAGATTATTTTAAATTAATTAAAACCTAATTGTTGTATTAGGATACTTTTTTTGTAGTTTGGACATTAATGATATAGGATGACCCGATAATCTATAACGTCCTTCATAGGAAGTAGCCTACAACGGAGACACTAATAATAGGATCTTTTCATGATACAAAATTTGGTCATTCACTATATATAATTTATTTATGGTTATTTTTCAATCAAATATCCAACCCAAAGCCATGAATTAATTTATTGGACACTAGTGGCTTAAAATAGGATATATATATATATATATATATATATATATATATATATATATATATATATATATATATATATATATATATATATATATATATATATATATATTATGTAGAATTTATTTTTAGAAGGATGGAATTTGAATCATTCTTGAGATTGGGTCAAACTTTGCACCTTATCCACTTTTAGAGCCAATCCAATTCTAATAATTTCATATTTGGAAACCCTCTACTTTAAATATTTTATCCATCCATTTTTTGTAGCATCCACTTATTTAAATTCATGAATCAAAATTTTGATTTATCCTACTAGAATTCCAATCAAATCTTAATGATTACTAGATTAAAGATTTACCAAAGATTTGTATTTATTCATCTATTATCTTAGCCCTTTAGAATCCAAATCAAATCTTGGTTATTAATATCTAATTGGATTAGAGATTTACCTTAGATTTACTACCAACCTAATTAGGAAACAACCTAATATATATACATAAACTATCTTTCTCATCTTCCCTTCTAAAAATCATAACCAAATTTTCCTACAAAACCCTAATTTCTTCTCTCCACCAAAAACCCTAACCGCCAACTTCACCACCAAGGCTGACCCCCCCCCACCCACGTGGACACGCCATCTCCTCTTCCAATAACCTTAGTTCTTCATCCTTCTCTCTCTCTAGTAAGTCTTCTTCTTCCTCTAACCTCTCTAATGTGTATGAAATCATGAATAAATGTTTGTATATATATAAATAAATAATTTTCTATGTGTTTTTAATCCATTGTCATGTTTTTCATTGTAGGATTTTATTTTAGAGTTTGCATGTAAAGATTTGAACCCATGAATGCATGTATGCACCCATAAGTAGAAACCTTAATAAATTATGTTAATAATAAATAAATATGATATTTAAATTATTTTTATCCATATTTTTACTCATTATTTTATAATATTTAATTATTATTTTTTTTGGAATAAATTGTATGTACAATGGAAAGGGTGACCTAGTTTTATATTTTCTCCAAAATTCCACATCGAAACTTTGTAAATAATTAAAATATGATGTTATTAACCTAAATTAAATTCAGTTTTTAATATATTTTGCAAGCAATATTATTTTTTATTTAAATAATTTTTATGCATAAAAAGTTACCTAGTTGACCTAGTTTTGATGTATGTAAGTTGGAGATCCTTGGATCTTGTTAGGACTTGATCATTGATAGAAAATCCTAAAAATTTTTGGTGAAGTATTATTTTTCCAGAAATTATATGTTCTTAAATTATATCAAAATTATATTGTTTGATGATTATATTGTCACAACAGCCATGTACCACCTATTTTGCATGCATACTAGCAATTTTGATTTCGAACCCTAATAGGATCAACTTATAGATAATAAAATCCTAATTATTTTTTTATAGATAAAAAAATAGTATTTATTGTATTTATTACTGATTTTTTCATATTTATTCAGATTTTATTCCTATTTTAAAAAATTAGAATTCTAGGTATTTTATGTAACAAGTTGACCTAGTTTTGACAAAACTTGACCCCGACAATTTCGGACTTAAATTTCGACAAAAAGTCTATATTTTATATATCTAAAATTATGTTATGTTATTTTAATTCTTATTTTTAATCATTTATTCCAAAATTATCTATTTATCAAAAATTAGTTTTATTGACTTGTGGGTAACCTGTTATGACCTAGTTTTGGTTACTTGATTTTTGACTCATAAAAATTATAGGAGATGAACCTATCACTAAAACTCTTATTTTCTAATAAAATTCTAGAATTATTATTTTTGAGAATTAATGTCTTTAAAAAAGATTTTTGGTAATGTTTAACGACTAGTAATTTTTTGAGGGCTAGTTACTTGCATGTGCAATCAACGTAGAATTAAGAACTAGTTAATAACCTAATTTTAACTTGATAGTAAAAGTATAATTAGTATAATAATTATTTGGTAGTTGTTCGAGACGTTCCTGTGGAGTGCTCCGGACCAGATTTGTTGTGCTCGCATCTTGGTTTGGAAGGCAAGTACATCTTGCTTGATTGTATTGTTCAGTTTACATATGCCTTATTTTTATTTTGTTATATGTGTGCACACATCTTAGAGTAGCAGACATACCTATTATATTGTGAAGATACGTGGTATCTTCTGACCTAACACTATTTCAAACACGTTCACTGAGTGAGTGAGTGCATAGACTGGCGTGTTGACTGGCCATCTGTATATGAGTTCGCGTCTTGTGTTAGTTGTTAGTGTTAGTTTGGATTCTAGATTTTATTAACGTCATTGCATTATGTCTGCACTGCGTATACGGTTCGAATAGTTCATTGGGAGAGGAGAATCTGCTATTGAGCGTATGAGATTTTTGTTTCTTACTGTATTATGAAAATGGTGCAACTGTGTAACCCTCGAGTTCTATGGAACGTCTGGTGGGATGAAGGTTCTTCTATTTCTCCCTCCTCATGCGCCATTAGAGATGTCTCGAGAGCACATCATATAGATAGTTTAGTTACTCTATTTATTGTTTACTGCTTTACATTTATGTATGTCGATTTATTGTGTATTTGTTATGTCCCTCTGAGGACCTGGCACCTTTGTCAGATCCAGACGAGAACTTGTGCCCGATGGACTACGAAATTAGTGATTTTGCTGATGAGGACATTGAGTTAGAGCCACTGGAGTTTCCTTGAGCATCCTGGACGACAGATGCTTAGAGTCTTGGGTGTCATTATCTAGTTAGCTGACGCCGATATTATTTTTATTATTTATTTATTACTTCATTGTATTCTTTTAGTAATTATTTGTACTCATTTTTTGTGGATTGTTCTCCACTAGACTTTATATGTAATGGACTTTAGACTTATCTATTTATTCAGTTCCTTATTCTGTGATATTTGTGGATGAGACTAGATTATACCTGCCTATGATATTGAGTCTTAGTTATATTTTACAGTGTACTACGACTGGTTAGGTCCATTAAATTGGGTTCCTATACTTATTTGTACAGCTGGCATGTGTACATATACCTGGTCCTACGTATTTTGGGACTGGAACGTGACATATATTTAGTGGTGGCCCATGCAGGTCAAGAGTATATTATCTCGGTTACGTTACTGTATCGAGCAAGCCTGCAAATATGATTAGATACCCACATACTTGACTTTCCTTTTTATTTTTGTTCTGAATTCTTGAACTCACCTACCTTCCTTGACCTTCAAAATTATACTCGCTTAATTCTCTTGACATCGGTATCCTTGTTTTCTCACCTCTTCCTATGTAATATACTTTCCTAATAGTTCCTTGAGTTTAGCCTTCTGCGAGAATATAAGAATCCTTGTTTTTAGGGTTAGAAGATAATTATGATAGCATACATACTAAGAAAAACAAATTAGAATATTGGCAGCTCCTAAAAGTTTAGCATACTTAATGAACCCTCGCATCCAATACCTGTAAATTGATTAACCATTATCCCTTGATATATTTAGGAATGACTTGAGAGTAGCATAGACACTACTACGGTTAGTTATAAATTTGACCATATTGTTTGACCCTAGTATTGAGGAACCAATAGAAATCCAAGGTTGAATATTAGGACTAAACCTAACTTTCATAGTGAGATAATATAAGAGGACTATAAATTTAGATTCTTATATTGATATTAGCATAGCAGTACCTTAGAAAACCAAGAGGAATGAACCAATATCTTAGTAAGAGCAAGGGTACCCTACCTTCAGCTTAGTAGATCACCTAAAATCTATGATCATCATTAAGTTATACTTGAGTCTCCATGAGTCACCGATCGTGCCATCTTATACAACTATCTATATACTTTTCCATCATGACAATCCCTCCCTCCATCATAGATCAATTATCATAGCTCTTTACCAATTAAAATATATTGAATGATTAGAAGGTTTTCCTTGATCATACCTCAAACATAGAGACTAGCATACCATCTTCCCTTAGGAAACAAAAAATATTATCAAGAGTCTCTCTATTTACTTTATATCTTGTTTCTTCGAAACCTTAATGCTCATTATTTATGCGATGACTAAAATTTTTTTGCATCTTTCAAATCGTGGCACCTTACCCTTCTAATGGTAGGCCTAGAGATTCCTTTTTTGTTAGGATATATAGTTAGTAGGATTATAGTTTGTTAATCTTAAATTTTAAATTTTTGTGCTTATTAGTTAGAACTTGATAGTTTGAGTTATCATTTAGATTATGATTTTATGATTATCCTTTAGTTTCAAATCAAGTAATATGTTTCA
This sequence comes from Iris macrosiphon, assembly GCA_036927795.1. Taxonomy (NCBI): domain Eukaryota; kingdom Viridiplantae; phylum Streptophyta; class Magnoliopsida; order Asparagales; family Iridaceae; genus Iris; species Iris macrosiphon. Next base: position 81,008,900 of record JAYESA010000010.1, on the reverse strand, counting down.
CATATCTCAATACAGTTTATATCCTCTCACACTTGAGAGCTAGTAACTTCTCCATTCTTAAGTTATAGTATTAGTTGATTCTTGTAAGTTGGGTAGCATGCCGCACAACCTATTATCCCATAGTCCTTTTGTAACACCCCGTTCCGCTCAAGCAGACTGCCATCTCAAACGGCAATAGTGCAGCTGTCCCGACCCGCTTTGTCTCAAAGAGAATGCAAAAGATATCCAGACTTGTCCCTATAGGAATCTGGCTTAGGCTTTCAGAGGCTCGCTCAGGCGTATCGCTCTACCGAGGCGAATCATCGCTAAGGTGGGTGGCTACGATAAACTTGTCTTTGCTTAGCCAGCACACATAATATCTGGAATATACATGCTAGTCGCTAGGTGATTCACCCCCTGCATGCTAATAAATCTAACGCACCTAGCTAAGGGAAAAATTCCAACTTGTATTGCCTGCTAGAACATGGAAATTGAAATATTGTTTGTATTCAGACCCTCGCATGCTAAGTCCCTTAACGGTTTCAACTCTCGGCTTACCTTCTGGTCCGAGCAACGTGTCTGCTTATGTTCCTTAGAAACGCATGCTTGTCTGCTTGTATGTTGCCTTGTATTCATCCAAACCCCGGAAGACTACCAAGTAGTCGTTCCATGCCTGAATGAACTTGCAAGTATCCGGGACCGTTAGGTCACCAAGGCAAATTCTGAACCAGGGAATCTGCACCAAGAATGAATAATCCCTGAATTACAGCTCAAGGGGCAAACTACTGAATCCTGTCCCAACAAGTTCATATATATATTATGTTTCGAACTCGTTCCATACCGAACTTGTTCATATATATATTCTGCCACGAACTTGTTTCTGTATCTGACCTGAGACCCTGACTAGCATGTCGCGGACAACTTGTAAAAAGGTGATCTTCGAATCTCGTTCCGCGGGCGGTCACCGGGGCACTGGGGCCGACCCGGTCTAGACGGAACTTCTGGTAGTCGTCTGTTTCGGCGGGATGAAGTGCAATGCCCATCGTGTTCATTGCTTGCACTTCATCCTCGACCCTGAGACTATAAACGGTAGTCGTCTGTTTCGGCGGGATAAAGTGCAATGCCCTTCGTGTTCATTGCTTGCACTTCATCCTCGACCCTGAGATTACAAATCTGGTCCTTTATGGCTATGCCAGCGACTTCTGTTCATATAGATAAGTCATCCCCGCTTAGCGGCTATCGGTATGCGAGTCATTGCATCGCATCAACTGAACACCTGAACGATCTGGATAAAATGACCCTCGTGTTTGCATATGCTATGCCTCCTGAATGTTATACTTGCCCGTGCTTGATTAATAATGTTTGCCTTGGACAGGAAAGGAGAAAGGGTAAGTGGTAAGTCTCGCCGTATTTCCTCTCATGTTGCACGGCGCACTGTCCGACACATTAGGCTATTCAAATCTTGCATGAAACTGATCCTAAGGCAACTAGAAAGACAACTTAATAGTTGTGCACGGAACCTGTATATCGTGTTTGGATTTGTCGAGCGGGCGAGTAGCTTCCCCACCAGTGCATTCAATGTACTGATAATCCACCAGTTTGCTTGCAGGGTACGGAAGAACCTTGTTCGGTGGGGATGCCTCCTTCGTGCGTGCTAAGGCCAGGAGTTTCCTCTGAAGCCTTGCAACGGTGCGTCCGGAACTGAAGCACATATACAAGACATAATGTTGTGAACATAGCCCGAACATCTCCTGATCATCGCCTGTACGCTTTTACTGTTTCAGAGAGAGAGGCTTGAGCGACTTGTAATCTCGGCTATACGCCGCCTGTAACACATGTTTATATTAATAAAGAGTTGCTTTACTCCAAACTTGTATTTTAATGCTTCCGCTATATTGCCAACTCAATGAACCTGTTACCGATCGCTATGCGTTCATGACTCCGCTGCACTCGGACAATCTGTGCGACTCTGTGGCTTAGAACTCTTACCGCCAGCCAATGAATCATGGCCTTGCACGGGCACGGTTCACGCTCGTGCGGCATCACGCCCGGATGGGTTAAGCGATCGTTCCGCGGGAGCGCTGGCGAGGGTGATTCCCGCCTAGTGGGAACGGCCGATTGCCTGCGGGAGATCGGGGCATGACATAGTGGTATCAGAACCTGGCTTCTACGCCTTTGGACTTCGATTTGATATCTCTGTTTCGAAAGCTCGTTCGTGGGTTATGTGCACGCTCTCTCTCAATGCCTCGATGGGATGTTCCAACAATAAGTCTTAATACTTTCAAAATGCGTTTTGAATGTTATGATATGCTTGCTTGTCTGCTGTTGTGCTGCGAGTGGCCTTTGTGCCAACCTGTGCGAACCCTTGAGAGTATCGCTAGTAGCTTGTCCGATTTTCACTAACCCTAAGTTTGGTTGAATGCATCTATTCGAGGGATGCCTTGAACTAGTGCACCATCCAAGACTTAAGAAAAAGTGAAACTCGAGTGCTAAGACTTCGCTATCACTAAGCTGGTTGACGTGTTCACGCTAGAAGTGCACTTCGAAAGTGCGCACGATCCAGTCTAAGCGATATGCTGATTTCGACGCTTGTGCAAGTGAATATCCAAATGAACAAGTATAACGACTTGTCTAGGATTGCCTCAACCCTAGATCACTGCTTGTCCTTAGTAAGTCTCGAGGACGAGACTTTTTCTAAGTTGGGTAGGATGTAACACCCCGTTCCGCTCAAGCAGACTGCCGTCTCAAACGGCAATAGTGCAGCTGTCCCGACCCGCTTTGTCTCAAAGAGAATGCAAAGGATATCCAGACTTGTCCCTACAGGAATCCGGCTTAGGCTTTCAGAGGCTCGCTCAGGCGTATCGCTCTACTGAGGCGAATCATCGCTAAGGTGGGTGGCTACGATGAACTTGTCTTTGCTTAGCCAGCATACATAAAATCTGAAATATACATGCTAGTTGCTAGGTGATTCACCCCCTGCATGCTAATAAATCTAACGCACCTAGCTAAGGGAAAAATTCCAACTTTTATTGCCTGCTAGAACATGGAAATTGAAATACTGTTTGTATTCAGACCCTCGCATGCTAAGTCCCTTAACGGTTTCAACTCTCGGCTTACCTTCGGGTCCGAGCAACGTGTCTGCTTATGTTCCTTAGAAACGCATGCTTGTCTGCTTGTATGTTGCCTTGTATTCATCCAAACCCCGGAAGACTACCAAGTAGTCGTTCCGTGCCTGAACGAACCTGCAAGTATCCGGGACCGTTAGGTCACCAAGGCAAATTCTGAACCAGGGAATCTGCACCAAGAATGAATAATCCCTGAATTACAGCTCAAGGAGCAAACTACTGAATCCTGTCCCAACAAGTTCATATATATATTCTGTTTCGAACTCGTTCCATACCGGACTTGTTCATATATATATTCTGCCACGAACTTGTTTCTGTATCTGACCTGAGACCCTGACTTGCATGTCGCGGACAACTTGTAAAAAGGTGATCTTCGGATCTCGTTCCGCGGGCGGTCACCGGGGCACTGGGGCCGACCCGGTCTAGACGGAATTTCTGGTAGTCGTCTATTTCGGCGGGATAAAGTGCAATGCCCATCGTGTTCATTGCTTGCACTTTATCCTCGACCCTGAGACTACAAACGGTAGTCGTCTGTTTCGGCGGGATAAAGTGCAATGCCCTTCGTGTTCATTGCTTGCACTTCATCCTCGACCCTGAGACTACAAATCTGGTCCTTTATGGCTATGCCAGCGACTTCTGTTCATATAGATAAGTCATCCTCGCTTAGCGGCTATCCGTATGCGAGTCATTGTATCGCATTAACTGAATACCTGAACGATCTGGATAAAATGACCCTCGTGTTTGCATATGCTATGCCTCCTGAATGTTATACTTGCCCGTGCTTGATTAATAATGTTTGCCTTGGACAGGGAAGGAGAAAGGGTAAGTGGTAAGTCTCACCGTATTTTCTCTCATGTTGCACGGCGCACTGCCCGACACGTTAGGCTATTCAAATCTTGCACGAAACTGATCCTAAGGCAACTAGAAAGACAACTTAATAGTTATGCACGAAACCTGTATATCGTGTTTGGATTTGTCGAGCGGGCGAGTAGCTTCCCCACCAGTGCATTCAATGTACTGATAATCCACCAGTTTGCTTGCAGGGTGCGGGAGAACCTCATTCGGTGCGGATGCCTCCTTCATGCGTGCTAAGGCCAGGAGTTCCCTCTGAAGCCTTGCAACGGTGCATCCGGAACTGAAGCACATATACAAGACATAATATTGTGAACATAGCCCGAACATCGCCTGATCATCGCCTGTACGCTTTTACTGTTTCAGAGAGAGAGGCTTGAACGACTTGTAATCTCGGCTATACGCCGCCTGTAACACATGTTTATATTAATAAAGAGTTGCTTTACTCCAAACTTGTGTTTCAATGCTTTCGCTATATTGTCAACTCAGTGAACCTGTTACCGATCGCTATGCGTTCATGACTCCGCTGCACTCGGACAATCTGTGCGACTCTGTGGCTTAGAACTCTTACCGCCAGCCAATGAATCACGGCCTTGCACGGGTACGGTTCACGCTCGTGCGGCATCACACCCGGATGGGTTAAGCGATCGTTCCGCGGGAGCGCTGGCGAGGGTGATTCCCGCCTAGCGGGAACGGCCGATTGCCTGCGGGAGATCGGGGCGTGACACCTTTTGATCCATTAATGAAGTGTAATTGAATGACACCAACTATAGGCTAGCATAAAAAGATCGTGTTTATCCAGACTGTAAGGCTTTAGAGGCCCATACCCCCATTTGGTCGACCAGAGACTTAGACAAAGTTAGAATGGCAAATATAGAGGCACAACCACCGGACGAGTCTTATATTCTTGATGAACTTGAACTATTCATCATAATCTCACATACTTATATTTTTAGACTATCTTGACTCATGTTGCTATTACAGCCTAGTTTTGCAAGCTTATTCCTTATTAAGCTTGTTCATGACATGTATTATTGGGGGCCCACACTAATACATTGTCAAAATTAGAATTAGTGTATTATGGTCTGTACAACCTTAGTGCACTTGGTTCGTTCTTCGTATGAATACTTTACGTGGATTGAGATATAGTTGACTTAACTTGTTAGACAAATATACTTGCCCTCTAGGCAGGTCAGAGCATATTGTATCGGTTATCTAACTGTACTGATATGAGCATGCAAGTAGAAATTTACCAAAAATAAGATTTTAATCCACAACTGCCTTGACAAGTCCCTTTTGAATTCTTTAATCGCCTTAAAATCCGTACTTGTATTCTATCACCTCCTTCTTGAATTCTATATTGTTGTTTTTTGTCTTTTCCTATTTCGAAAAGACGAACGCTTGTGCTTGATATAAGTTTGACACACGGATAGTACTAGATATAATCCATAGGCCAATCGTATTACTTTGTGACTATCTTTGTAATTAAGGGCATATCACATATTAGATATTTTGTGTTAAGATGTTGAGGATTAGCAAGCACTATTGGATGAGTGAGAATTTTTTTTCTTAAAGGTATAGCCTTGTGTTTATCAAAGATTGGTAAATTCTAAACTGGGTAGAAGTTGTATTTTCAACTTGAGATAAAGGTTATATGAAGGTAAAAATCTTAGATCGTGATCAAGTAAGATAAGATTGAGAGATTTAAGTCATTTAATTTTGAGAATTTTTTTTTGGATAATTATAATGATGAGGATTTAACTTTAAAGATAAGAATGCCTTCTAGAATAAATTTTGAAATTTTGATATTGTGGAACAAATATTTATAATTTGAGCACATGATTTAAATTTTGAATATTGGAGATTCAATCAACGATTTAAATTTTAAGGATAAAAATAGAATTCTAAATATGAACATTGATGGATTAAATTTAAAATTTTATAATTTGATGATTTGAATTAAAAGTTAAATTTTGGTTGTTGGATCAACTATTTGAAATGTTGAGGATGGAAATTAAATTTAAAATTTGAAGAGTACAAAATTCTTAAGTTGAAAATAGAAATAAGATTTGATTAGAGTTGTTTACTATTTAAAATCTAGAGGTGATTATGATAGTTGGAATCGTGATTTGAAATTTAAGGTTGGTTATTTAAATCTTGAAGATGTCATATAGATTTGACTAAAATTTAGATTTATATTATTTAAAATTTGAGAAGAGATTACGATAGGTGAAATTTTGATTTAAACAGTGGTTATTTTAATTTTGAAGAGATTGTGATGGATTTGAATAGATTTTGTTATTTAAATTTTTAAGAAGATAATGGTTGACTTGAATTAGATACGAATTTGGAGGATTTAACAAATCGTGCTTTAGTTTTAATTTCGAGGACAAAATTCTTGTAAGTTGGATAGATTGTAAATTCTCTCACCCAAAAATAGGTATTTTGTATGTATTTTATATTTATTATATTTATTTTAGATTATTTTAAATTAATTAAAACTTAATTATTGTATTAGGATAAATCTATGTAGTTTGGATATTAATGATATAGGATGATCCAAAAATCTATAACGTCCTTCATAGGAAGTAGCCTACACGGGAGACACTATTAATAGGATATTTTTATGACACAAAATTTGGTCATTCAATATTAGTATGGCACTAGTGTAACAACCGTAGTTCTTATATTTAATGTTTAGAGATTTTTATATATATAATTTATTTATGGTATTTTTTAATCAAAATACCCAACCCAAAGCCATGAATTAATTTATTGGACACTAGTGGCTTAAAATAGGGTAATTATATATATATATATATATATATATATATATATTATGTAGAATTTATTTTAGAAGGATGGAATTTGAATCCTTCTTGAGATAGGGTCAAACTTTGCACCTTATCCACTTTTAGAGCCAATCTAATTCTAATAATTTCATATTTGAAAACTCTCTACTTTAAATATTCTATCCATCCATTTTTTTGTTGCATCCACCTATTTAAAATCATGAATCAAATATTTGATTTATCTCACTAGAATTTTAATCAAATCTTAATGATTATTAGATTAAATATTTACCAAACATTTGTACTATTCATCTATTATCTTATCTCTTTAGAATCCAAATCAAATTTTGGTTATTAATATCTAATTGTATTAGAGATTTATCTTAGATTTACTAACAACCTAATTAGGAAATAACCTAAAATTAATCCTATTTCTACCCACCTCAAACCCGCGACCTCCCCATACGTGCACACACCTCACGCGACCCCCCTCTCTACCTTTCTCTCTCCATATATATATATATATATATATATATATATATATATATATATATATATATATATATATAAACTCTCTTTCTCATCTTTCCTTCTAAAATTTCTACACAAAATTCTCCTTCAAAATTCTAATTTTTTCTCTCATCCAACAACCCTAGCCACCGCTATCACCACCAAAGCTGCACCCCCCCCCCCCTCACGTGGACACGTCATCTTCTCATCCAAGAATAATAGTTCTTCATCCTTATCTCTCTCTAGTAAGTCTCATTCTTCCTCTAACCTCTCTAATGCGTATGAAAGCATTAATAAATATTTCTATATATTTAAATAAATAATTTTATATGTATTTTTAACCCATTGCCAGTTCTTCATTGTAGGATTTAATTTTAGAGTTTGCATGTAAAGATTTGAACACTTGAATGCATGTATGCACCCATAGGTAGAAACCTTGATTAAATCATGTTAAAAATAAAGAAATATGATGCTTAAATTATTTTATCAAAATTTTTATTGATTATTTTGGAATTTTAAATTATTATTTTTTGGGAATAAATTGTATGTACAATGGGAAGGGTGACCTAGTTTCATGTTTTCTCCAAAACTCTGCATCGAACCCTTCTAAAATATTATAAATAATTAAAATATGATTTTATTAACCTATATTAAATTTAGTTTTTAATATATTTTCTAGAAATATTATTTTTGATTTAAATAGTTTTTATGCATAAAAAGTCACCTAGTTGACCTAGTTTTGATGTATGCATGTTGGAGACCCTTGGACCTTGTTAGGACTGGATCATAGATAAAAAGTCCTAAATTTTCTTGATAAAGTATTATTTTTCCAGAAATTATATTTTCTAAAATTATATCAAAATTATATTATTTGATAATTATAATGTCACAACACCCATGTACCACCCATTTTGCATGCATACTAGTAAGTTTGATTTCTAACCCTAATAGGATCAGCTTGTAGATGGTAAAATTCTAATTATTTTTGTATAGATAAAAGAAATAGTATTTATTGTATTTATTACAAATTTTATCATATTTATTCAGATTTTATTCCTATTTAGAAAATTTAGAATTCTAGATATTTTATGTAACAAGTTGACCTAATTTTGACAAAATTTGACACCGACAATTTCAGACTCAAATTTCGACCAAAAATATATATTTTCTATATCTAAAATTATATTATGTTATTTTAATTCTGATTTTTAAGTATTTATTCCAGAATTATCTATTTCTCAAAAATTGGTTTTATTGACTTGTCGGTAACCTGTTATGACCTAGTTTTATTTTTAAACTTGATAGTAAGAATTTAATTAGTATAATAATTAATTGATAGTTGTTCGAGACATTTCAGTGGAGAGCACCGGACCAGATTTGTTGTGCTCGCATCTTGGCTTGGAAGTCAAGTACACCTTGCTTGATTGTATTGTTCAGTTTATATATATGCCTAGTTTTTATTTTGTTAGTTGGGTGCACGCATCTTAGAGTAGCAGACATACCTATTATGTTGTGAAGATATGTGGTATCCTCTGACCTGACACTATTTCAAACATGTTTACTGAATGAGTGAGGGCATGGACTGGCGTGTTGACTGGCCATCGATACGTGAGTTCGCATCTTGTGTTAGTTGTTGGTGTTAGTTTGGGTTCTAGATTTTATTGACGTTATTGTATTATGTCTGCACCGTGTATACGGTTCGGATAGTTCATTGGGAGGGAAGAATCTGCTAGTTAGCGTATGAGATTTTTGTTTCTTACTGTATTGTGAAAATGGTGCAACTTTGTAACCCTCGAGTTCTACGGAACGCCTGGTGGGACGACAGTTATTCTATTTCTCTCCCTCATGCGCCATTAGAGATGTCTCGAGTGCACATCACATAGAAGGTATAGTTACCCTATTTATTACTTACGGTTTTACTTTAATGAATGTCGATTTTTTGTGTACTTGTTATGTCCCTCTGAGGACCTGACATATTTTTCAGATCCAAACGAGCACTTGTGCCCAACGGACTACGGAGTTGGTGATTTTGCTGATGAGGACATCGAGGTAGTGCCACTGGTGCGTCCTGGACGATAGTTGCTTTGAGTCTTGGGTGTCATTATCTAGTTAGCTGACGCTCGTACTATTTTTATTATTTCTTTATTACTTAGTTGTATTTTTCAGTAATTATTTGTACTCATTTTTCGTTGATTTTTCTCCACTGACTTTATATGTAGTGGACTTGAGACTTATCTATTTATTCAGTTTCTTATTCTGTGATATTTGTGGATGAGACTAGATTATACTTGCCTATGATATTGAGTCTTACTTATATTTTACAGCGTACTATGACTAGTTAGGTCCATTAAATTGTGTTCTTATACTTGTTCGTACAACTGGCAAGTATACGTATACCTGGTCCTACATATTTTAGGATTGGGATGTGACAACCGTCGTAACTGGGATACATGGAATACATTATGTATCTCACAAAGTGATGATGGAAGAGCGAGATAATAGAAAACATCTCCCACTCGCTCAAGGATATTGAACGGACCTATATGCCTAGGACTAAGCTTTCCTCGTACTCCAAACCTGATAACTCCTCGGATAGGCAAAATCCAAAGGAATACATGGTCGCTGACAGAGAAATCAAGAGGTCGTCGGTAGGAATCAGCCCAATGACACTGACGGTCCTGAGCCACTCTAAGATGCTTTCTGAACTTCCTAACTACCTCAACCGTCTGTGTTATTATCTCGGGGCCAAGCATCTGCCTCTCGTCTACATCATCCCAAGCTAAAGGTGATCTGCATCTTCTGTCATATAATGCCTCGAAGGAAGCCATTTGAATACTTTCTTGGAAGTTGTTGTTATAGGAGAATACTACCAAGTGTAGGCGATCTTCCCATGAACCTCCAAAGTCAAGAATGTATGACCGAAGCATATCCTTAAGGGTTTGAATCGTACGCTCTGACTGGCCATATGTATGTGGGTGGTAAGTTGAACTGAACTTTAGATGGGTACCCAAACTCTGCTGAAGACTCTGCCAAAAGTGAGACGTAAACTTGGAATCATTGTCTGAGACGATGCTAACTGGTACTCCATGAAATCGGACAATATGCCTCATGTACATCTCGGCTAACTGTTCGGTAGACTGCCTTACTCTAAAGGAAAGAAAGTGGGCGACCTTCGTGAGACGATCCACTATTACCCAAATATCATCTCTGTCAGCTGGGATCTAGGAAGACCAGTCACAAAATCCATGGTAATGTGATCCCACTTCTATTCTGGAATTGGTAAAGGTTGAAGAAGTCCAGCCGGTCTCTGATGCTCAACCATAACCAATTGGCAAACCAAACATCGAGAGACAAACTGGGTATCTCCCTCTTCATTCCATTCTACCAGAAATACTGATAAATATTTCGGTAACTTCGTACCTCATGGATGAACTGAATATTGAGAATTATGGGCTTCTGACATAATCTCGTGACGTATATCTCCGCTAGGTATGCAAAGACGATTTCCAAACCGGAGTATCCTATCACTGTGAATGCTCAAATCTATTCTTTGTCATGCCTCACACTCCGCTCTGAGTCACTAAAATATGGAATTTGTTGGCTGTGTTGCTCTAATTCTTTCCATAATACTAGACTGAACTTGCAAACCAGCCATCACTATTACATTATCGGGTAGCACTATTTCTATCCCTATCTCCTGAAGATCTTCCAAGATTTTTGGCTGTAGTGTCAAGAAATTGGCTCATGCTCTCCTTCTCAAAGTATCTGCAACTACGTTGGGCTTCCTCTAGGTGATACTGAAGGTCAAGATCATAACCTGCTAATAATTCTAGCCATATCCTCTGTCGCATATTGAGATCATTCTTAGTGAACACATACTTCAAGATCTTGTGATCGATAAAAATCTCTACTCGATCCCCGTACATGTAATGTCTCCAAAGCTTGAGTGCAAATACTACTACGACTAACTCTAAATCGTGTGTCAGATAATTCTTCTCATGGTCTCAAAGTTGCTGAGACGAATTAGCTATAACATTACCATGCTACATAAGGACACACCACAATCTTTTGCCTGATGCATCACAATAAACGGTGAACCTACTTGACCCATTAGGAAGTGTCAGAATAGGGGCGTAACCAACCTCTGCTTGAGTCTCTCGAAAGAAGATTAACAACCATCTGTCCAGTCAAAGCGCACATCCTTACGTGTCAACTACGTCAAGGGTAAAAAAAATTCTAGCAAAATTAGCTACAAATCGTTGATAGTATCATGCTAACCTTAAGAAACTATAAACCTCTGCAACAGTTCTAGGAATTGGCCAAGTCTCAATGGCTTCTATCTTCTTGGGATCCACTTCTACACCACCTCTAGCAATGATATCCCCCAAGTATAAAATGTGATCGAGCCCAAATTTGTATTTGTTGAACTTCGTGTATAGCTGATATTCCCTGAGAACTTGATAAACTATGCGAAGATGCTTCTCGTGCTCCGCTTCACTCCGACTGTAGACCAAGATATCATCAATAAGCACAATCATGAACCTATCCATATAAGGCATAAAAATATGATTAATGAGTTCCATGAACATTGTCGGCACATTGGTTGATCCAAAAGACATCACGAGAAGCTCCTAATGACCATATCTCGATCTAAACGTCATCTTGGGTATATACTGCTCTTTGACTCTGATCTGATAGTACCCAGACCACAAGTTGATCTTTGAAAACATTATTGCTCTACTAAGCTGGTCGAACAAGTCATCTATCATAGGCAATTGGTACTTGTTCTTAATGGTCATCGCATTTAAGGTATGTTAATCAATACATAATCCCGATGTACCATCCTTCTTTTTTACAAGAAGCATCGGGGCTCCCCAAGGCGATCCACTAGCATGAATGAATCCCTTGGTCCTTAACTCTTCAATCATCCGGTACTAGATCTCCAATTTTGAGGGTGCCATCATGTAGACTCTCTCTGATATTGGCGTTATTCTGGAAATTAAATCAATGATAAACTCAATCTCTCTTTCTGGTGGCATACCTGGAAGCTCTTCTGGGAATCCATCTAGAAACTTGTTGACCACTCGAGAAAATTGCACTTCTCTTGTCACTGCTAACCTCAAAATTGCTGACGGAGACTCCACTTGACCTCTAGACAATGAGAACACTTTCTCATTGGGGATACAAAAAATAACCTTGCCAGCATGGCAATATATCATCGCATGTCGAGCACTCAACCAATCCATTCCTAGCACAACATCATAATCTCCTATAAGAAACTCTATCAACCTAGCAGAAAAATCTCTCTCGTACACTACAACTTGACACGAGGCATGAATCTATCTATTCTAACGAGACAGTTACTAGTAAGTATATTGAGCCTTACTGATAATGACTCAGGCCCAAAATCCATTCGTGTCACGAATAGTGTAGACATAAATGAATGCGATGCACCTGAATCAAATAATATTGAAGCTGAATGAGAATTGAAGAGAATGATACCTGACACCACCTCACCTGAAGCTAATTCCTCTTCCACGGTAAGCGCCATAACCTGACCTTTCCTTCTGGGTGATGGCCCTTCTCTTGTAGTTCTCCCTGCCTGGCCTGTCCTTGAGCCTGGGCCTGTGCATACTATTGAGGCCTCTATTATTGGAAAACTTGAGATTGGGTTGGCAAAGGACTAGGATCCTGGTACAGCTAAACCGGTACTGGAGCCCTATATTGCGATCCTGCCGAAGAATATGATAAAGAACTGCTCTGTACGAGCAAGATCCAACCCAGTGGTCTGAAACTTCATAAGCCAAGCATAATCCTTGCGCTCTACGGTAATCAGATAAAACATGCCCTGGTTTTCCACAATGAGAATGTCCTACTGAAGAAAATATCTTCTGTTATTGAGGACGCGTATAGTCTGGCTGCTAGAATGATTCTACCAAAGCTGGCCTTCGCGGGGCTCCAATCATCAAAGCTTGGACTTCCTGGGCTGGTGCTGAAGACTGAGTAAATGAACTTCCGGATGTTTGAGTCCTCTTTCGACCCCCAACTCTATTAACGATCCTCTGGGAGGTATACTCGTGCCTCATCACCGGTCGCATCACGGCATCAAACATCTGGAACTTAAGTTATTCCACTGCTAGAATAATCTCCAGATCGAGTCCCTGTTGGAACTTCCTGTCTCTATCCAACTCGGTCGTCACCAAAGTAGGAGCAAATCGACTAAGTCTACAGAACTCCTCTGCATAGCCGTTAACAGTCCTGCCCATCTGTTTGAGGATATGAAACCTTTATGTAAGTCATAACGTAATATCGCATCAAAATACCTTCTGTAAAATCTTTCACTAAATACCGCCTATAAGATAGGGGTTGCCAAGGAAAGTGCTTTAGCATTCCAGTAGTCTCGGTCCAAATACATTAATTGCAATCGCACCACTGCCACTTGCTCCATAGCCAGAACTGCTACTGCCTTGAGTATAGCTTTAATGTCCTGAAGCCACGCATCTCGCATCCTCGGTACCATAAAAGTACAGGGGATTGAGGTATTTGAAATTTCTTGCTAAATTATTCTCGTGATAGCCACCTCTCTCTAAGGCCTCTTGTAGTGACTGGGTGAGAGCATCATCCCGACATCCCTGAGATGCCAACAAATCCCGGATAATACCTATCAGTTCTTGGGTATCCGATCCCTCCTATATCCGGCACTGGTTGTGCAGGTGGAATTGCCCCTGCTGGTACAACTAAAGGCTCTATCTGGACTCGTTACTCAATATTCAGAACCATTCTGGGCTCTGCCCCAGAATATTGAGGCTGAACTTCAAGTATCTGCTGGCCGATTGGATATTATCCAAAAACTGGCGGGACTCTAGTAGGCTGATAGGATGGACCAGGAACAGGATCCCTGAAAGGTAAATGACACAAGGATCAAATAGAAAGGATGGGATTGATCAAGGAGGAAAGCAGATAACAGGTCAAGATTAGAAGATATAGGATAGCACGAAAAGAGTTCAAGGGGGAACAAGATTAAGACATCTAATATATGGTAAACCCCCAAACATCTGAATATCAGACCTGCACGGGCTACCACTTAAACTATGTCATGCCCCGGAAGCAGAATATTGGAGAGAGGGGGGGGGGGGGACAAAGCCATCTATGTATGCCAGAGTACTATGTAGCCCATAAATACGGTCACAACTGTCTAAAATATGTGGGGTTTACACTATAATCCAACAGTCAATACTAGGTCAAGTAAATCCTAGGTGTCTCAATCATAAGTAAGTAACAAATTCCAAGATGTATAATCACCAAATATATAATAGTAAGGTATCTTAAACTATACATACATAGATGATCATGAAGCTAGTAGTACAAAATGGAGAACTAGCAAGAGTCTGAGTTATACACGGTCAACCCCATCTATAGTCTAGGATATGTTAATCATGTCCTACCCTTTAGGCTAGATAACAATTCCAAAATACGAGCTAAACACGTGCTCGGTGGCTAAACTCCTTAAAAGAATAATTTACACTGATAAGTGGGTGAATGAAAAAAAAATCCACTCAATTCCGCTGGTGCTCCGGGTTGTCACCATCTTGAGGTTGGTACGGTAGATTCTCCTACATTGCTCCAAAATTTGGCCATACAAAACCAGTGGGTTCAGAACCCCAAAACAACAAGTACCACAAGGAAGCCGAACTTAGGAACTAAAAACTAGCATGCAATACAAAGCAATAAGACACTAAGCCAATAAAGCAGTAAATAAAGGGATCAAGTAAACATATGAGTTTTAGATACGAAATAATGCACAGGAAAATATATTGAGCAGGACTAGACTATCAAGAAATTAATCACGTCCATTTATAACTTACGTCTTGCTACTTTTAGTTAACTAGGGTATCACAATCCTAATTACTAACACATGCAATAGAGATTTCGTGCTGCCACATGTCCTGCAGACTATCCAAGTTATCCAGACGAAAGGTTACATATTATAATTACCATATATAGATATTTGTACAGGTAATGCAATACTCGTTGGTGTGCTAGAAGTGTACCTTTCACGGCGGAGAGCTCCAAATCCATCAAGTGTGATCGGGATAACGAGATTGTGTGTAGCCCAAAAATCTCTCTCTAAATTATTCTAGGTTATCAAGCTAGTTCATTATCCTGAATATTTTATTAAAATATTTTTGACTGTGGTGCCCAAAATTCTGCCTTAGACATAATGCAAGATAGAACAGTAACTTGACAAGCATCATTAGGACGAACAAGGAATCAACCACGGGAATAATATTCTAGCAATACAAGTGTCACAGTTCAGAGGCTAGAGACATGAGTGCGCTTCACCGAGCCACTATAAGGAATATCAGTACATGTCACGACCCGCACCGGCTTTTCGGATACGAGTACGTGGCCAATCCCAGCCTACACCGCATTATCGGCGGTAGTATGCTGTCTAGACCTCAATAGACATAATTAATCCAAATAAAAAATATTTAATCACAATTTTCATCTATTGCTCATTCACAAAAACTATTTAAATTATAAACCCAATAAATACATTTGAACCATAACTCGGGAACAAACCCGCAAACATCAATTTCAAGTAACTGCTAAACTATCTAAATTATAATATTAGACTCCAAAAGCATCTCGATCTCCAACGAATGTCCAAAGAGCGAGCTAGTAAGTCACCTAATATTTGTCAATATATCCAGTCAGGAGTAGAGCAAAGTACAACAATAACTCTAAATTAACACAATATAATATACTTGCATATATGAAAAGGAAAGAACTATCTACCTATGTGCCATGGCTAGTCAAGTGAAACATAAACACGATGGTAACAATATGCAATCTACTATGAGGAGAGAAATAACTGGACAGGATGACAATATCAATCAAGAACATGTGTGCAGTGTTTTTTAGAATATAAGTTTTTCGCATGTGGACGGCTTGGATATCCGTCAGTCCTACGTGTAGTGTACGACTGATATTATGCAATCAATATATATAGGAAGTCTGTAGTCAATTCATTGACCACATGCTTACTCGTTGTATTCCCCCATCCAACGAGTAAGCATGTGGTCAACTCTCTCACAATTAGACATGATCACCTTGCATTAATATTTAACTTTGAACTTTAACATTGAACATTGAACATTGAACATTGAAAATTGAAAATTAAAAATTGAAAATTAAAAATTGAACATTGAACGAAACATTAAATGAACATGTATGGTAACAAAAAAAGTCAATCTCTCGTGCACAAATCATTATGAAGCATTAACAAGAACAATGACGAGGAACGGACAATGAAAAAAGGTGACATGAACATACAAGTATAAAATACGCGCATCAAAAGAATTAAAGTTGTACTTGCCTGTGGTCCAATGTTGCTGAGGCATCAAAGATGACTCTGGTTGATCAAGCCTAAACAAATAGATTACTTGTTAAGACTATCTCTAATCACATATAAATTATATTCCTTGTATTTTTCTTTCTATTGGCTACTGAAATCATGAGCAACTTATTCCTTCAAAATACACTCTTTCTCCTTTTATTTGTTTTAACCATAAAACTATCCATTTAATATAAAAGATTATAAAATAATTATAGGATTATTCAATTAATCAACTTTTACTAAGATCATAATATAATCTAAAAAAAAAAAGTCGTAATAAAAATAATAGTTGGAGGGGTTGTTGGTAAAATGCTAATTGTTATTATTGTTTCTTGTTTAAGAAGAGACAGAGAATTACCACGATTGCATTTATTCACTTTCAATTCTATTTTTCACCTACGTGAATAGTACACTAATCTTATGTTTATTTTTATCTGTAATATTATTCACTTACTACTTCACTTATATGTGAATGGTAGTGCTTTATTTACTGCTACTACGTACTGGCTTCTTCAACCTAAGTTCAATCGTTCTGTTAAGTGCTTACTCATTCAACAAATCAAACAAAAGTCAAGAAAACTTACAGGGAAGTGGCTCGACCACGGCGATGCCGTAGTCGACGGGGTGGTGTGGTGGCGCGAACGTGACTACTCGTCCGACCGTTGGCCGATCACTGGCCAGCGCGCCTGGGATTGCTTCAGGATCGGCGCTGCTTTGCTGGTCGGAATTCGGGGACCACTCCTTGCAGTGGCGCTCAAGTTGCCGCGGAGTAGGGCACACATGGCAGCAGCAACGTCGCTGGGAGACTGCGGGAAGCCTCCGCTATCGACAGGCGAGGTGGGGTACGTTGTCGCAGCGGTATGAAATTGATGGGCCGCATGGGTGATCGGGTCCTTCGGCAACATGCGCATCGTGGGGATGTGGAGGAGACACAGTGGGTCGCCTGCGATGGCGGGCCGACACGGACTGCACCGAAAAAATTGGAGCAATGTGGACCGATTTGGGGTCAGGTTTCAGGTCGAGGGGTGATGTCGACTCGTCCTATGGAGTCAGGGACACTTATGGTTAACATGGGTGGTGGTGGTGATAGTCTTTATATCTGAGTCTTACACTACAACATCAGAATATCAGGAAAGTTGCGAACTCATGATCAATATCGTGCGAAGCCTATAATCCATCAAGAAGTCAGGATCAATAAAAAATATGAAATCAAGTAACATTTATCAAGGAATGCCACTATCCAAAAATGCTTCAGGAAAAATACATTAGCAGGAAAGTACACAAAACAAGAAAATATGCAAGGAAAAAATCATTCCACTAAGAAGTATCACGGCCCCATGCGCAAACATGCGCATGAAAAGCTGTCGCGAGAATATAGCCGCATAACCATGTCTGGCGCATGGATCAGACAAGTGCATGAATAAGTTGTCGCATGAATAGGCCAAGCCTCATGCACTACCGAGCTGCATGCCTCAAGAGCAAGTCCATGCCTAGGGACAAGAGCTGAATAACGGGTCTTAAATGCATGTCCGAAAAGTGACTGATGAGATCGATGTGACAGAATGACAAGCCATAAAGCGGGTCAGAAGAAAAAGAAAAAAGCATGAAAAGTCGTGTAGAAAGAGTGGAATCATGCGCTCGAAATAAGAGGCGCATAGCATTCTGTCGCATGACTACTTGGCCGCATGGATATTTCATGCGCCCAGTGAGCTAATCACAAGGAGTTCTGTCACTTGTCTTTTTCAAGCAAATTATTTCAGAATGCATGTGTAATCAGATATGCGCCCAACAAATTAGGCACATGCTGGAAAGGTCTACGACAAGAGTTCGTGCTGCATGGCTCTCTCTCTCTCTCTGCCTCATAGACACCTGGTTGCATGAAACTCCATTGTCCCAAACAGCAAGTCTGCCATGGAAAAACTTCAAAAACTAAAATTTTGTTATCTCCATAAAATCCTCTTTTTAAGTCAAAATCTAGTGAAACAAAGTTCTGAAATCAAATGCTCTACAATATGGAACAATAAGTTTTCAAGAACATTAAGTTTTAATATATCAAAACCAAGAAAACACAATAAAAACCTAAACTTAAAAATGTAGATCTACTCCATTCAAACCATCAAATCCGAAAATGCTAAGTACTAAACATGTAGAGGAGCTCATTGAGCATCACATAGAATAATAAAATGCAAGTAAATACCTAAAATCAAAATATGCAAGTTCTTCATTGTTTGGCAAGATGTACTTGCCTAAACCTAACAACTACCAACTATTATTACTAGCAAATCCCATGGCCAAGGCTGGCCCAAAGCTGCGGGTGGAGAAAAAAAGGAAAAGGAAGAAAAAGAAAGGGAAGAAAATGGAAGAGAATGAGAAGTAAAGAAGAGAGATAAAGAAATAAGCTTATATAGAAAGGGGTTGACTACACTATTCACACATCTATAAATTATCCAAAAGCAAATTCAAAAAATCCAGAAAATATACGAAAAACAATACTACTGAAACTGTTCGCGTATCTCGGATACGAATACGAAAATAGTGAGACGAGTATCACAGTGGTAGCGAAGTTCCTCAAAATTGCATATGTTAATAACTCGGATTTGTGATAACACTAGCTAGTTATTGATAGCAAGCCGTAAGAAAAGCTTGGCCATGCCCTTTTGGTTGTGCGTACTCATATGCTCGCTTTTCATTATGTGTGTCGGTGAGTGGCCAGTGACTAAGTTCTGCTCGAAAAAAGATCTATAACCCCACTCCTTGTTTGGTTTAAGGGTTGTGGCTCTGACTTCGAGCAGTTCCTATATTTCCTTGACGTTTGTCGGCTTATATTTTCCATAGCTACGTGTTCAGCTTTTATTCAATCTTTTATATTTCCAAGATGAGTGCATTGGTACCACACAAGTCTCGATACACATTTACTTATTATTTCTTGTAGATTTTGTACCTTGGGCTTCCTTGTTGTACTTGTATTTGGGGTCTGATCCTACTAGTTTTGTTTGGCCAGATTTATTGGTAGGGCCAGAGGATACTGTCACGCCCCAATCTCCCGCAAGTCCAATAGTCCCTGCTGAACGTGAATCACCACGTTGCAGCTCTCCCGCAGGACCATTGTTCTCATCGGGACGTGATACCGTGCAAGGCTAAAGTGCGCTTGCACAAGGCCAAAGCTTTGATACAAGGGCAAGTAAGCTATTCAATACTGAAGCAGCGGCACACATACTGCAGAAAAGTAAAGAACACAGTGGCACATGATAAACAAGCTCTTTGATTGATAATCGAAAGTATTATAAACAGCACATGGCCGAGGTTACAATCGCTCAAGCACTCTTTCTCTCGATTATAATGACACCGTTCCATACATCATGTCCCTCTATACAAAAGCAGCTCAAAGCAGGCACAACTCGATGAGGCTCAAGGCATCGACTCCAGATTTTCGGTTCCTTTGGATGAGGCACGCTTATCGCTTCCTCGGACGAACGAGCACCTGAGAACAAGCAAACTGTTGGTGGGTCAGCACTTTATGCAAGTACTGGTGAGATAAACAACTGAACAGAAGCTACACCCCCTGAAACCCACACTAAGTAATCAAGTGAGAAAATATTGCATTACTAGTGATCTTGCTAGTTTTACTTATGTTCATTTCATGCAGCTCAGAACTAGTCAGATTACATCTTTGAAAACATGAGTTGGAAACTAGTTTTTCATATTCGATACTCAAGTATTCCAGCAACTATAAAGGATAGTGTTCACGTCGTGTAGTGCGCAACATGTATTGTGGATCCATAATCTAACTCTCGGGGCAAATCTCCAATCGAGGCAAGCATATCAAGTGGACTATCATTCACTCAAGCAATAATGCAATACATCTATATGATTTTGGACCCCGAGAAGCTCAGGATTGGCAGCGGTAATCTAGCTATCCAATGACTCACATACTGGTACTATTAGCAGCTGTGACCAAGGTTCAGCTTTTCACTAATAGCCATTGTCCAACCGATGCGAATGCATAATGCACTAGCAGATAATCTCATGATGCATACTGAATGATTAAGCAGGCTATAGATAAACTCATAATATTTCTTACCCACGGCCGAACGGTTATCCCTGCAGCAGACACACAAGTTAGCAACAATTTGCATAACATAAAGTATACAGTTCTCTAGTTTTTTGTTCGTCCCTGCATCAAATAGTTAGGTATGCAAGAAGGCTAGCCTAGTATGCGCCCTAACTACATGATGGTCCCCTCAACGGGATTAGCAGTTGGGACGTACAAGCCTATCTCACTAATAGACGGTCTACCAAAAGGACGTACAAGCCTCAGGTATCTAGATCCAGATCTCTTTCCGGCCAAACGATCCCCAGTGCCCTAGGGATCGCTCGAGAGATAATCCTTGTGCACAAGTTGTCCTGACCAAATGCGAGAATGCAAGCTCCTATCAATACACGATTATGCACATGATCCAGAACAAGCAAGCAAACACATCTATCAAGTCTAGATAGCCAAAGCTCACACTCTCAATACACATTGCCTAATAGCCACACACCCCCGTAAGTAAGGTGTGTTAAGCCTCAGGGTGGACTTTTAGTCTAGATTCACAAGCTCATGCCATTCGCCAAGTTCCATCTTATGACAAGCAATAAATGAAGCATGTTCAAGCAAAGCTAACTCGTTAAACAAGTAACAAGCAAGAAAATTTCTTATAACTCTAGCATGCAAATTCTATCTCTTGTGGGACAAGCATTCAAATATTCCAGTCTAGCATACAATAATAAGAATAAGTGCAAGCAATACTTTTTACTCTTGTTATTAGCATGGCAAGGTTCTATCTCATTTCAGACAAGCATTTTCATTTCTCTAGTTAGGCCAGCAAGCAGATTTGTTTCATGACAAGCTATGTGAGTTCTCTTATTAGCATACTGAGTCGGTTCTATCTTTCTTCTTATGAAACAATCTTCTTTAGCAACAAGCATTCAAAACACAGATTCATTATTAAGTCGTGCAAGAATCAGAGAATGCAGTTCTGCCCACTCACATTGATTAATCGATCAGGAACTCTCCGAGAAGACTTTCGTTCGAGCAAGCAAGGCGATCTCACTTGTACATAGTGCATACGCGAAGCGGGGCACTACATACTTACCCACCAATAAAGAGTTTTGTCCTTGAAACTCAAGGAGAAACTCATAAAAATACAGAGCAGCGATAGTCCTCATCCCTCACCATCCCAAATCAAAACTCAGCAAATCCAGAAATCATAATTCACATCTCAAGCAATGAAAACAAATCCAGAAAACTTTTGTGGCCATCTTTGAGAATATCTATGGACTTATTGTATGGAACGTTCATTATAGCTCAAACACAACTCAGAGACGGAGGCAACGGAATGGGCAAGGAATCGAGTCGCCCTGATACCATTATGTCACACCCCAATCTCCCATAAGCCCAATAGTCCCTGCTGAACGTGAATCACCACGTTGCAGCTCTCCCGCAGGACCATTGTTCTCATTGGGACGTGATGTCGTGCAAGGCTAAAGTGCGCTTGCACAAGGCCAAAGCTTTGATACAAGGGCAAGTAAGCTATTCAATACTGAAGCAGCGGCACACATATTGCAGAAAAGTAAAGAACACAGTGGCACATGATAAACAAGCTCTTTTATTGATAATCGAAAGTATTACAAGCGGCACATGGCTGAGGTTACAATCGCTCAAGCACTCTTTCTCTCGATTATAATGACACCGTTCCATACATCATGTCCCTCTATACAAAAGCAGCTCAAAGCAGGCACAACTCGATGAGGCTCAAGGCATCGACTCCAGATTTCCGGTTCCTTGGGATGAGGCACGGCTATCGCTTCCTCGAACGAACGAGCACCTGAGAACAAGCAAACTGTTGGTGGATCAGCACTTTATGCAAGTACTGGTGAGATAAACAACTGAACAGAAGCTACACCCCCTGAAACCCACACTAAGTAATCAAGTCAGAAAATATTGCATTACTAGTGATCTTGCTAGTTTTACTTATGTTCATTTCATGCAGCTCAGAACTAGTCAGATTACATGTCACGCCCCAGTCCCAAAATACCATGGGATCGGATACGTGGCAATGGCCAGCAGTACGCACCGATGGACCAACCCAATATAATGGATCCATCAGGGCATACTTAAGCTGTAAAACAAGTCTACGACAATCATGGCACAACTAATCTCATCCACACAAGATATAAAATATGATCCACAGGATAAATAAGGAATGTAAATCATCAGCTAGTCTCACAAAGTACTTCGGGGAACAACCCGATAAATATCAAGTACAATGGTTCCACAGACCAGAAAAGAAAGACTGAAATAATAAATAAAACTGAGCATGAACATGGATGCTCAAGAGAAGTCTTCAGCTAAGACCTCGTCCTCAGATGGTGGTACGGCTCCTGGATCGGCTCGTCCTGCTACTGTACCGTAAACCTCGGGGTAAACCTGGTCTGCAAAATCTGGGGACAAAATCCATATCCAGGTCCTCAGGGGACATAGCAAGGTACAGAAAATAATACAAGCCAGAATATAAACAGTACAGCAAATAATGAGATAAGCAGGGTAAGTATGTAACATCTGTATAAATACAAGAGAGAATATCAGTAGTACTCAGGTTGAACAACTACCAGCTCTGTGAAGGGGAGCCGGTAGCAGTGGTATCAGGAGGTGGTCTAGCTCAGCGGGAGACTGAGTAGCCGGCATAACAATGTCAACCTGTAGCCTGTGAATCTATCCAACAATAGATGGAACAATAGGGGAATACTAAAAATAACCAGCTAAGTGATATGCAAGATGAGAGCATCACTAGAACTCAGGCTGAAGCATACTACAAGCTCTGTGTAGGGGAGCCGGTAGCAGCAGTAATAATGAGTAATGGGCCAAGCTCGGGCTTCAGAGTCTTGGGCCTCACAATAGTAGGGGTGTATATATATGATCAGCCTGTAGTCTGTGTGTCTCTCCCCACCCAATGTAACCACACAAATCATGAACATAACGTCTCACGTCCATGTCAGCGGGGTCATAACTAATGCACAAGTCATAATGTATCTAGAATATAGTATCTCTATAAGTCCTGTATCCTATACAGAATCACCACGAATATCTCGGGAAGATCCTGTCTCATGATCAGTGTCCAGTGTCCTTGGGTCAAAGTGTACTTGGTAAGACAAGTACGAGAATATAAAGTGTCACGTATGTCCATATCTAAATGACATTACCCGACACCGCGTACGATGTGGGCACCCGACTGATAATCGGACGCTAAGTATGTCAAACGGTCCTAGGTTAAGCATGCACAGTAAATATATAAAGTAAGAAAAATAGGTAACAATACTGCAGAGATGGCAAGGTACACTTGCCTGGGGTCCTGTTGCTGGTATGAATCAGAGTCCAAGTCACAGTCCAAATAGCCTATGTATTACAAATTTATCACGTCAAAAGATAATTTATTTTAATTTATTTAATTCTGGAATAATTATTCTAAAATCCTATTTTAATCTTATTATTCTGATTTTTATGTTAATTCCTAAGTTTTGTCCAAAAAAACTGAATTTTATCAACTCGAGACTCATGGCACGCAAATCGAGACGATCTGTTGACCAAAAAGTCAACCGACACAAACTCGACTTTCATGCATGATTTCCTGTAGATTTCAGCATCAAAAATATACTAGAATTTACGGCTCGTCCGAATTCAAATTTGTTTGGGAATTATGGCACATACAAATTTTGTATTGTGCACCGATGGTTAAATTCTAACCTAGAAGTTCTACAGAATTAACAGTATGAAAATACATCGAATTAAATTTTGATAAAAACATATGTTAATGATCTCGACATTAGCTTTCCAAAACTTTAAACGGTTCATGATTCTGATTCCTGGTTCTCCCGAAATCGCGAAAACATTGAAACACGTCTATTTTCAGACATACTGTGCTCTACGAATTTTCCAGAATTTAATACTCATAATTTTGTAAAACAAATTATATAATCAGAAAGCTAACCTCAATATCTTTCTAACGCAAGAAACTAGGTCTCGTTTGGAGTCCGGAGCTATGCGCAATGGCTTCTGGAAGATGAAGAAACCCTAGATGGCAATTCTCCAAAATCTCTCTCTCTAAAAATAATGGGATAATTAGGGTTATAATAATATATATATATAGGGATGTTGAGAGGCTGAATGAAAGTTGATAGGGTGACACGTGACATGATTTGATTGGATGGTTTTGGTTATATTATTTATTTATTTTGATTTGCCTTTATCAAAACATTATTTAAGTCATTTTAAATCTAAATAACTCAAAATAAACATTAAAAATAATCATAAAAATCTAGAAAAATTACAGAAAATATATTTTGAATCTAAAAATCCTAGAAAAATATTTGGAATAATTATATATTCACAGATTTCCTACTATAATTAGGAGAAGCTCTAAAAATTAGTTTTGCCATAAAACTAAAAATAAATACTAACATTATTCCAAAAATTCTGAAATAATTTCAGAAAATATATAATAATATTATAAACCTTAGAAAATAACGTGGGTCCATTCTATATTTCTGAGCTTGCACCATAAATTCTACAAGTCCTAAAAATTAGTTATTAGCCTAAATAACTCCCAATAAATACTAAAAATACTCAGAAAATTCCCAAAAACTTCTAGAAAATATATTTTATTATTTAGAACCTAAAATAAAAGTTTGGAATATTTTTAATTATATTTGAATCTAAAATAAATTCTTGAAAATCCTAGAAAATTACAGAAAATTATGAAAAATCCAAATTAAAATTTTCTGAAAAATCAGGGGGTTACGTTACATCTTTGAAAACATGAGTTGGAAACCAGTTTTGTATATTCGATACTCAAGCATTCCAGCAACTATAAGGGACAGTGTTCACGTAGTGTAGTGCACAGCATGTATTGTGGATCCATAATCTAACTCTCGGGGCAAATCTCCAATCGAGACAAGCATATCAAGTGGACTATCATTCACTCAAGCAATAATGCAACACATCTATATGATTTTGGTCCCCGAGAAGCTCAGGATTGGCAGCGGTAATCTAGCTATCCAATGACTCACATACTGGTACTATTAGCAACTGTGACCAAGGTTCAGCTTTGCACTAATAGCCATTGTCCAACCGATGCGAATGCATAATGCACTAGCAGATAATCTCATGATGCATACTGAATGATTAAGCAGGCTATAGATAAACTCATAATATTTCTTACCCACGGCCGAATGGTTATCCCTGCAGCAGACACACAAGTTAGCAACAATTTGCATAACATAAAGTATACAGTTCTCTAGTTTTCTGTTCGTCCCTGCATCAAACAGTTAGGTATGCAAGAAGGCTAGCCTAGCATGCGCCCTAACTACATGATGGTCCCCTCAACGGGATTAGCAGTTGGGACGTACAAGCCTATCTCACTAATAGACGATCTACCAAAAGGACGTACAAGCCTCAGGTATCTAGATCCAGATCTCTTTCCGGCCAAACGATCCCCAGTGCCCCAGGGATCGCTCGAGAGATAATCCTTGTGCACAAGTTGTCCTGACCAAATGCGAGAATGCAAGCTCCTATCAATACACGATTATGCACATGATCCAGAACAAGCAAGCAAACACAACTATCAAGTCTAGATAGCCAAAGCTCACACTCTCAATACACATTGCCTAATAGCCACACCCCCCCGTAAGTAAGGTGTATTAAGCCTCAGGGTGGACTATTAGTCTAGATTCACAAGCTCACGCCATTCGCCAAGTTCCATCTTATGACAAGCAATAAATGAAGCATGTTCAAGCAAAGCTAACTCGTTAAACAAGTAACAAGCAAGAACAGTTCTTATAACTCTAGCATGCAAATTCTATCTCTTGTGGGACAAGCATTCAAATATTCCAGTCTAGCATACAATAATAAGAATAAGTGCAAGCAATACTTTTTACTCTTGTTATTAGCATGGCAAGGTTCTATCTCATTTCAGACAAGCATTTCCATTTCTCTAGTTAGGCCAGCAAGCAGATTTGTTTCATGACAAGCTATGTGAGTTCTCTTATTAGCATACTGAGTCGGTTCTATCTTTCTTCTTATGAAACAATCTTCTTTAGCAACAAGCATTCAAAACACAGATTCATTATTAAGTCGTGCAAGAATCAGAGAATGCAGTTCTGCCCACTCATATTGATTAATCGGTCGGAAACTCTCCGAGAAGACTTTCGTTCGAGCAAACAAGGCGATCTCACTTGTACATAGTGCCTATGCGGAGCGGGGCACTACAGATACTCCCTATCTCTCGTTGGATGGCCCTTACCCGTAGTTCAGCGGTCCCGGAACGTGATGGGTTACCTTTCCTTACCACTCGTCATCTACTTTATTTTGGTGGTGTTTAGATAGGGCTAGTGTTAGCCCTTTATTATGAGATTTTTTTCTCTGACTTTGGTCAACATGATGTATATATTAGATCATGAATGGTATATGGATTATCTATTATTTTTACTTTGTTTGTGCAGCATTTTGTATTCACTAGCTTCATGACCATATGTGATATGTATTTTGGGACTCCTTTTTGCTTTCATGTTTGATATACTCTTGTTACTTCTTATTGCAGGATTGAGATACTAGAATTTGTCGACCTTAGGACTTACATTATAGCATGTTAGAGTCATTCCACTTATCTTTTAGACAGTCATGACCGTATTGAAGGACCGTAAGGCAACACTAGAGGGGGGTGAACAGAGTGCAGTAGGATGTAAAGCCCCAGTCCCAAAATATATAGGACTAGGAATACGTAATATGTCAGCTACACATTCGACCAGACTCTGATCTGACTCGAATACGTATAAGTTGTATAATAAGAGTAACTATCTAAGAATACTGAAAATATCTATGTCATAATCCACATAAAGAACAAAATATCAATAATGAACTATATGTGCTAAAGTCGGCCGCCCAGTAACACATAAGCTCAAATAGACTCGAGAAAGAAATATGAGTCTATAAAAACTAGGATACATCAGTAGATGAATAATCAATATGAATAAATAACCATAACTCTGGTAGAAATAATATAAGTACATGGCACCAATGCCCACATGACAAGCAACTCACATCAGTAACTCCAAAGGCTCCACAATCGTCTATGCTGCAAAAATTGGCAGGAGAGCAGGTCCTCAGAGGGAAGTAACAAGGTACAAGAAATTAACAAGCCAGAAGTAAACAGTACAATGTTATGAAAATAGGGAAAGCGACTACGAACAACTATGTGATATGCAAATGTGAGTATGGTATCGTACCCCGGGCTGGTACTCACGGAAGATCCCAAGGGACACTTCCGTAATGTAATAGTAAACTCAAGGCTCCGTATGGGGAACCAGGAGGAAGCTGTACATATATATATATAATAACTTAAATTTCGCAGAGGGAACCTAAAGCCTAATACACAATAAATAGTAATAAGTAAAATATGCCCAGAGTACAATGAAGACTCTCCCCACCCAATGTAACCTCACATCTCAATCAAGACAAGAAAGATTATGACCTCTAACTATCAACACAAGTCTTAGTCACTATGTATCACTATAATCATCCATATATCAAGCATCTTGTAGTCCTATCCAAAGTCCAAGTACCACAAACAAGTCGAGAAAGACTCTGTCACATGAATATTATGTCCAGTGTCCTATGGTTGGATGTGAAACTAATGTTTGCACCAACATAGATTCGTAAATATGACTGTCTAACTACGTTATTCGACTCTGCAGGGGATGTATGTACCCGAATCTTATTCGAACACAAAGTATCGTATGACGGCCCTAGGCTCAACAAGTACATCAACCAAGCCACACAAATATAATATCTAATGCATAAATAATATCAAATAAATAATTTAGAACTGTAAATATCTTGGCAAGGTACACTTGTCTGGTTCTGCAGTCAGTGGTGGTAAAGATGATCCCGCGTTCACTCCTTCGGAATTCAATTGACCTAAACACCAATTAAATGTTTAAGGGTCTAATCAATAATTCTCGTAATTATAACTTATTTATATAATTTTATTCTTTTTCATGTACAACCAAGTCCAATATTATTTCTAACAACTTTGCTTACTTTTATAGGGTATCAGAACCAAGTTTCTTAGTTTTTGACTTCCAAAAATTTAAGTTTAAGTCCCCAATTAAATGACATAAACATAAATCATAATAAATAATATAATCTTGATTTAAATATAAATTATATTTATTTTAACAATTAATTTTCAGATTTGACAAAATAAACATATTTCAAGATTATGGCTACTTTAGGTTGACTAGTTTTGTCCGAACCTTGTTCGGAGCATTGCCAGTCCATGTGTATGGTTTATATTCATGAAAATTTATTTTATATCATATTTTATTTAGTTTTAATCTCAGAAAATAATTACCTTTTATTTCTTCCAAAATAACCCCTATTTATGGGCAAAACTATGCCACAAAATCACCCAAAAACCTAGCTAGTGGCCCTTAATTATAGAGTTCAAATTTGACATTAAATAACAGAAAATAATTCTAAAATACTTAATTTCCAGCAAATAAATACCTATTAATTCAGTTTTAAAAATTAATAATGATTTCCTCAAGTAATCGCATTAAAAGTCTCAAACTAGTTCTACCGACAAGCGAATTATCACCAACCTATCATGAAAATTTTATATTTTCTAATATAAGAACAAGATAGAAAAATATAGGTTCTAATCAGTAATTTTATATAACCTAAAAGGATCATTCCATAGAATTTGAGAAAGAAAGATTAAAGATTTACCAAAAATTTTGGAGGATTGGATGATGGTGCTTCTTCTTGTCTAAGAAATACTCCTTCTTGCTTGTGCTTGGCTTGCTACTCCCTTCTTGATAGGTTGTTGATGATGACAATGGATTCTTGATATATTTTTGGGAAAGATGGGGTTCTTCTTGGAGGTTTAATGGTGTTTGGATGGAGAGATGGTGGAAGGATGATGAAAAGTGGAGATTTTGGAAGAGAGGAGGAGATTTTTGGTGAAGGAGATGATGTTGTGAGGGAGAGATAGTAAGGGACTGCTCTTATACATTGGAGAGAGGAGAGGGGTCGGCCACAAGAGGGGGAAAGAGATTTTTTATTGTTAGGGTTAGGGTTTGGTGATAAGTTGATATATATATATATATATATATATATATATATATATATATATATATATATATATAAGCTTTTTAAATAGATTTAAACATATGAGGGGGTTTTCTATTGCTAGTAGGGGTCGGTCACAATGGGGGTTGCTCTTGGCCGAATATGAGAGAGGGGTTGGTTGTTATGGTTAAGATTGGATAAGGTTTGGTTGTTGGGTTGATTAGGGAATTGGTTAGGTAGTTATTTGCCAACTAGGATGCCACATATACCACTTTCTATAAATAGATATCCTATAAATAAAAATAAATTAATTTATATATAATATATTTATAAAAAATATATTTGTATGGGAATATTTGGGTGCACAATACGCCTATATGTGTTTGGGTTGGATTTGGGTCAAGTTCTAGTCAAAATGAGGCAACTTTACGGTAACCGTAATTCTAGACGTTCGTCAATTTTTTTTGGAGCATGAAGGAGATCAAATAATTGCAACATCTATGTTTCAACTATATTAGACTCAATCAAGATTAATATTATAAATTTTGTTGGAAGGAAAAATATCATGCATTGCTAAAAATATCAAAGCCATGACAAAGTATCATATATAATAAAAAAGATTTTAGAAATTAATTATTTAAATCTATCAAATTAAATAAAATAATAAAAATAATTATAAATTACCAAATTATTTTTATTCAAATGAGGGGGCTTACAATCTACCCACCTTACAAGAATTTTATCCTCAAAATTTAAGATCTTCAATAATATATATATATATATATATATATATATATATATATATATATATATATATATATATATATATATATATATATATATATATATATATTCTCCATTAAAATTCAAGCAATATAATTATGAAGTCAAATCGCTTTTGATATTTCAGAAAGTCCTCAAAATTTACTTCATCCCCACAGCTTAAAATTTTAAAGTAAATATTTAAAATTGAATTTATTTTCAAAATTTTAAAATCCAATAAAATTTTCTTTTTAAATCATATTCTCAAGTCGTAACTCTTAATTACAATCTAACATCATTTCCTCAAAATTTAAATCTCATTTATAACAGCCTTCAAAAATTTAATAATTCAATCCTTCAAATTTAATTCCATATCCAAACTTAAAAAATCAAATCCAATATTGAAATATAAAAAAAAAATTTAATCCCATCCTTGAATTTTTTTATCTCATATTGTAGTCATTTCTCAATTTTTTTTTAATATTTCGATTTGTTCTTATAGTCATAATTTGTCTTGTCCTCACTGCCATTACGTATATACGAATTTTTGGTATTCAAATTAATGGTCATCCTCAAACATCAATTAATAATCAATCCTAAAATTTTAAAAGTTAAAAATAATCCTCAATTTAAATCCTACTAATTCATATCTCATGAATAAATTTAAAAATTCACAGTCTCATCATCAAAATTTGAATTCGAAATCTACTCCATCAATCGTATCTCTCAAAAAAAAATCTTCATATTTTGAATTAAAATTAAGTTCTTAAAAGTTAATTCTACAAGTGATAAAGTTAATCTTTATATTGTTATTCCTTTGATTTAATCCAACCCATAAATAAATTCTTAATATTATATTGAACTCTTAACACTCAAAATTCTCAATATTATCCTTGAATTCCTTGAATTTTATCTCAAACTTCTAATTAAATTTTAAAATTAAATCTTTAAAATTTAATCACTTCAAGTTTTAAACTCCTCAAATTTAAATTAAACTCAATTCTCACCTTTAAAATTTATTATTATTCTACTCATTCAAATTTATTTAAACTAACTCTCGCTCGATAATTTGAATAGCGTAGCTTTGTACCCGAACAATAAGAGGATCCGGGCGCGGAGCCCTTGTGTTCGGCCTGAAACAACTGTATGTAGTAGAGAAAGGCGGTGAACAGCCGAAAGGTGTTCCACTTGAATCATTTGATTCCTTTTTACCGACAAAAGCCCGTTGCTTGAGAAAAATATATTTTCTCGAGCAACAAGCTTTTTGGTCTATCAATCCGTATCTTGTCTTTATCACGAGTTATCGCTAAGACCATTCCAATGCTCCATTTCGCCATGTATAAACTGAACCAACAATTGGGATAAGCACAAAAATTAAAGCTTCCACAAAGACCGCGGACCAAGACATAACTTTTACCAAAAGTTTATTGTGATCTTTTTGTTCAAATACGATCCAAATCATTGAGTGATCCATTTACCACATTTCCTGCTCACGGTTATTTTGGCCGATTGATCTTTCAATATGCTAGTTTCAACAATTCTCGTTCCTACATTTCTTCTTGGCTGCTTGGCCTGTAGTAGGTATCTGGTTCACCACTTTAGGTATTAGTACTATGGCTTTCAACCTAAACGAAAATCCTCAAAATTAAATTCCAAAGATCCCAAGTCCTCAAATTCTTAAACTTGAATTTAATTCATATCTTTAAAAATATAATTTGAATCCAAATCTTGTAGTCTACTATCTATGATGTTAATCTTCTTAATTTTCTTAAAATTTAAATTTAATAACCCAATACTCAAAATTTTAAATCCAATCTCCAAAATTATATTCTCCAATTTTAAACTTTAAACTCTTCTAGATTTAATTCCTCCAAATTTAAAGAGAAATCAAATCCAGTATATCATGGCATTTTCAGAATTTAAAATTCAATCTTACCATATAATATCTTTAAATTTCATCCTCAAATTTTGTCTCATTTCACAATTTTAAAATTCAATTTCCAAATAGTCTTCTCCTCAATTTCTTAAATTTTTGAATAAATTTTATTTTCTAGAAACGATAATACCGGTAACTTAATCAATTTTACCCTCTATAACATCATTAAACCTAGCAATCATAAAGCTACCCAACAAAATAATTCATATATGGCATATCAAATTCTAGCCAACCTTCTAAGATCAAATTAAATTCCCAAAATTTATAATCTTTAATGCAATATATCTTTATCTCATCAAATCTCAAAACTTAATTTAATTCTATCTATTCTTAAAATTTAAATCCAATCATAAGGTTTAAAATAATCTCATCTATAATTTTGAATTCCAAAAATTATTTTATCAAATTTTACTCCTCTATATATTTTTTTATATAATCAACCATAATTTCTCCACCATAATTTTTATTTACCTTCAATTCAACAATTATCGCAAAACTTAGTCAAATTTACCAAATATTATTTAACCTCTAAAATTTTCTC
Source organism: Iris macrosiphon (assembly GCA_036927795.1). Classification (NCBI taxonomy): domain Eukaryota; kingdom Viridiplantae; phylum Streptophyta; class Magnoliopsida; order Asparagales; family Iridaceae; genus Iris; species Iris macrosiphon. Next base: position 80,975,838 of record JAYESA010000010.1, on the reverse strand, counting down.
AAGAAAATATAAATCTATTTTATGAAACTCTTCTCAAAGTTTTAAAAGTTTAAATTCTATCATTTAAATTTTTTAATTTAAATCTAATTCCTAAAAACTTTATTTAATAACCCAAACTCAATCATTCAAGTTTAAATTCAGTCCTCTAATTTAAATTCAACCATTGTATATTCCCTTGGATAAATTTTAATTCAAGTTCTCATCCACAAAATTTGAATTCGAAACTATTCTCTCGATCTTTTCCTTTATATTATTATTTTCCACACAATACTCAAACAATAAAATAATTACAAAATCTTAAAATTAAGATTCACCAATGCGCTGCATCTTCATATCCTAAAATTCTGAAATTTAGATTCCAAGTCAAATCTCATCAGAATCTTCAAATTTAAATTCCATAAAATTAAAATGATTCAAGATTCTTAAAATCTAAATTTAAATTCATCACGTAATCTCTTTTAAATTTAAACACAAATTCAATCATATCATAATCTTCAAAACTTATAGTTTAACAAAATCGTTAATGCTGTCATATCAAATTCTTAACTCTTTATTTAAATTAATATTAATCCTTGAAATTTAAACTCCATAATATTTAAATTCATCCAAAATATTTTAATTTAAAATTTAAAATTTATTACATCATAATCGTCTTAAATTTTAAATTAAATAAATCTCTAGCTCCTTATCTCATCATTTTTTATTTCTCAATTTAAAACAAAATAACCTATTTTCTTTATCAAAAGAAGTTCCAATAGCAATTATGCTTTGAGATCCTAACAATCTTATCCTAACTGCAGGCTCGCTCGGCACAATAACTTAACCGGAATGATATGCTCTGACCTGCATGGGCCACCACAAAAATATGTAACGCCCCAGTCCCAAAATACGTAGGACTAGGAATACGTAACATGCCAACTACGCATTCGACCAAACTCTGGTCCTACTCGAATACGTATAAATTGTATAATAAGGGTAACTATCTAAGAATACTGAAAATATCAATGTCATAATCCACATAAAGAACAAAATATCAAGAATGAACTATATGTGCTAAAGTCGGCCACCCAGTAACACATAAGCTCAAATAGACTCGTGAAAAAAAATATAAGTCTATAAAAACTAGGCTACATCAGCAGATGAATAAGCAATATGAATAAATACCCATAATTTTGTTAGAAATGATATAAGTTCCTGGCTCCAATGCCCTCATGACAAGCAACACACATCAGCAACTCTAAAGGCTCCATAATCATCTATGCTGCAAAAACTGGCAGGGGACCAGGTTCTCAGAGGGACGTAACAAGGTACAAGAAAACAACAAGCCAGAAGTAAACAGTATAATTTTATGAAAAAGAGAAAAGCTACTACGACCAACTATGTGATATGAAAATGAGAGTATGGTATTGTACCCCGGGCTGGTACTCACGAAAGATCTCAAGGGACACTTTCGTAATCTAATAGTATACTCAAGGCTTCGTGTGGGAGAACTAGGAGGAAGCTGTACATATATATATAATACCTTAGATTTTGTAGAGGGTACCTAAAGCGTAATACACAATAAATAGTAATAAGTAAAATATGTCCAGAGCACGATGAAGACTCTTTCCACCCAATGTAACCTCACCTCTCAATCATGACACGCAAGATCATGACCTATAATAATCAGTACAAGTCTTAGTCACTATGTATCACTATAATTATCCCTATATCATGCATCATGTAGTCCTATCTAGAGTCCAAGTACCACGAACAAGTCGAGAATGACTCTGTCACATGAATATCGTATCCAGTGTCCTATGGTTGGATGTGAAAATAATGTTTGCACCAATATGAGTTCATAAATATGACTCTCTGACTGCGTTACTCGACTCCGCAGGGGATGTCGGTACCCAAATTTTATTCGGAAAAAAGTATCGTATGACGACCCTAGGCTCAACAAGTACATCAACTAAGTCACAAAAATATAATATCAAATGCATAAATAATATTAAATAATTAATTTATAACTGTAATTATCTTGGCAAGGTACACTTGCCTGATTCTACAGTCAATGGTGGTAAAAATGATCCCGCGTCCACTCATTCGAAATTTAATTGACCTAAACACCAATTAAATGCTTAAGGGTCTAATAAAAAAATTCTCATAATTATAACTTATTTATATAAATTTATTATTTGCCATGTACAACTAAGTCCAATATTATTCCTAACAACTTTGCTTACTTTTACATGGTATCGGAACCTAGTTTCTTGGTTTTTGACTTCCAAAAATTTAAGTTTAAGTCCCCAATTAAATGACATGACATAATAAATTATATAATATTTATGTAAATATAATTTATATTTATTATAAAAATTAATTTCCTGATTTGACAAAATAAACATATTTCAAGATTATATCTACTTTAGGTTGACTAGTTTTGTCCGAAACCTGTTCGGAGCATTGCCAGTCCATGTGCATGGTTTATATTCATAAAAAAATATTTTATATTATATTTTATTATGTTTTAATCTCTGAAAATAATCACCTTTTATTTCTTCTAAAATAACCCCTATTTATGGGCAAAACTATGCCACAAAATTACCCAAAAATCTAGGCTAGTGGCCCTTATTATAGGGTTCAGATTTGATATTAAAATAATTCTAAAATAAATATTTTTAAGCCAATAAATACATATTAATTCATTTTTAAAATTTAATAACGATTTTCTCAAGTAATCGCATTAAAAGTCTCAAACTAGTTCTACCGACAAGCGAATTATCACCAACCTATCATGAAAAATTCATATTTTCTAATATGAGAACAACATGGAAAAATATGGGTTCTAAATCAATAATTTTATATAACCTAAAAGGATCATGCCATGAGATTTGAGAAAGAAAGATGAAAGATTTACCGAAAATTTTGGAGGATTGGATGATGGTGCTTCTTCTTGTCTAAGAAATACCCCTTCTTGCTTGTGCTTGGCTTGCTACTCCCTTCTTGATGGATTATTGATAATGAAAATGGGTTCTTGATATATTTTTGGGGAAGATGGAGTTCTTCTTGGAGGTTTAATGGTGTTTGGATGGAGAAATGGTGGAAGGATGATGAAAAATGGAGCTTTTGGAAGAGATGAGGGAATTTTTGGTGAAGGAAATGATGTTGTGAGGGGTAGATGGTAAGGGGGCTACTCTTACACGTTGGAGAGAGGGAAGGGTTTGGCCACAAGAGGAGAAAAGAGATTTGTTGTGGTTAAGGTTAGGGTTTGGTGATAAGTTGATATATATATGAGCTTTTTAAATAGATTTAAATATAGGAGGGGGTTTCCTATTGCTAGTAGGGGTCGGCCACAAGGGGAGCTGCTCTTGGACGAATATGAGAGGGGAGGGGGTTGGTTGTTATGGCCAGGATTGGATAAGGTTTGGTTGTTGGGTTGGTTAGGGAATTGGTTAGGTAGTTATTTGCCAACTAGGATGCCACCTATACCACTTTTTATAGATAGATCTCCTATAAATTGAAACAAATTAACTTAAATATAATATATTTATAAAAAATATATATGTGTGGGAATATTTGGGTGCACTACTTGCCTATATGTGTTTGGGTTGGATTTGGGTCAAGTTCTAGTCAAAAGGAGACAATTTTACGGTAACCGTAATTTTAGACAATCGTCAATATTTTTAGAGCATGGAAGAGATCAAATAAATGCAACATCTATGTTCCAACTATATTAGACTTAATCAAGATTAATATTATAAATTTTGTTAAAAAAAAGGTCGTACATTGCTCAAAATATCAAAGCCATGGCAAAGTGTCATATATATTAAAAATAATTTTTTAAAATTAATTCTTTCAATCTATCTAATTAAAAAATATAAAAATAATTATAAATTATTAAATTACCCCTATTCCAAAATGAGGGAGCTTATAAGGATAATTTATCCAATTAAAAATTATGCAGTAGAGTAAATTCAGTCACTAACTAATAACAATAAATAAAGTAGAGTAGTAAGGGTAAGAGAGCAAACGCAAACACACCGATGTATACTGGTTTCCCTCTGAGAGGACTAGTCCAGTCCCAAGAATACTTTCTCGGAATTTTATCTATATAATCACCAATAGTGAATCACAACCTTTGATCCGAAGGCTTGCCACTTCTTTACAACCATAAACTTTGATACGAAGGTTTACAACTTCACAGCTAGAGAGAAAACTTGTTGAGCCAAGCTCTTACAACTCTTATAGACTTCTAAACCAAGAAAAATGAAGAGAAGATGAGTGAGTAGGGATCTGATCTTAGAAGGCTAGGAAATTAATCTTGGAGATGGGAAGGTTAAAGCTCAAGGTATAGCTCACTAGAGAACAGAAAGATGAAGAGAATATGAGTGAGTCAGAATGTGAAAATCCAGGGCTATTTATAGGGTATACTCAAATCGAGTTCGGCCAGAATTCGGTTTAAAATATTAAAAATTTTGAACGTTGGAGGACACAAAATTAGGGATTTTACAACTTGTCATATTTCTATAATAGACTGACCGAGTTCGGTCCTACTTAGGCCATAGCTCGGTCCGAGTTCAGTTGGTTTATTTCAGTAGGGTTTTGGGTTTATGTATGACTAGTTTTTGTTTGATTTGGTGGATGGGTTTCAGGCTATTTGAGTGGACTTGAGTTATGCCAGTGCAACTCAATGTATGTAAGACATAGACTCAAATAAAGTAAAATATTACATAGAAGAATTATAAAAAGATGTAGTACAACCAGCAATCGTCGTAACACTGTTAAGTCTTCAGTTCATATCATATTGCAATATATCAAAACATGATTTAGTTTATTATCAAAATCAAGTTGACTGAGACTGAATGGGCCAACAATCTCTCCCATTTTGATAATTGATAAACAATAAATGATACTTTAAATATTGGATGTGCATAGCTCCCATTCAACTTATGGAGCGATTTAATACAACATTGTCAAGTATCTAAGTATCATGTTCTTCACATGTTCTCTCCTCCATTGTCAATTGATCTAAACGGTGTGCTCCCCAAAAATTGGTGGAGTATGTTTAACACAAAAACAGAAGAGTGAAACAACATATATATAATAATAATAACCACCAGTTTAATTCAAAGTTGATAACATTGCATTTATTGAATTCAGACATCTAGTTTAAAAAAAAAAGCATACATAGAGTCTTTAAAAATAATATCTAAAAGTGTTGTGAACTGAGAATATCATATTAGAGCAATCTAAAATAATCTTAAAGCTTCAAAATTCCACTATAATATCTAGTGGTCATCTTCATCATCATCATTAGGTTTAGTTGTTCTATTGGAGTCATAGAAGGCGTCGGTTGGATCCAAGTATCTCTGAACATGAGCATGATCGATGTAATAACCTGATCGATCGGAATCTTTGAGGATCAGATGGTCTGGCTTGGTATGAGAAAGAGTATACTGAATATCCATTAAGGTGTTTCCAAGAGCCTAGGTCTGGAGTGTCGGACGATAATCAAAAGCATGATAACATTTGTCTTCCATTTTGAAGCAATCACGTAACAGAGTAAGGATGAATTCTAAGGTGGACGGTGGATCAATAGTAGTAGGAGGTGATTCAATATATTGTGTGTTAGAGTTGGAGGATGAGTTATATGGTAAAAGAAATGCGGGCTCAATCCTACGTACTCGATTAAGAGATAGTGGTTCATCAAGAGATTGACATCTATCATCAAAGAAACAAAAAATTGTTGGCAAGTACATGACGTAAAGTAATGTACACCCTTTCTTGTGACATTGAACCATTTGAGATAGATTGAACATAATAAAGAAATACAGATAATATAATGCAGATATTTTTAAGTAAGAAACTTAATTGTAGTAAGTTTTCTTATATAGAAACATGGAAAAAATGATGCGATAAATTTCAAAAAAATAATTTTTCAGATATCTAGCATAGAATCTTCTTGGTGGACAGTTATGTGGTGCACAAAGGTGTTCTTGAAAGAGTCCAAAGTAACATTGTTTTCAAATTGAACTTGAGTAATACTAACGAGGGATCCACCATCAGCAGGAATACGTAGGATTTACCCAAGTCATTTGTATTAAATTAAATATGAATACTGCGTACTCTAGAAGAGATGGTTCCATTGTCATATGCTAAGTTGCAATAAAATAAGCGCACAACATTCAAAAAAAATGATAACGTGTTGCAACAAGTTCTTAAAATTAAAATTTTTGAAAGACAGATAAATAGTCATTATAATGAAGAAATTCAATAGGATTACCAGAAAGATGTTGTGTTTGGAAAAATCATTTTATCATTCATTAGAATTTTTTAGATTTCTAAAAAAAATCTATTAAATTCTCCAATGTTTGGCATAATAGGACAAAATAGAGGATCAAAAAAGGATTCTCCTAACTTTCTTCTTGGAGCCATGAGAGGAGTGGAATAGATCCTTGAGAGAAGGAAGACAGAAAAATTAGAGTTTTTAGAGAGGAGGGAGTAGTTTTTTGTTGGTCTGTAGGTTAAACCATGAAAAGAAGTATTTATAGAGCAGCAAAACCTTAATTTGGAAGTCGGCTACCAAATGAATATATTGGAATAATGCAGACCAATTTCGGTCAGAATTTGGTTCCATTATGAACCAGAATTACAATGTCAACTTTAATCGATAATTTTAATTTTTTGACTTGCTATAATATATGAAAAATAAGTGCTAAATGAGATTTATCAGATCATAAATTCTTGTAAGTCAGATTATCTCGGAGTAGCTGTAGAGACCAGATCCCAGCAAGCGGTGGTCCGAAGACACTTAAATATCGTGTTGCTTAAGGTTATTTAAACCTTGTTGACATAAGTGCCCTTTTGGCTTGTATCCAAAACTATCAAAACTTGAAAGAACTTAGATTGAATAAGAATTTAAAAAATTAAATTATTATATTGTATTAGTGTCTAGAAGTCCTAATTCTCGACGGATAAAGTTGAAACGACCTTCAGCCAAAGGTTTAGTAAAAATGTCTGCTAATTGATGTTCTATGTCAATAAATTATAAACATATATCTTCGTAATGTTGATGATCCCTGAGAAAATGATGGTATCCTTGTAATAGTTCATGCCTACTATTGGGCTCAAATTTTCCAAGGTATATAATGTAATCCACTATTTTGTTAAGCAAATCCTCCGCATACCGTATCAAAATATAGCTTATTCTACGTAAAATTGTATTCCGTAATTTTCTTCTTTCTGTTATTTATTTTCCCGAGTCACCATAGTGTAATTATAATAATGGTATCACCTTAGCACATGTTGGAATTTTTGGTATCAGATAATCATCTTCCAGGTGAGAGCCTAACTAAAAATTTATATACTCCAGTTCATAATACCTTTCCTAGTATTGCTATCATGGGCTACAACTACTTCCTAGTATCTAGCTATGCATTTCCGTAAATCATTCTAGAGGGTTAGGATCAACAATCTTTCTAGCTTCTAGAACTTCCCAAATCACTACTATCTTAAGTATGGGTAGGGTTTTATCAGTTCTAGGAAGACCCTACTAGGTCCAATTTTCTTGCTAACAATCTACACTAGTTCTAGAATCTAAAAAGAACCTATCAACCTACCCTACTAAGGGTAGAAATCTTCTCACAAAATATTACATTAATCATGACTTCTATCGTCTCGACTACGATATTCTTCTGGAGGGAACCATCAGGCACAAGCATTCGTCTTTCCGAAATAAAGGGAGATGAGAAACAATGACAACGATATTGATAGAAAAGGAACAAATACAATTTGGAAGTCCAATGACGATTATCAAATACAAAGAAAGTTTTAAAAATCAATTATGGATTGAGATCCTATTCAAAAATAATCCTAAATTGCAGGCTCGTTTGGTACAATAACATAACCAAAACGATATGCTCTGAGACCTGCATAGGCCACCACAAAAACTATGTCACACCCCAGTTCCAGAATACACTGGACTAGGCTACGTGGCAATGGCCAGCTATATACCAAGGAGACTCCAGTCCGACTCTGAATACATATAAGCTGTAAATGAGGGTCACTATCTAGATAACACGGTATACATGTCTATGTCTCAAACCGCAAGAATATATAATAAAGAAGGGACAACATGTATCATGGTGTGCACCCCATACTACACTCGTTCGAATAGACTCGAAGGAAATAATATGAGTCTACAAATACTGGGCTATACTAGGAGAAAATAAGCAAAGATCAATATAGCTAAACAATAAAGAAGTGAATAAAAATATCGAGTAACAATACCTGCATACCGGTATAATACTCATCCGCAGCTCCAGCCTTCCGTCAGTAATCGACCCTACATTCTTGCTGGAAACCAGGTCCTCAGAGGAACGTAAGAAGGTACAAAAATATTATGCTATAGTAAAACAGAAAGGAAACATGTGATACATCGGTATAATTTAGCATAACCACCTAAGTAAGACGCAACTTTGAAGACAATGTTCGACGCGTGGGCTTTCCAAATATAAAATCGTAGCTTCAAGGCACAAAGACACACGGTGCGGACAATAGCTCCGAGCACAGAGTCACACGAGTGATACTACGACTCCGGATACAAGATCTCTACATAAATAAGAATATATATATAGCGCATGCAAAGTAGCCCAAGCGTCTAGTAACTATCTTTCCCTCCCAATGCGATCAACGAGTGCTTGCTGAACCAGAATCTCTATCTAACAGTCTTATCATACTGAAGTAACTATCAACAATCACGATCCAAAAGTCATCACAGATCCTGGTCATGCTGACACTATCAGGATACAGGAAGTCTGGAACGATGACAGTGTCTAAATATGTCCTAAGGTTCTGATATAACCAAGTAGGTACATCAATGTATCGGGAAACATCTAACAATTGATACTAGACGTTACCGACGAACTTCTGCATCCGAATATGACCCGGACGCTAAGTAAGAATTCGGATCCAAAGCGCACACAGTGCATAGATAGAATAAACAGTGAATATGAAACTAAGATACAGAATGGCAAGGTACACTTGCCTGGATCCGGATGCTGAAGGTGGGGCTCCTGTACAACATCCAAGTCCGAGGATCCCAAAGTACATTTTCCTACTGCCTGCTATTGTGGTACTATCTGCCTGGTGTCCTCAATTGAAGGTGCCACAAATCTAAGGTATCCTGTATACAGGGAATATACTCATCAGCTATTTTAAAAGAACTCGACGACAATCAATATTGTAAAACTGGACCTCCAAGCTGTAATGGTATAATTGTTCCTCCTGACTCCTTATTCATGTGATCCCAAGAGCCACAAATAAGGGAACACTTAGAATGTCGGGTCGTAGCATGGTGCAGAGCGGTCGAAGCATCGGCAATACTAGACTGTTCTACAATGACTCAACCAGGGACCTGGGGGTGTCCATGTGTAATCTTCCATGAGCTTCATATTGCTTGGTCGAAGAACTCTGACAACTCACGGTTGAGGAGATGGATGCAGTGGTGTTGCTTCGAGTCAATCATAAAGTATGGAGTTGAGGAGCATCGAAAAGGCGTCCGAAACTTCGGGTGGCGGTGAGGTTCGAGGGGGGGACAACGGCTCCATTCAAGGGGCGTAGTTGTTGTGTGTAATGCACCATAGACGACCGGCTTTAGATCGAACGTAACAGTCTGAGCTCGATAGGCCATGCGGTAGAGGAAAATGACTGGGGTCAGGTGGCTACAGGAGGAGGAGTGACTCGTAGGCGGGGCAAGCTGGTGGTATCGTGTAACACCCCGTTCCGTTCTAGCGGACTGCCGACTCAAAACGGCAAAAGTGCAGCTGTTCCGACCCGCTTTGCCTCAAACAAGAAGCAAAGGATATCCAGACTTGCCCCTACAGGATTTAAGCTTAGGCTTTCAGAGGCTCGCTTGACGTATCGCTCTACCGAGGCGAATCATCGCTAAGGTGGGTGGCTACGGTGAACTTGTCTTTGCTTAGCCAGCACACATAAAATCTGGATTGATACATGCTAGTCGCTAGGTGAATCACCCCTGCATGCTAATAAATCCAACGCACCTAGCTAAGGGACTAATCCCAACTCGTATTGCTTATGCTAGAACATAGAAATTAAAATACTGCTTATATTCAGACCCTCGCATGCCAAGTCCCCTAACGATCTAACTCTCGGCTTACCTTCGGGTCCGAGCAAACGTGCCTGTTTATGTTTCTTAAAAATGTATGCTTGTCTGCTTGAATGTTGCATTGTTTTCATCCATACCTCGGAAGACTACCAAGTAGTCATTCCGTGCCTGAATAAACCTGCAAGTATTCGGGACCGTTAGGTCGCCAAGGCAGTTCCCGATCCAGGGGACTGTATCATGTCAAGTAAATGAATCATACTCCAGTGGCAAGACTCATTCAGGTATTCGGATCTCTCTACAAGTCTTCCTCGAGCGGGCTTACATCAGCCCAGGAGACTGTGCATATCCAATAGCTAAATGAATCATGCAATACTGCTTGTCGTGTGCTCGTGTTTCCTTAACTGCATGAAGTGTAAATTAATAATCGTGTTCGATCATGGACAACTTGTGCACAAGGATATAAGTTCTGCGGACGGTGCTGGGGCACTGGCACTAATCCGATCCGGGCAGACTTCGTGTGTAGTCATCGTGTGCGGACTGGATAGCTTATAATGCATCGTGTGTTATCGTGTATCCAATATGAGCTCCCGTTGCATGCTATCCATGTCCACGACTAGTCCATTATGGCATCAAGCCAGTGATCATCGTGTGCAATTAACTTGTGACTTAGTCATCGTGTGCGGATGGGATAACTTGTAGCGCATCGTGTGTTCATCATGAGCTCTCGTTGCATATTATCCTTATCCATGACTCTGTCCACCTCGTGTGTTTAACTTGAACAATATAACCATACTCATGTTTGCATATGTTATTGCCCCTGAATGTATATACATGCCCGTGCTTGAATTAATCATGTTTGCCTTGGACAGGGAAGGAGAAATGGTAAGTTGGTAAGTCTCGCCGTGTTTCCTCAAACATCGCACGACGCACTGCCCGACACGTTAGGCTATTCAATATTTGCATGAAACTGATCCTAAGGCAACTAGAAAGATAACTTAATAGTTGGTGCACGGAACCTGTATTACGTGTTTGGATTTGTCGAGCGGGCGAGTAGCTTCCCCACCAGTGCATTCAATGTACTGATAATCCACCAGTTTGTATGCAGGGTACGGGAGAACCTCGTTCGGTGCGGATGCCTCCTTCGTGCGTGCTAAGGCCAGGAGTTCCCTCTGAAGTCTTGCAATGGTGCGTCCGAAACAAAAGCACATATACAAGACATAATGTTGGAACATAGCCCGAACTCGCCTGAACATCGTCTGTACAATCATTCCACAGTTGTAGCCACTTGGCACGCTTTTACTATTTCAGAGAGAGAGGCTTGAGCGACTTGTAATCTCGGCTATACGCCGCCTGTAACACTTGTTCATATCAATAAAATAGCTTGATTTACTTCAACTTGGGTTTCAATGCTTCCGCTATATTTGTCGACTCAGTGAACCTGTTACCAAATCGCTATACGTTTATGACTCTGCTGCACTCGGACAATCTGTGCGACTCTGTAGCTTAGAACTCTTGCCGCCAGCCAATGAACCATGGCCTTGCACGGGCGTGGATCACGCTCGTGCAATATCACGCCCGGATGGGTCAAGCGTTCGTTCCGCGGGAGCGCTGGCGAGGGTGATTCTCGCCTAGCGGGAACGGCCGATTGCCTGCGTGTCACGCCCCAGTCCCAAAAATACGTAGGACTATGACACGTAATCATGCCAGCCGCATGGATATGGCAACTCCAATATATAGAATCCAAATCCATACGTACGCTGTATTATGAATATCAAATCCACAAGTGGTAAAAATGTAACACAAGTCACAGGGTAAAATCTAAATCTCATCCACCAAAATCATATAGAAATAAATAACCAGTATCTATGAAACTAGATCTCAACAAGAAGTATCTAAAGAATGGCAGTTGGATGGAAACAAATCCACTACCAACTCAAATGGAGAAGTAAATACAATATAAGTACAACTCACTCAAACAATATAAGTACCCGCTACCAATCACGGCTCAAAGAGAAGACATCCACGAAGCTTCTATATCCTCCCAAATCTGTGCTCCTGCAAATACTCAAGAACAGGTACACCTGGCAGCGGACCAGGTCCTCAGAGGGACATAACAAGTATACTTAAACACATGCCAATAAAGTACTGAAATAAATATCCAATGGGTCGCCTAACCATCTAAAGTGAATACAGTTAAGAACAACTTTCCCCACAAGTGAGCTATCTGGCTGAAAACTGGGATTTGGCATGGTTCTCTTTTGAAGATCCAGGGGCCCAAAGGCACATCGTCTTTTGAACGGCGGAGGCCCGCCAATGTATATATATGGGTCATCACCACCCGTATCTCCAGCGGAGAATCTGGGCGTCATAGAAAAAGTGCAAAGGAGCTCAAATGCGGTACTTGTTGTTCTCCCCACCCCATGCTCTAAGTATGTCACATCCATGACACAATTTGGTCCATAGCCTATTCTTAGTACCCTAGCCCAATCCTACAACCATACAAGGACAAGGATGGGACCACTGTACTACAATAGGCTATGTCCATGGACCTCTAATAACTGCCAAGTCTACTAGCATGCAAAGTTTCTAACAGCAGTTATTCCTAACGTACGTCCTACACGTACCGATGATCAGTCAATACGTGCGTTCGTGATCTATATGAGACTCACAACTTGTGTAAAAATAGGTGTCACAATCAAATGAAACCTAATGGTGCTACATGATAATGGGGTAGTCTCATGAACAAGGTCAATGCAATACATAAATAAAAACCTATCGCGACGTCACCGTCGCGAGCATTTTATATAACAATTAAAATATATGAACTAAGGACAGAAAATAAAGATACATGCAACATATGGAATATAAATAACAGTACAATGGCAAGGTATACTTGCCTGGCAAGAACTGCAAAATGTCATGTCCAGATGTCCAATACACAGGACCAGAAGCTATGGCCACAGAACAAATATCTCCGGATGCTGAAATAAATATCACCAACATTTCCGAAATGAGCAAAATAGCTAAAAAGCACATCCCTTTCGTCCAATTTGGACACAGGGGCAAAACGGTAATTTCGGGCAAAAGTGGGGTCCACGTGTGGCCCACTTTGCACCGAAAAGCATGCCGAGGGTAACAGTCTCTAAATGGAATAAACTATGGGTCAAACAACTCTAGATGTCAATATGAACCCAACGGTATGTCCAAATTTGGATTCCGACGAGCCGAACACAATTTTGTCCAAAAAGTCAACTGTGGGACCCGCCAATTGGCGATCTGGTCAACCATCTCAGAAATACGTGAAAATTGGTTCACAGGACCAGCACGTTACCACGAGTCCAGTGGCGCAAGTTTCGTCGCAATCTGACAATCGTGCACAAAATACTCGCGAGTTCCACAAAAGTGGCGACACGAAATGTGTCCGCGGATACGGTCTGATTTCGGCGCAAACACGCGTCCGAATCAGTCCCCACGAATTTTCACGTGTCCCGTTATGCTGTGTGCACCATTTGGTACACTTGGCACACGGCGGGGCGGTCCCGTTTGGCGGGGCGCGCTCCGATCTCCAACTTTTAGAAAACCGAAAAAAGTGGGTGCGCGCAGTTTTGTGACGAATATAATTTTGTCCACAGCAACTAATAGCACAAAGTTATAATACAGAAAATAAACTAGGTCATGTAATCTACAGGTATCAAAAAGAATCATCGAATTCGGATCTCTGTGGTGGGAGATACGAACTCGACAATATGGGTGGTCATTCTGGAATTCTGCGATTGCAGAATTCTGTCTGCTCGCGCTGACTTGGGCGCTGTTTTTCACCTAGGGGCACACGTTTTTCGAGGTTGACTATAAAATAAATATTGGAGAGGGTTGAGGGAAGATCATACCTATGAAAACGGAACAGCGTTTGGTCAAGCGAGTCAACAGAAAAACACACCGGAGCGAAGGTGCCTCGAGTGGGAGACCGCAGTTCGCGATGTCGGCGTCGACGGGATGGTTGGATGGCTTGGGGAGGCTTCTCTGGCTGTGGTGACGGCTCTAGATGGAAAAAGGAAGTCTGGAGTTTCTAGGTTAGGATTTTAGAGAGCTTTTATATATATATACTATATATATTTAGGAGAGAGAGGGGGTTAAGGAATCGCGGGTTGTAATCCGCGGGTTCCTGTTTGTTAATAGCCTGCAGCAAGTTTCTTAATGGCAGTATAATGGGCGGTCCAATCCAACCCTCTTTATTATGCTAAGAATCCGCTGAAGAATCCGCTGAAGAATAGGAGCTGAAGGGTTCTAAGAGTTAGTATGTTGTTATTATTATTATACTTATTATTAGTATATTAGTTACTTTATTTAATAAATTTTTTTTCCTTTCTTTTTCTTTCTTTCTTTAGATATATATATATACATATATATATATATTTGTATATACATATATATATATATTTACTCATAAAAAATTTATAGACTAGGGTATTGCACATCGTTAGGCTGGCAACAGCTCAAGGAGTCTCCTACATGGAATAAATTCCGAAAAATTTCTGATGGTCCCACAAGTCATCTAAGTGCCCGAACACCTAACATAAAAATTATTAAAAAAATCTATTTCTCCTATTTAGCCCCTAATTACTACAAATTAATTAATAATTAATAAATAAAGGGTATATACGATTTTCTAGGAAAGAGATTTTACACTGCGGGAGATCGGGGCGTGACATGTTGGTATCAGAGCCTGGTTTCTACGCCTTTGGACTTCGATTCAATATCTCTATTTCGAAAGCTCGTTCGTGGGTTATGTGCACGCTCTCTCTCAATGTCTCGATGGGATGTTCCAACAATAAGTCTAAATACTTTCAAAATATGTTTTGAATGATATGATATGCTTGCTTGTGTATGTTGTGCTGCGAGTGGCCTTTGTGCCAACCTGTACGAACCCTTGAGAGTATCGCTAGTAGCTTGTCCAATTTTACTGACTCTAAGTTTGGTTGAATGCATCTATTCGAGGGACGCCTTGAACTAGTGCACCATCCAAGACTTAAGAAAAGGTGAAACTTGAGTACTAAGACTTCGCTATCACTAAGCTGGTTGACGTGCTCACACTAGAAATGCATTTCGAAAGTGCGTACGATCCAGTCTAAGCGATATGCTGATTTCGACGCTTCTGCAAGTGAATATCCAAATGAACAAGTACAACGACTTATCTAGGATTGCCTCAACCCTAGATTACTGCTTGTCCTCAGTAAGTCTCGAGGACGAGAATTTTTCTGAGTTGGGTAGGATATAACACCCCGTTCCGTTCTAGCGGACTGCCGACTCAAAACGGCAAAAGTGCAGCTGTCCCGACCCACTTTGCCTCAAACAAGAAGCAAAGGATATCCAGACTTGCCACTACAAGATTAAGCTTAGGCTTTCAGAGGCTCGCTTGACGTATCGCTCTACCGAGGCGAATCATCGCTAAGGTGGGTGGCTACGGTGAACTTGTCTTTGCTTAGCCAGCACACATAAAATCTGGATTGATACATGCTAGTCGCTAGGTGAATCACCCCTGCATGCTAATAAATCCAACACACCTAGCCAAGGGAATAATCCTAACTCGTATTGCTTATGCTAGAACATGGAAATTAAAATACTGCTTGTATTCAGACCCTCGCATGCCAAGTCCCCTAACGATCTAACTCTCGGCTTACCTTCGGGTTCGAGCAAACGTGCCTGTTTATGTTCCTTAAAAATGCATGCTTGTCTGCTTGAATGTTGCATTGTTTTCATCCAAACCTCGGAAGACTACCAAGTAGTCATTCCGTGCTTGAATAAACCTGCAAGTATTCGGGACCGTTAGGTCACCAAGGCAGTTCCCGATCCAGGGGACTGCATCATGTCAAGTAAATAAATTATACTCCAGTGGCAAGACTCATTCAGGTATTCGGATCTCTCTACAAGTCTTCTTCGAGCGGGCTTACATCAGCCCAGGAGACTGTGCATATCCAATAGCTAAATGAATCATGCAATACTGATTGTCGTGTGCTCGTGTTGCCTTAACTGCATGAAGTATAAATTAATAATCGTGTTCGATCATGGACAACTTGTGCACAAGGATATAAGTTCTGCGAACGGTGCTGGGGCACTGGCACCGATCCGATCCGGGCAGACTTCGTGTGTAGTCATCGTGTGCGGACTGGATAGCTTGTAATGCATCGTGTGTTATCGTGTATCCAATATGAGCTCCCGTTGTATGCTATCCATGTCCATGACTAGTCCATTGTGGCATCAAGCCAATGATCATCGTGTGCAATTAACTTGTGGCTTAGTCATCATGTGCAGATGGGATAACTTGCAGCGCATCGTGTATTCATCGTGTGTTCTCGTTGCATGTTATCCTTATCCATGACTCTGTCCACCTCGTGTGTTTAACTTGAACAATATAACCATACTCATGTTTGCATATGTTATTGCTCCTGAATGTATATACATGCCCGTGCTTGAATTAATCATGTTTGCCTTGGACAGGGAAGGAGAAATGGTAAGTTGGTAAGTCTCTCCGTGTTTCCTCAAACATCGTACGACGCACTGCCCGATACGTTAGGCTATTCAATATTTGCATGAAACTGATCCTAAGACAACTAGAAAGATAACTTAATAGTTGGTGCACGGAACCTGTATTATGTGTTTGGATTTGTCGAGCGGGCGAGTAGCTTCCCCACCAGTGCATTCAATGTACTAATAATCTACCAGTTTGTATGCAGGGTACGGGAGAACCTCGTTCGGTATGGATGCCTTCTTCGTGCGTGCTAAGGCCAGGAGTTCCCTCTGAAGCCTTACAACGGTGCGTCCGGAACAGAAGCACATATACAAGACATAATGTTGGAACATAGCCCGAACTCGCCTGAACATCGCCTGTACAATCATTCCACAGTTGTAGCCACTTGGCACGCTTATACTATTTCAGAGAGAGAGGCTTGAGCGACTTGTAATCTCAGCTATACGCCGCCTGTAACACTTATTCATATCAATAAAAGAGCTTACTTTACTTCAACTTGGGTTTCAATGCTTCCGCTATATTTGTCGACTTAGTGAACCTGTTACCAAATCGCTATGCGTTTATGACTCCGCTGCACTCAGACAATCTGTGCGACTCTGTAGCTTAGAACTCTTGCCGCCAGCCAATGAACCATGGCCTTGCACGGGTGTGGATCACGCTCGTGCGACATCACGCCCGGATGGGTCAAGCGTTCGTTCCGCGGGAGCGCTGGCGAGGGTGATTCCCGCCTAGCGGGAACGGCGGATTGCCTGCGGAAGATCGGGGCGTGACATATCGGGGGGTGACAGATGCTTGGCGGAGGTGGTGGTGATGGAGGTGATGGTATAGTTGCTGTTAGTCGGGGTGGTAATGATGTTGGTATTCGATGGAGATGGCGGTCGCGAGGTAATGGTGTAGTCATTGTTGGTGGTGGTGCGAGTGATGGTGGCGAAGGTGGAGGGGGCAGTGGGTGGTACTGCGGGTTGTGGTGGTAGTGGCGGAGGTGGCAGTTGGTTGAAGGTGGTGATGTATCTACGGGTCGTGGTGGAAGTGGCGGAGGTGGCATCGGGTTGCGGTGGCAGCGCTGCGGGTCATGGTAGCAGCGGTACTACAGGTCGTGGAGGTGGAGTTGGTGGTGGCAAAGTTCATGGTGGTATCGTAGGCGATAGCAACGACGGGTTGGAAAGGGTGGTGTCAGCGGCGGGTTGGAGGTGCTCCGGCGTAAGAGACGGTGGTGGGCGGTTAATGAAAGAGAAGTAAAGAAGAAGAAGAAGAAGAAGAAGAAGAAGAAGAAGAAGGAAAGAAGAAATTTTGACTGTATGTAGAGGGAGGAGATGAGAGAGAGTGTGGAGGGAAGGAATTTCTAGGTTTTTCTTGGGATTAGGGCCGGCCACATGTGGGGGGTTGTGTGTGTGTGTTAATATAGAGGGAGTGTGTGGTTGTGATGGGGTGGGGATTTGAATCAATGGCTATGATTCTTCATGAAAGTAAAATAATATAAGGGGTAGAAAGAATGTGAGGGTGACTGGTCATGTGAGATTGGGGGGTTTCTTCATTGGTTTGCACCAATATGAGGGTGACACCGAGCACCATTTTTGTATTTAAGCCCCTTAACATTTGGGTGTTTACACATAAAGAAAAAATTGTGAGAATTTGATGTGGGAAGTTTTGTTTGGTGTTTTGTAGGATAAGAGGGTGTTGGGTGTTTTGTATGAGCCTCATGAATGGGTGTTGGTAAGTTGGGGTTAGGTTAAGTTGGTGTCCCCAATTTAATTAAATAAAGTGTCATATGTGCTCTTAAATTAAATACGAGTACATGGGGTCTAAATTAGAAAGTCATGGACGAAGTAGGCTTGGTGTCAGTCTTGGACCCTTTAATTGGTTAGGCGAAACGGGTTGAGTTTGTGTCCCCAAATCGATGGCAATGACATAGGTACAAGATATAGGATTAAAGAATTGATTTTTATGATTGAAAAGTTGTGCAATTAAAATAGAGCACAAGGGTGTATGTTTGTGGGTGACAGAAATATTCAGTGCCTAGGTTGGCTTATCAGGTCAAGAGTGTAAAGATTTGTTAGAAAATAAAGACTATTATTGTGCTCAAATTATTGTAGCAACGGTAAGGTGCACCAAAGGTTTAAATTAAAGAATCAGTCTACACTACCCTAATTTCTAATACTTAAACAACCTGAAATTAAACCAAAAATTTTACCATATCTAGTCTACCTAAAATATTTTGAGGGAGTTTACATCCTTCCCAACTTAGAAGGATTTTATCCCCGAAATTAAAAGTAAAGCACGGATAAGAGTTACGAGAATTAAAAATTTAACTGGTATTCGAAATGCAGTACATAAATTCGTACCTCGGTCCTCGAATAAATACGATAAACATTGTCGAATGGAATCCTCGTGCTCCTAGGTAGACTCGCTTGGAGAATGATACTTCCATGCAACTCTGACCAGTCGAATAGTTTGTCCCCTCAAAATTTTCTCACTGCGATCGAGTATCCCTACTAGCTGCTCCACATATGATAAACTGGGACCGACTGTAATCTCTGAATGATCGAGCATGTGGCTAGGGTTTGCCACGTATCTCCTCAACTGGGATACATAAAATACGTCGAGCATGACTTCTAATGACAGAGGCAATGCAAGACGATAAGCCACTTTGCCAACTCGCTCCAAGATGTCAAAAGGTCCAATGTAGCTCGGACTCCGCTTTCCTCTGCCCCCAAATCTGATGTTACCACGAGTAGGCAATATCTTCAAAAAATATATGGTCACCTTTCTTGAATTCCAAAGGTCTGCGGTGTGCATATGCCCAATGCTTCTTCCTATCCTGTGCTACGCGCAGGTGGCCCTGAATCTGCTTCACTTTCTCCACTGTCTGTGTTACCAACTCTGGACCAAGTATCTGATGCTCTCCTACGTCACTCCAACATACCGACGACCTACACTTTCAGCCGTACAGTGCCTCGTAAGGTTTTATTTGTACGCTTTCTTAGTAGTTGTTGTTGTAGGAGAATTCTACCAAGTGTAGATGGTTCTCCCAAGATCCTCCAAAATTGATCATGCACGCTCTCAACATATCCTCTAGTATCTAAATCGTGCACTCTGACTGACCATCAGTCTGTGGATGATATGCAGTGCTGAACTTGAGGCGAGTTCCTAGGCTCTCCTGTATACTCCGCTAAAAATATGACATGACTCTGGAATCACGATCTGAAATAATGCTGACAGGCACTCCATGTAGTCGTACTATCTGCTTTATGTACATGCCAGTCAATATCTCCGTGGACTGTCCAACTTTGAAGGGCAAGAAATATGCCAACTTGGTGAGTCGGTCTACGACAACCCAGACTACATCCTTCCCGCTATGGCTCCTCAAAAATTCCTTGATGAAGTCCATGGTAATGTGCTCCTACTTCCACTCAGGAATGGAAAGCGACTGAAATAGTCTTGCAGTCCTTTGATGTTCGGCCTTGACTTGCTGAAAGACCAAATATCTTGCCATGAATCTCGCAATCTCCCTCTTCATCCTATGCCACCAGTAGTGTTGTCTTAAATCTCGGTACATCTTCGTAACCCCGGGATGAATAGAATAAATCGTGCTATGGGCCTCGGTCATCAACTCCTTGCATAGCTCGTAACTCGGACCATATAGGCGATCTCCATAACTCAATGTTCCATCTTCGTGAATCTGGAGTCCCGTCTGTATGCCAGCCCCTGTCCTCTCTCATAATCGCCATAATCTCGCATCGATAGGTAAGGCTGCTATGATCCTCTCAACCAATGTAGACTGAACCTCTAGACTGGCTAACTGTCAATCCATGCCTGGCAATACAACCTCTATCCCAAGATCCTGAAGATCCTCTAACAAATGTAGCTGAGTCGTTAAAAAGTATGCCATAGGCCGGCTTAAGGCATCTGCTACAACATTCGCCTTGCCAGGGTGGTACTGTAACTTAATATCATAGTCTGTCATCAACTCTAGCCAATGCCTCTGTCTCATGTTGAGCTCCTTCTGAGTGTAGATATACTTTAAACTTTTATGATTTGTGTAAATCTTAACCCTCTCTCCATAAAGGTAGTGCCGCCATAGCTTTAGTGCAAATATAACTGCAGCTAGCTCTAGATCGTGTGTCGGGTAATTTTTCTCATGAACTCTCAGCTGTCTCGATTCGTAAGCTAACACCTTATCGTGTTGCATCAGTACACATCCTAATCCGCTCCCAGATGCATCACTATACACCACAAATCCTCCAGATCCAAAAGGAAGTGTCAAGATCGGTGCTGTCGTCGGACGCTTCTTTAGCTTATCGAAAGCCGTCTGACACTCCTCTGTCCAAATAAACTCCTCGCCTTTACGTGTCAACCGCTTCATAGGCACAGCAATACACGAGAAGTTTACCACGAACCTCCGATAATATCCGACAAGTCTGAGAAAACTTCTAACCTTCGTAATTGATGTAGGGTTAGGCCACGTCTCCACTGCGAAGATCTTCTCCGGGTTAAGTGATAGTCCATCTCCAGTGATTATGTAACCCAGGAATGATACCCTATCCAAGAAGAACTCGCACTTGCTCAGCTTGGCATACAGCCTCTCCTGCCTCAGCGTCTCCAACACAATCTTGAGATCTTCTCCTACTCCTCCTGACTCTTGGAATATACCAAGATATCGTCAATAAATACTACCATAAACTTATCCAAGTACTGGTGGAAAACCTTGTTCATCAGGCTTGTAAAAACTGCTGGTACTTTGGTTAAACCAAACGGCATGACTAGAAACTCATAATGCTCGTACTTTATTTGAAAAGCTGTCTTATAAATATCCTTATTTCTCACCTTGATCTGATGATAGCCGGATCTGAGATCGATCTTCGAGAATACATATGCACCGCTCAGCTGATCAAATAAATCATTGATGCGCGGCAAAGGGTACTTGTTCTTTATCGTTACAGCATTTAGCACTATGTAATCGATACACAAACGTACCATCCCGTCCTTCTTTGGAAAAAATAAGATGGGTGGTCCCCTTGGAGAAATACTAGTTCGAATGAAACCCTTGTCTAAGAGATCATCTACTTTGACCTAAAACTCAACCAACTCTTTCGGTGCTAGTTTGTAGACGGGGGAAGTAACTAGCTCGGCTCTGGGAGTCAACTCTATAGTAAACTCTATCTCTCTGTCAGGTGACAATCCTAGAAGATCCTCGAAAAATACATCCTCAAACTCTGATATAATACGGGGGTACATCGGTTCACCTTCTACAATGTGTGCCGCTAAATTAGGTTGTACACTATGCTCTCGGGTTCCCCGAAGAAACTCAAACTCAGGGTGATCTGGTGGTCAATATATAACACAACCACGTCAGTAATCTAGCATCGCATAGTATTGGCTCAACCAATCCATGCCTAGGATAATGTCATAGTCTAGACTTAACCTCATAATAAATTCTCTCGTTCTATTTATAAACACTAATCCTCCTTAAAAAAAAAAAATTTGTGTTTTCTCTCCCCTAATGTATAAATACTCTTCTCCTCTAAATTTCTCCTCAAGCTTTGTTCTCATTCATGTTCTATTTCATACCTCAATTTCAATGGTATCATTTCTTTATCCATAATTAAATTTTTGTTTAGTTCCCTAATATGATACTCCCAAATTCTTCTATCGATATATTCATCGTTCCTTTGTCATAAACATAATTCTTTTGATATTAATTTCTTCATATCCTCCAGGTGTAATCGTCTAATTAAACTGTCACAACCAGTTTTATCCTTGTAATAGTTCATACCTACTATTGGGCTCAAATTTTCCAAGGTATATAATATAATCCACTATTTCGTTAAGCAAATCCTCCGTATACCGTATCAAAACACAGCTTATTCTACCTAAAATTGTATTTCTCAATTTTTATCTTTCTGTTATTTATTTTTCCGAGTCACCATAGTATAATTATAATAATGGTATCACCCAAGCACATGCTGGAATTCATGGTATCAGATAATTATCTTCCAGGTGAGAGCCTAAAATTTTATTTTCTCCAGTTCATAATACCGTTTCTTATATCGCTATCATGGGCTACAACTAATTCCTAGCATCTAGCTATGCATTTTCGTAAATTATTCTAGAGGGTTAGGATCAACAATCTTTCTAGCTTCTAGTACTTCCCAAATCACTACTATCTTAAGTAAGGGTAGGATTTTATCAGTTCTAAGAATACCCTACAAGGTCCAATTCTCTTTCTAACAATCTATACTAGTTCTAGAATCTAAAAAGAACCTATCAACCTACCCTACTGAGAGAAACAATCTTCTCATAAAATATTACATTAATCATGCCTTCAATCGTCTGAACTACGATCTTCTTCTGGAGGGAACCATCAGGCACAAGCATTCTTCTTTCTGAAATAAAAGGAGATGAGAAACAATAATAACGATATTGATAGAAAAGGAACGAATACAATTTGGAAGTCCAAGGGCGATAATCAAATATAAAGGAAGTTTTAAAAATCGATTATGGATTGAGATGCTATTCAACAATAATCCTAAATTATAGGATCATTCGGTACAATAACGTAACCGAAATGATATGCTCTGAGACCTGCATGGGCCACCACAAAAACTATGTCATGCCCCAGTCCCAGAATATACGGGACTAGGCCACGTGGCAATAGCCAGCTACGTACCAAGGGGACTCTAGTCCGACTCTGAATACGTATAAGCTATAAATGAGAGTCACTGTCTAGATAACACGGTATATATGTCAATGTCTTAAACCACAAGAATATGTAATAAAGAAGGGACAATATGTATCATGGTGTGCACCCCACACTACACTCGTTCGAATAGATTCAAAGAAAATAATGAGTCTACAAATACTGGGCTATACTAGCAGAAAATAAGTAAAATCAATATAGCTGAACAATGAAGAGTGAATACAAATATTGATTAACAATACCTGGATACCGGTATAATACTCATCCGCAGCTCCAGTCTCCCATCAGCAATCGACCTTATAATCTGGCAGGGAACCAGGTCCTCAGAGGGACGTAAAAAGGTATAAAAATAGTATGCCATAGTAAAACAGAAAGGAAACATGTAATACATCGGTGTAATCTATCATAACCACCTAAGTGAGACGCAACTTTGAAGACTATTTTCGACGTATGGGCTTTCCAAATATAAAATCGTATTACCGAGGCACAGAGACACACGGTACGGACCGTAGCTTCGAGCACAGAGTCACATGGGTGATACTATGACTTCGGATACAGAATCTCTACATAAATAAGAATATATATATATATATATATATATATATATATATATATATATATATATTTATATATATATATATATATATATATATTTATATATATATATTTATATATATATATCGCGTGCAAAGTAAGCCAAGCGTCTAGTAACTATCTTTTCCTTCCAATGCGGTCAACGAGTGCTCGCTGAACCTGAAACTCTATCTAACAGTCTCATCATACTAAAGTAACTATCAACAATCACGATCCTAAAGTCATCACAGATCCCGGTCATGCTAACACTATCAGGATACATAAAGTCTGGGACGATGATAGTGTCTGAATGTGTCCTAGGGTTCTGATGTAACCAAGTAGGTACATCAAGATATCGAGTAACATCTAACAATCGATACTAGACGTTACCGACGAACGTATGCACCCGGATATAACTCGGACGCTAAGTAACGATTCTGATCCAAAGCGCACACAATGGATAGATAGAATAAACAGTGAATATGGAACTGAGATACAGAATGGCAAGGTATACTTGCCTGGATTCGGATGCTGAAGGCGGGGCTCCGGTAGAACGTCCAAGTTCAAGGATCCCAAAGTATATTTGTCTGTTGCCTGCTGTTGCGGCACTGTCTACCTGGTGTCCTCAATCGAAGGTGCCACGAATCCAAGGTATCTTGTATACCAGGAAGATACTCATCAGCTGTTTCAAAAGAACTCGACGATAATCAACACTACAAAACTGGACCTCCAACCTGTAATGATACGATTCCTGCTCCTGACTCCTTGTTCGTGCGATCCCAAGAGCTACGAATGAGGGAACGCTCGAAATATTGGGTCACGGCATGGTACAGATTAGTCGAAGCATCGAAAGCACTAGACTGTGGTACAATGACTCGACCGGGAACCCAGGGGTGTCCGTGTGTACGCTTCCATGAGCTTCATATCGCTTGGTCGAAGAACTCCGATAATTCGCGGTTGAGGAGATGGATGCAGCGGTGTTGCTCTGAGTCAATCACAAAGTGTGGAGTTGAGGAGCGTCGAAAAGGCAACCGGAACTTCGGGTGGCGGTGAGGTTCGAGGGGGGAAATAGCTCCATTCAAGCGGCATAGTTATTGTATGTAATGTAACATAGACGACCGGCTCCAGATCGAATGCGACAGTCTGAGCTCGATGGGCCAAGTGGTGGAGGCGAATGACTGGGGTCGGGCGGCTACAAGCAGAGGAGTGACTCGTACGCGGGGTGAACTAGTGGTGTCGGGGGGTGACGGATGCTTGGCGAAGGTGGTGGTGATAGAGGTGATGGTGTAATTTCTGTTGGTCAGGGTGGTGATGATATTTGTGTTCGGTGGAGATGGCGGTGGTGAGGTGATGGTGTAGTCGCTGTTGGTGGTAGTGCGGGTGATGGTGGGGAAGGTGGTGGTGGCAGTGGGTGGTGCTACAGGTTGTGGTGGCAGTGGCGGAAGTAGCAGTTGGTTGAAGGTGGTGGTGTATCTGCAGGTGGTAGTGGCAGTGGAGGAGGTGGCAGCGAGTTGCAGTGGCAGCGCCGTGGGTCGTAGTGGCAGTGGCACTGTGGGTCGTGGAGTTAGAGTTGGTGGTGGCGAAGGTGATGGTGGTGTCATTGGCGGTGGCAGCGGCGGGTTATAGAGGGTGGTGTCAACGGCGGGTTGGAGGTGCTCCGGCGTAAGAGACGGTGGTGGAAGGTTAATGAAAGAGTAGAAGAAGTAGAAGAAGAAGAAGAAGAAGAAGAAGAAGAAGAAGAAGAAGAAGAAGAAGAAGAGAAGAAGAAGGGAAGAAAAAATTTTGGCTGTATGTAGAGGGAGGAGAGGAGAAAGAGTGTGGGGGGATTTCTAGGTTTTTCTATGGATTAGGGCCGGCCACAAGTGGGGGGTTGTGTGTGTATGTTAATATAGAGGGAGTGTGTGGTTGTGATGGGGCAGGGATTTGAATCAATGGCCATGATTCTTCATAAAAGTAAAACAATGCAAGTGGGAGAGAGAATGTGAGGGTGACCAATCATGTGAGGTTGGGGGGTTCTTTTTCAGTTTGCACCAATAGGAGGGTGACACTTAGCAACCTTTTTTTCATTTAAGCCCCTTAATATTTGGATGTTTACATATGAAGAAAAAAGGGTGAGGATTTAATGTGGAAAGTTATGTTTGGTGTTTTGTAGGATGAGATGGTATTAGATATTTTGTATGAGCCTCATGAATCGGTGTTGGGTTAAGTTGGGGTTAGGTTAAGTTGGTGTCCCCAATTTAATTAAATAAAGTATCATATGTGCTCTTAAATTAAATGGGAGTACATAGAATCTCAATTGGGAGTGAAACAAAGGTCATGGATGGTATAGGCTTGGTGTCAGTCTTTGGCCCTTTAATTGGTTAGGAAAAACGGGTTGTGTTTGTGTCCTCAAATCAATGGCAACGACATAGGTAAAAGACATAGGATTAAAGAATTAATTTTCGTGACTAAAAAGTTGTGCAATTAAAATAGAGCACAAGGGTGTGTGGTTGTGAGTGACAAAAATATCCAGTGCCTAGGTTGGCTTGTCAGATCAATAGTGCAAAAATTTGTTGGAAAATAAAGGCTATCATTGTGCTCAAATTATTATAACAATAGTAAGGTGCACCAAGGATTTAAATTAAAGAACCAATCTACACAACCCTAATTTCTAATCCTTAGACAGCCTGAAACTAAACCAAAATTCTTACCATATCTAGTCTATCTAAAATATTTTAAGGGTGTTTACACATAAGCCTGTCAATAAAGTTCCTTTATGGTATCGGAAGATACGCTTAACTGCGCACAGATGTGATTCCTTAGAATTAACCTGATATCTATTACAGAGACATATAGAAAACATGATATATAGATGACTAGCAGATAGGTATAACATACTACCAATTATACCTTGATATTTATGTACGTTTATAGGTTTACCACTTTCATCAAGGTTAAGCTTAGTTGATGTTGCTATTGGAGTTCCGATAGATTTTGCATTGTTCATGTCGAACTTTTTGAGTAAAGCTTTCATATACTAAGCTTGATTAATGAACATTCATTGTGAATCTTTCTTGATTTGCAATCCTAGAAAGAATGTGAGTTCTTCCATCATGCTCATCTCAAATTCACTCTCCATACACTTAGCAAACTCATTACATAGCATATCATTAGTAGATCAAAATATGATATCATCTACATATATTTGCACTAATAACATAGAATCATCAGTATATTTTATAAACATGGTAGTGTCAATTTTTTCTTTTAAAAAATCATTTTCAAGTAGAAATGAGTTGAGACGCTCATACCAAGCTCGTAGGGCTTGTTTGATTCCATATAGAGCCTTTCGTAACTTGAATACATGGCCAGAATATTTAAAATCTTCTAAATCAAGGGGTTGCTTAACAAAAACTTCTTATTTTATAAACCCACTTAAGAAAACACTTTTGACATCCATTTAAAAAAGTTTGAAATTATAAAAACTTGCAAAAGCACAAAGCATTTGAATAGATTCTAGTCTAGCAACCAGAGCATAAGTCTCATCGTAGTCAATGCCTTTCTCTTGGTTGTAACCTTGAGCTACGAGACGTGCTTTGTTGAGTATGACTGAACCATTCTCATTTAATTTATTTTGAAAATTCTATTTAGTACTAATGATCAGATAATTATTAGGTCTGGGAACGAGTTCCCAAATTTGATTACGTTCAAACTGGTTGAGTTTCTCTTGCATAACAAAAATCCTAAATTTATCATTAAAAGCTTCTCCTATGTTCTTAGATTCTAATTGAGAAATGAAACCAATATTTGCAATGATATCTCTATTTGAAGAGCGTGTTCTTATACCTTTTGATATATCACCTATTACCAAGTCTTCTGGATGGTCTGTAGAGAATTTTAATCTCTTGGGCAGACTTTTTATATAACTTGTACCGGTCGTATCATCAAGAGCCTTGCTGGTTGTTAGTCTGAAATCTTCGTCGTCACTATCGTTTGGTACTTGATTATTGAGTTCATCAAATGTGACATTGATTGATTCTTCAACAATAAGTGATTGCTTGTTGAATACTCGATAACCTTTTCTTTTGGCAGCATAACCTAGAAAAATACCTTCATCGTTCTTGGAGTCAAATTTTCTTAGGTTAACTTTAGTATTGAGAGTAAAGCATATGCAGCCAAAAACTTTAAAATAACTAATAGTGGAGATTATATCAAACCAAAGTTCATAGGGATTTTTCTTCGATATAGGTCGAATAAGCACCCTATTCAAGAGATGGCATGTTATATTCAGCCCAAAAGTATTTCAGAAGTTTATACTGATTTAACATGACTCTAGCCATATCGTCAAGAGTTCTATACTTCTGCTCCATAATACCATTTTATTGAGGAGTTTTAGGACAAGAAAATTCATGCAAAAATCTATTTTTATTGCAATTTTTTTTGAAATAACCATTTTTGAATTTGCCTCCATGATCACTTCGGATGCGAGTAATCATGAAACCTTTTTCGTTTTGAACCTTTTTGCAAAATGTAACAAATTCAAAAAATGCCTTATTTTTGTTAGCAAGAAAGTAAATCCATGTATATCTAGAAAAATCAGTAACAATTATATATGATAAAGTTTACCGCCAAGACTGACGATTCTACTAGGTCCAAATAAATCTATATGCAATAGTTGTAGTTGTCTAGAGGTACTTACAACGTTGATTGACTTAAAAGAAGATTTAGTAGCTTTATTCTTTTCACAGACAGTACATACCATATCTTTCTTGAAAGTAATCTCCGGTAAGCCTCTTACCAGCTTATTTGTGGATAGTCTTGCAATAGTATCCATATTTGCATATCCTAGATGCATATGCCATAGATGGCTGTTATCTTATTTGGCTTATAGATATTTGCCTATATTGTTAGTATCTTTTGAAAGATAGAAAATATATATATATTGTCTTCCCTAATAACTTCAAAAATAATATTACCTGTAGATCTTTCATAAATAGAGCATTTTTTTTCATAAAGTTAATACCATAATCATGGTCAGCTAGATGACTGATGCTGAATAGGTTATATTTTAATTCTGTTACAAGATAAATATATTTAATAACATGATTAGGAGGAATACCTACATTACCATTACTAACGACATATCCTTTGAGGTTATTACTGAAGGAGACGTATCCTTCTTTCTTCACCGATAGCGTTGTAAATAAGTTAACATCACCAGTCATATGTCGTGAGCCCACTATCGAGTATCCACTTGCTTCTAGCATGAGAAGGTGGTTCCACCTATAAAATGAGTTGTAGATGTAACCCTTGGTACCCATTTTCTTAAGGGTCCAGCTGCGTTAGTCTTTGGTACCCCTGCATAAATATTCATATATACTAATTTTTAGTTCAACAGAATCAAAATATATGTCCTTTCTTACCGCAGTAGTGACATATAGCAGTGTTGTTGATATTAGGTGTAGTATGATAGATATGATTGTATGAAGCAGCATGTTGTATTTTTTGTGGATATCTATAGTAGAATGCATGATTGTGTGCAGGTGTACGGTATGTTCTAGGATAATGTGATATGGTATATTGTGTTCTACATGCATGACTGTGTGAAGAATTTGGTTTGCTTGTGGATATCCTGCTATGTATGTTCACTCGTTTAGCTAAGTGTCTCATTTTAGGTTGGGCAGTGGGTTGTTTAAAATGTTTACCTAATCTAATCTCAAATCATTTAGAGGTAGCATAAACTTTATTATATTTAGTAGTTAAGGCATCTATTCTACGAGCAGCAATAGAATATTTTTTAATCTCTGATTCAATTTTCTTCTTAAGTTTAGTGTTTTCTTTAGTGTACTTGTCAATGCGGTCAAGTGCCTCATGAAGACTAAGATTGAGTTTGGATATATTTTTTGAATCAGTATAAGTAGAAGTATCATTTACTTTATTTAATAAAGTGTTAAGTCTTTCTATTTCAGTCTGATGGGATTGAATATATTTCCTATCATGTTTGTACTTATCTCTAAGCTTTCTAAAATCCTCAAATAAATCACTGAAAGCATTACCTAGTTCATCAAATATAAAATCATCGAGGAATTTTTATCCGTTACCTGATCAGTCAGTGCCATGAAGCAAAGGTTTACTGTGTCTTGAGGCCTTTCTTCTTCTTCAAATTCACTAGCTTCACTCCCATGCCAGATACTTGTATTTGCGTACTTCCTTGATAATGTTATTCTGGATGAGCGATCTTGAGGATTTTATTTATTGTTGGGCAGTCCCTCTTTGTGTGACCTGTCTTCTTACAGTTGTAGCACAAAGGTTCCTCATTACTATTGTCATTATACTCATTCTTCTTTGATCTCTCAAACTTTAGAATTTTTTGAAGTTCCTGGTGATCAGGGCAACTTCTTCATCTTAATATTCATCATCGTTGGAGTCACAGTTGGAGACTTTCTTGTGATGTATCTTGAATGCAATCATCTTTTCTTTTAGAATGGGATCTTTGAATTCCTTGAGATCTAGCTCATGATTCATCAACTTGTCCATGAGCGTTTCGATGGTGAGATCATTCCCTTCAATGATTGCAGTGTCCTTGGATTCCAATTCTTGGTGAGTCCTTCGAGTACTTTGTGGATCTTCTCATGATTACTGTACTCCTTACTAAGAGAGGATAGAGGTTTGACGATGTCGAGGAATATTGTAAATATTTTAGTGATCGTCTCATTCTGCTTTATCTTGAATGCTTCATATTCTTGTGTCAGTCGACTTATTTTTTATTTCTTTACTTGTGAGGTTCCTTCATAAGTAACCTCAAGAAATTTTCATACATCGTGTGAAGTACCACTAGTGGAGACTCTGTTAAATTTAGTTCTGTCTACAGCATAAAATAGAGCGTTAATAACTATAGCATCAAGATTAGCTTGTTTCTTCTCAGTGTCTGAGTACTTATTATGGGGATTATCTACAAGGTTGCCATCTACGATTATTTTAGTTGGCTTCTTGTATCCGTCTACTATAACAGACCAAAGATCAAAATTAAGTGACTTCAGATAAAAGCTCATACGTGTCTTTCAGTACGTGTAGTTGGTACCGTCAAATAGGAGTGGCCTATTTATGGATTGGTCTTCATCATTGTTGGTATAGATAAATCTAACAGTTGCCATAAATCTATAGGGAGGTTAATCCGGTAGTAAGAGAAGAAAAGCTCTGATACCAATTGAAGGACCGTAAAGCAACTCTAGAGGGGGATGAATAGATTATAGCAAAATAATCTATCCAATTAAAAATTATGCATCAGAGTAAAGACATCTACCAACCAATAACAGAAAATAAACTAGAGTAGTAAGGATAAGAGAGAGAAAATGCAAATATCACGATGTATAATGGTTTTTGTCTGAGAGGACTAGTCCATTCCCAAGAAATTCTGTTTGAAGTTTTATCCACTATAATCACCAATAGTGAATTACACGCTCTGATCCGAAGCCTTGCCACTTCTTTACAACCATAATATTTGATACGATGGCTTGCAACTTCACAGCTAGAGAGGAAACGTGTTGAGCCAAGCTCTTAAAACTCAGATAGACTTCTAAATTGATATTGTACTTGGCAGTTAGAAGGCTAGGGAGTTGATCTTGGAGATGGGAAGGTTAAAGCTCAGGGTATAGCTCACTAGAGGATAAAAAATGATGAGAAGATGAGTGAGTAGGAATATAAAAATCTATGGCTATTTATAGGGTATATTTAAACCGAGTTCGGCCAGAATTCGATATAGAATATTCAAATTTTTTAACGTTGGAGGCCACAAAATCTGGGACTTCATAAATGGTCATATTTCTAAAATATACTGACCGAGTTTGGTCCGAGTTCGGCCAGAGCTCAGTCCGAGTTTGGTTGATTTATTCCAGTAGGGTTTTGGGTTTTTGTATGTTTAGTTTTGATTTCTTTTGGTAGATGAGTTTCAGGCTATTTGAGTGTACTTGAGTTATGCCATTACGACTCGATTTACATAAGTCCTAGACTCAAATAAAATAAAATATTATATAAAAGAATTACAAAAAGATGCAGTACAACCAACAATCATTGCAGCAATATTGAATCTTCAGTTCGTATCATACTGCGACATATCGAAACATGATTTAGTTAATTATCATAATTAAGTTGACTGAGATAGAATGGGCCAACACGTATCTCGAGGTACTTTTATACTTTGATATACGTAGATGGCATTATTATGCTCCCGCTCTCCAGTATTCAGGTTCTAGGGCATGACAAGGTTTTAGTAGTGGCCATACAGGTCTAATTTTTAAACTTGTGGGGAATTCATCTTGTCAGAAACTCAATTCCATGTATTTGTATTCATTTATTCTTCTTTTGCTTATCAAATTTCTCGATACCCTTGAACTGTGAACATGCTTGATATATCCTTGCTCTGTTCATGTCCATTATTGACACGTCGTGTCATTATCTTTCAGGGACACATCGCATGCTTCTTCTTCCGCAAATTCTATTACTCCATCTCCTTCCATAGTTCGGGCAGCAGTCCAGCATCAGGTCCCACTTACTCAGGGTCAGGAGCCAACACCATCCCAGCATCAGTCATCATCTCAATTAACTCTTGTTCAACTAGTCTATCCAATACAGCCGGCCCAGCCAGTTCTATCAGTTCCATCCATGCAGCCGACACAGTTAAATCTGCATGCCATAGTCGAGATGATGAGGTCCATGATGGATATACAGTAAAAACAATAATAGCAGCACCATCAATATCAGATTAATGTTCAGCAGTAAGTGGCTCAGTTGTACCAACAGTTGCAACATGGCCAGGATCGTACCAACACTACCCTATGTCAGGGAGTCACAGTAGTACTGAGGCGAATGGATGGCACTGTCACAACTCAGCTTCCAACTACATTCGTTTGCGACCATCTTAGTTCTTTGGTACCGAGGATGCAGTGTCAGCCGATTCTTGGTTCCAGGATACTGAGGCTCTTATGGAGGCAGCTAGGACTCCAGTAGAGAACAAGGTAGCAGTAGTGAAGCTTAAGTTGTCAGATATCGCCCAAGATTGGTGGTTAGTATAAGAGATGGCTCTTCTGTATCCTATCACTTATAAGACTTTCAGGGAGCGCTTCTAGGAGGTTCTTCCATACTATAAATAAGTTCCATCTCCAATAGCAGTTTAGCAACCTTTGTCAGCAGACGAGGATAATAGATCACTATGCTACAGAGTTTTATAGGCTCAACCGATTTGCTTCACCCATGGTAGCTTTTGATGAGGATAGAGATAGGAGGTTTAAGCAGGGTTGTACTTGGAGCCCAGTAGCTTATGGTGGGCCATTGTTATGCCACCTACGATACAGTTCTCATGCCAGCTCGGTCTATAGATCTTTCTAGTCAGAGGTTAGCAGAGAGGACCGGAGGGAAGAAGAGGTCCTTCTCGGCCATGAGAGGTATTACCATTCATTCCTCATCTCCAGCCCCAGCAGTCAGAGCTCCAGACGGCAGTATCAGTACATCGGTCCAGGCAGTCAGTGCAGACATAGTGTGACTACTATGGCAAGTTAGGGCACACCACGACATAGTACAGGTGTCACTACCACATTCCGAAAACAGGGGTATTTTCGAATTTTTACAATATTTAATATTATGTTATTTACAATTAATTAATTGCATGATAGTGTATTTGATTTAAATAATTTTGTGCGATGTGTAATTAAATATATGATTATATGCAGTGTTATTATTTTATTTTAGCTAGCAGACTAGACCTAGAAGCCCAGTAGACGAACCCCTGTCCGAATTATAGAATTCTGGATTTTATTATTTTATTTAGAATTTAATATTTGGAGATTGTAATTAATTACTGTATTTTATTTAATATTTTTGCGCATTGCCTTTGCTTCGATATTTGGAGCACTATCCAGACTTTTGTCTTCCAACAAATTTTACCATCTTGCCCTAGACGTGCCTGCCTTCCATTCTGCTATTTTTGCAACTCATAATTTTGCTCCCTGTGCATTATTTCTGGCCGCGCAAAAATCGTCGCGGACGTTTATTTTAAAATTCCTATTTTGTATCGTTGTGCGTTCCAATCGAAAATTGGAGGCCATCTTGACCTATTTTTCGTGCGTCCCAAATTAGGGTAATATTCTGTTCTGAGTCTTCTTCAATATTGGTATTGATAACCTGACCTGATTTTGGCTCCATGCACTCCTAATAAATTGTTGAACACAACTTGCATTTATTTCTATTAAAATTGAGGATACCATTTTATCTGATTCTAAAATCTCAATTTAATTCCAGTGCCCTACAAATTCAGCCCATACCCATCTTCCAGTGCCCCCTGACCCTACAAAATACCGGACCCCGAATCGCCCGCCAAGTTTTCGTCATTTTATGTGTTTGTGCAATTTCCTAAATTTAAGGGGGTTAATTTACAAATATGCATTGTAGGTGTCATCACCCTATGGTCCAAGACCAAATGAAAAGGCTAATTAATTGTGGACCAAATTGCATTCTCATACATGAATTAAATTCCTTCATGAACAATCTTAGCCATTCATTTGAAATTGGCCCATCACCACCCTCTATCACACCCTCTCTCATCCTATTTAATGACTTGTACCCTCAAACCCTAATCCCTAGGCAACCTAGAAAACACCACCCTCCTCAAGCCTCCATCTCCCCTCAACCCAACGTAGGAATTCCTTTTTCTTCTTCTTCTCTTCTTCTCTTTTCTTTCTTCTTCCTCTTCTTCCTTTCTTCTTTTCTTCTCTTCTTGATTTTGAATTCAAATATTTAAAAGGGGGGGGAACTTACTGTTCACCAACCCCCTTTCCCTGTGCACCGGCGGTCCCTGCCCTCTCCGGCGGGCTGGCCAGCCGCTGCCCGTGCGACCGGCGGCCTGCACTCGATCCCGGCGGCGCACCTTCAGCCCGACTCCCCCGCACTGCTCTCCGGCGGCCGGCCTAGCCGATCCCGGCGGTGCTGCGACTGCACCCAGGCCGTACTCCGGCCTCTACTGCTCCGGGCTGCTGCTCCCCCTCTTCCCCTCCGGCCCGGCGACAGCTCCACCTACACCATTCACCACACCACCATCAACAGCGAATCCGGCCGGCTGCTCCAAGCCCGGAGCCCCTCGCGCCAGCGGCCAGTGCGGCCATCCCGAGCCCCCTCGCGCCGGCGGCGCTGCTGCACCCCCTCCGGCGGCCCCTCGCGAGTCCTCCCCGGCGGCCAGCACCGTACTCCGGCCGACCACCTACAGTAAGCCTCTCTCCCCTTCCCTCTTTATATATATATCTTTATATATATATATATCTTTATATATATATATATATATATATATATATATATATATATATATATATATATGTGTGTATATATACGTATATATATACGAGTATATATATACTAAATGTATATGTATTATAGGTAATTATTTAATATGAAAATTAGTATATGTATTTAAATTAATTTGTATATATATCAATGTATAAGTATATGTAAATATTAGCATGTATTTGTCTAGCATTTAATTAATTAATGTTTAATATATATTAGTATGGTATATATATAAATACCTTGTATAATGTATTGTGGGTGTATTCACTATAATGTATATATGTATGCATGTTTTGTAAATGTATGTATTAATATATATGTATAAGTACATATTTTGTATATGTATATTGATATTTTATATATATATACTTTGTATATATTTTAATATAATTAGTATATGTATTTGTATTAATGTAAGGTATTGTATGTATTTGAATAAATGGTATAAATATGTATTTAATTTAATGTTTAATAGTATATGTATTTGTATATATATTTAATGTGTAGATATATATATATATGTATATAGATACATATTTAAATGATATATATTGAATATTTCATTATATTTTCATATAGAAATGCGTATTAAAAATGTATTATTTTGGTATAAATATGTGTACCTATATATATACGTATAAACATATTTTGGTATTTATTTATTAGCATTTAATTGTATGAGTAGTAGATATTTAAATAAATCCTATAATTAAGTATGTATAATAAATTTTACAGGTATGTATATGTATATATTTAAATCAATTTATATATTTTGGTATATACTTAGTATATTTGTTATATATATATGTTGGAATATATGTATACTACAATTCAGTATAAATAATTCTTAGTACATATATGTTAAGGTATATATAATTAATGTGTATGATAATATATATGTAAATATATATATTTAATTAATGTATGTAAGTGTGGTATTAAATTTGACTAGTATAAATGCATATATTTTATGTGTATAATTATTTTGATATATATATATATGTATAGATATTTTGTATAAAATCTTAGCATATTTTAAATATATATATATACCTAAATTTTGTATATGTATTTAATTTGATATGTATATTGTAAGTACATATGTTAATTAAGATGTGCATAATTATGTATCTAGCTACTAGGTGGCCAGTATCATACCTAGAGAAGGCCCTGAATTCAGTGTTTTAGACTGTGTTAGTGTAGCATCTGATGCAAATATGGCTTTGCTTGTGATGTGGTTCTAGGACTGCTACTTCACCCAGGGGATACTCTGGAACAGGACATTCATAAATACCAGCTAAGGACCCAAGGCAAGTACATTCTCTGATAATTTCTAATTCTTGATAATTTCTATAAATTCAAAAATCATGAAATGTTACATCTGAATCGTTGACACTATGCTACACGGACTAGTATAGCTTGGATCTGCAGTCATGAGATGTTACATTGATTATCGTATTGACATTATACACGACATTGACATTGAAATTAGACATTGATAATTAGACATTGATATTAGACATTGTACATGATAGACTTGACTTGCTCGTGTATCGTGACGTGTCATGATTGGATCCACAGTACTAGTTGGGGCGGGAGAAATTGCTAGTGAGAGATGTGATCAAATATCCATTGTATAATTAATTATTATTGGTGTTAATCATCCCCCCCACGTATGATTAGCCAGACTGTAGCAATCGTACATGTTCCCAAGCCGATCATATTTCGAAACTACTATTTCAAACACTTAGAATAGATCACAGTTCCCTATTTTAAATCATATACTACATCTCCCGTATATGATACTGTTCCTTGTTTCTTTTTATTTCTATACATGCACTGACTGGATCATATTGCCTATTGCCTGTCTCTTTATATTACCTGTCTCTCTTAAATTGCCATTTCAATTACTTCACTGTCTTCTCAGTAGCTAGCATGACATGTTTTATTGTATTATAGACATTATCAATTAATGGAACTGTTATTTGAGATTGTGCTTTGCTCCTTCCTGACTGGAAACATTTTTCCAGACTATGCCTTAGGGGACCGCTGTCCGACACTTATGGTGAGTAGCTGCAGACTTGATAGTAGTTGTGATTCCAGGAGGTCTAGCTGGAAATTATTATTTCTTATTAGTTCTTTTAGTAGACTTTTTGGTACCGGATTTGTCTCCGGCATTTTGATGATTCTTGGATATTGTTGAGTTAGAATATTACTTGTGGACTTGTGTTGTGTTTAATTTAGTTTTATTATTCGAAATCTTATCGTGCTGTAATCCTGTGATTGAGTATGTGTTCATCTTATTTGTGTCATCCGTGCTCCTAATGGAGATTGGATGCTTGCGTGACAGTAGTTAGATAGTATCAAGACCTTGACAGCGTTCTACCGCCGATGCTGCGGCGTAGGCTGGACGTACCCACGCACTCGTGCACCTAAACCGGGTGCGGGTCGTGACACGTTTTTAGTGGTGGCCCATGCAGGTCAGACTTCGCGAGTTGTGCGATGTCGTAGTAGTGTGACATCCTTGTTATACTACTGCGTGCCTGCTATAGAATCTAGGACATAGGATACTAGGACGAGAGCAAATACTCAATCACAATTCCTTGAGAGATTCCTGGGATGACCCCTGAGAATCTTGTTAAAACTTCCAATTTAAAATCATTCCCTTGTTCTGTCCATTCTCACTTGTTGATTTGGATTTGATTGTTGTTAATTAAGGTATTAAATTAGGATTTTTGCTTCATTATAGAGTTGATTTCATATTAAGAGGAAGTTATAGACTGATTTATGGTATTATTATCTGATAACACATGTCAATGAGGACAGTGAAAATGATTAACATTAGAGCTATTAGACTGCAGAAGGTGGATTTAAATTTTAATTTGAGGATTGAAAATGAATTTCAAATTTTTGAATTTTGAGAAGATTGAGATTGTTATTAAAATATTATTGTGAAGATTTCAATGAATTGCAAAGTTTTGAAATTTGAGGAGTTGAAATAGGGTTATTAAAATTTTATTTTCGAGGAATTCAGATTCAATTTGATGAACCTAGACAAGCTGTAAGGATTTTGGAGTTGATAAAATTTTCATTTCAGTATTTAAATAATTAACCTTGAGGAAAGTGTATGCAATTTACTTTAAATTTTATTCGAGGAGTTGTTTTTGAGGAATTCTATTGAGGATGAGATTTTATAATGAGAGAGATATATTATAATATAAGTAGATAAGATGCATGTGTAAGGATCGGTTGGCTTGAGTATGATTGAGAATTCACTGCAAACTGACTTGGGTGATCATCAAGGGTTGTACTAGAAAGTGCAGTACTTAGTATAGTGTATTGAAATTGATATGCATTGAGTGATAAGATTAACTAGTATTAGTGATTGCAGTAGGTAAGGAAGCTAGCAGTGAGAGTGCTTGTGATATAACTGTGGTACCTATAAGGATAGAGGTATCAGACCATGGATGCATCTTTGACCCGTGCAATCACAACTAAGGTTTATTTCCAATCTATTTATCTTGAATGTTGCTTCTTTAGAACTGTACTGTCCTCCCTTGATGATATCGTATTTTGCCTAAATTGATTCGTTGGGATCTGTCTTCAGGATGTTGCCGAAGACACTATCTACGAGAGCGGGAACACCAGCTTTAGAGGGGTCTGCCACCTCTCCACCTGAGGGACAGACAGCAGTAGTTCCTCCTATATCTCCGATGCACGTAGGTGATCTTCCTCCTCCACCGACTCTGATTCCCGGAGGTTTGCCCATTGACGGAACGCAGATGTTTACCTTGATCCAAGGCATGGTAGATGCCCAGAGAGTGGCGGCAGATGCTCAGCGAGTTCAAGCTGAGGCTCAGAGGGTGCAAGCAGAAGCGCACCAGGCACAAACCGAGCTGATGAGAGAGAGCATGGAGAATGCTCACCAGATGGCACTACAGGCAGTTGAGAGAGTTGCCCAGCAGTATCCTGGCCAGTGGCAGCCGAGGGCATTTCAGTATCAACAGCGGTACCCGGCACCAGTTCCTGTACAGCAGGATCAACGAACTTGTCATTTCTGTAAGAAGCCAGGTCACCTTTGGAAGAGCTGTAGAACGAGGCTGGGACTTTGTTTGCACTGTGGCGCTGCGGGACATCGAGTAAGGGATTGTCTTCGAGTTCCTTATCTTTCCGACCAGCGCGCAGCTCCAAATTATAGAGATCCAGTTAGGCTACCTGTGGAACCGTATATTGCTCAGCACCCGCAAAGGGAACCACCCCAGCAGGGCGGGCATTTGCGATGACGGTCGAGGAGACCGATACTGCAGGTAATGTGTTAGCAGGTTCTGTTCTTTCCTTCATTCTGTTCCTATCTACTTGATTAATTGATTGATTGACTGATTGATTGATTGATACCTTAGTACCGTAGCTTGTATGCATAAATTCTTGTGATAATGTAGTTAGTAGTACCCCTGATATAGAGACTGCAATACCCTGACAAAAGATACCATGATCATACATATTTCCCTTAGGTTGCATGTTGTATGAGTGTAGGTAGAATTCTCTTAGACTTTGATTGTTGAGGATTTAACTGTAGTAAAGATTAACGAAGAGGTTACGACTTGACAAAGAGAGACAAGGTGCAAAAAAAAAAAAAAAAAAAAAAAAATTGAGGAAAAATATTAAATTAAATGAAGAGTTGGGAATTTGATATGGCGTAATTGAAGTTTTGTTAAATTATTGATTTTTAGAAATTATGAAATGATTGAATTTATCATTGAATTTGAGGAATTTAAGAAGGCCATCGATATATTTATTGGACTGCAAGTTGTGAACTTATATTTTGAATATTGTATTGGAGGTTCCATAAGTATTACATCGTTGCATATTATGGGGAAAAAAAATCGAGGGATAAAGAACACAAATGGATTAGTGTTAAATTCAAATTTGGGACGAGATTCAATTTTTGAAATATGCATTGGTTAGAGTTCAATTAGAGGATTGAATATTAAATTCTTGTATTTCATTATTAACTTAAAATTTTGGAGAATATTGTGATAAGAATGTGATTTGATTTATTTTGAAGATTTTTAGGGATATGCTATTTATAGAATCTTTGAAAGAATTTATTGTGAAATAACAATATGGAGTAGTTCATGATTATATGATTTGAGGAATTTAATTTTGATGGTAGTAAATACATAAATAAAACAATCGAGGATTTAAAAATTCGAGGATAACATTGATTTAAATAAAGGGTCAAGAATTTAACATGACGGAAATTATGATGTATTAATTTCAGGAAATTATGATGTATTAATTCCAGGAAAGATTATGACATGTTTAAGTTGGTTATTAATTTGGAAATTTTGGGAGATTTATCAATGTATTTATTTAATTGCAAGTTATGAATTTTAGAACTTTATAATTGGATGTAACATTTGGAGAATCCTTAAATATCATATTGTTGAGTATTTTGAGGAGTGGATATTAAAATTCCGGGTATTGAATTGTAACTCAAAACTTTCAAGAAATTTTTTTGATGGTCTTTGATTTACTTTGAGGATTTTCAGGTTATACAATAATTTCAGATTTTTGAAATTATGAAAAGACCTTATGGATTATTCGTGGTTGATGAATTTAATTGAGGGAATGATAAGTGTGTATGATTTAAACACTAGTATGAGGATTTTAAATTTCGAGGACGAAATTCTTTTAAGGTGGGTAGACTTGTCACTACCACATTCCAAAAACAGGGGTATTTTTGAATTTTTACAATATTTAATATTATGTTATTTACAATTAATTAATTGCATGATAGTGTATTTGATTTAAATAATTTTGTGCGATGTGTAATTAAATATATGATTATATGCAGTGTTATTATTTTATTTTAGCTAGCAGACTAGACCTAGAAGCCCAGTAGACGAACCCCTGTCCGAATTATAGAATTCTGGATTTTATTATTTTATTTAGAATTTAATATTTGGAGATTGTAATTAATTACTGTATTTTATTTAATATTTTTGCGCATTGCCTTTGCTTCGATATTTGGAGCACTATCCAGACTTTTGTCTTCCAACAAATTTTACCATCTTGCCCTAGACGTGCCCGCCTTCCATTCTGCTATTTTTGCAACTCATAATTTTGCTCCCTGTGCATTATTTCTGGCCGCGCAAAAATCGTCACGGACGTTTATTTTAAAATTCCTATTTTATATCGTTGTGCGTTCCAATCAAAAATTGGAGGCCATCTTGACCTATTTTTCGTGCGTCCCAAATTAGGGTAATATTCTGTTCTGAGTCTTCTTCAATATTGGTATTGATAACCTGACCTGATTTTGGCTCCATGCACTCCTAATAAATTGTTGAACACAACTTGCATTTATTTCTATTTAAATTGAGGATACCATTTTATCTGATTCTAAAATCTCAATTTAATTCCAGTGCCCTGCAAATTCAGCCCATACCCATCTTCCAGTGCCCCCTGACCCTACAAAACACCGGACCCCGAATCACCCGCCAAGTTTTCGTCATTTTATGTGTTTGTGCAATTTCCTAAATTTAAGGGGGTTAATTTGCAAATATGCATTGTAGGTGTCATCACCCCATGGTCCAAGACCAAATGAAAAGGCTAATTAATTGTGGACCAAATTGTATTCTCATACATGAATTAAATTCCTTCATGAACAATCCTAGCCATTCATTTGAAATTGGCCCATCACCACCCTCCATCACACCCTCTCTCATCCTATTTAATGACTTGTACCCTCAAACCCTAATCCCTAGGCAACCTAGAAAACACCACCCTCCTCAAGCCTCCATCTCCCCTCAACCCAACGTAGGAATTCCTTTTTCTTCTTCTTCTCTTCTTCTTCTCTTTTCTTTCTTCTTCCTCTTCTTCCTTTCTTCTTTTCTTCTCTTCTTGATTTTGAATTCAAATATTTGAAAGGAGGGGAACTTACTGTTCACCAACCCCCTTTCCCTGTGCACCGGCGGTCCCTGCCCTCTCCGGCGGGCTGGCCAGCCGCTGCCCGTGCGACCGGCGGCCTGCACTCGATCCCGGCGGCGCACCTTCAGCCCGACTCCCCCGCACTGCTCTCCGGCGGCCGGCCTAGCCGATCCCGGCGGTGCTGCGACTGCACCCAGGCCGTACTCCGGCCTCTACTGCTCCGGGCTGCTGCTCCCCCTCTTCCCCTCCGGCCCGGCGACAGCTCCACCTACACCATTCACCACACCACCATCAACAGCGAATCCGGCCGGCTGCTCCAAGCCCGGAGCCCCTCGCGCCAGCGGCCAGTGCGGCCATCCCGAGCCCCCTCGCGCCGGCGGCGCTGCTGCACCCCCTCCGGCGGCCCCTCGCGAGTCCTCCCCGGCGGCCGCTGCTCCCCGGCGGCCAGCACCGTACTCCGGCCGACCACCTACAGTAAGCCTCTCTCCCCTTCCCTCTTTATATATATATCTTTATATATATATATATCTATATATATATA
This sequence comes from Iris macrosiphon, assembly GCA_036927795.1. Lineage (NCBI taxonomy): Eukaryota > Viridiplantae > Streptophyta > Magnoliopsida > Asparagales > Iridaceae > Iris > Iris macrosiphon. The sequence continues at coordinate 80,933,153 of JAYESA010000010.1, read as the reverse complement.
TATATATATATATATATATATATATATATATATATATATATATATATATATATATGTGTATATATATACGTATATATATACGAGTATATATATACTAAATGTATATGTATTGTAGGTAATTATTTAATGTGAAAATTAGTAGATGTATTTAAATTAATTTGTATATATATCAATGTATAAGTATATGTAAATATTAGCATGTATTTGTCTAGCATTTAATTAATTAATGTTTAATATATATTAGTATGGTATATATATAAATACCTTGTATAATGTATTGTGGGTGTATTCACTATAATGTATATATGTATGCATGTTTTGTAAATGTATGTATTAATATATATGTATAAGTACATATTTTGTATATGTATATTGATATTTTATATATATATACTTTGTATATATTTTAATATAATTAGTATATGTATTTGTATTAATGTAAGGTATTGTATGTATTTGAATAAATGGTATAAATATGTATTTAATTTAATGTTTAATAGTATATGTATTTGTATATATATTTAATGTGTAGAGATATATATATATATGTATATAGATACATATTTAAATGATATATATTGAATATTTCATTGTATTTTCATATAGAAATGCGTATTAAAAATGTATTATTTTGGTATAAATATGTGTACCTATATATATACGTATAAACATATTTTGGTATTTATTTATTAGCATTTAATTGTATGAGTAGTAGATATTTAAATAAATCCTATAATTAAGTATGTATAATAAATTTTACAGGTATGTATATGTATATATTTAAATCAATTTATATATTTTGGTATATACTTAGTATATTTGTTATATATATATGTTGGAATATATGTATACTACAATTCAGTATAAATAATTCTTAGTACATATATGTTAAGGTATATATAATTAATGTGCATGATAATATATATGTAAATGTATATATTTAATTAATGTATGTAAGTGTGGTTTTAAATTTGACTAGTATAAATGCATATATTTTATGTGTATAATTATTTTGATATATATATATATGTATAGATATTTTGTATAAAATCTTAGCATATTTTAAATATATATATATACCTAAATTTTGTATATGTATTTAATTTGATATGTATATTGTAAGTACATATGTTAATTAAGATGTGCATAATTATGTATCTAGCTACTAGGTGGCCAGTATCATACCTAGAGAAGGCCCTGAATTCAGTGTTTTAGACTGTGTTAGTGTAGCATCTGATGCAAATATGGCTTTGCTTGTGATGTGGTTCTAGGACTGCTACTTCACCCAGGGGATACTCTGGAACAGGACATTCATAAATACCAGCTAAGGACCCAAGGCAAGTACATTCTCTGATAATTTCCAATTCTTGATAATTTCTATAAATTCAAAAATCATGAAATGTTACATCTGAATCGTTGACACTATGCTACACTGACTAGTATAGCTTGGATCTGCAGTCATGAGATGTTACATTGATTATCGTATTGACATTATACACGACATTGACATTGAAATTAGACATTGATAATTAGACATTGATATTAGACATTGTACATGATAGACTTGACTTGCTCGTGTATCGTGACGTGTCATGATTGGATCCACAGTACTAGTTGGGGCGGGGGAAATTGCTAGTGAGAGATGTGATCAAATACCCATTGTATAATTAATTATTATTGGTGTTAATCATACCCCCACGTATGATTAGCCAGACTGTAGCAATCGTACATGTTTCCAAGCCGATCACATTTCGAAACTACTATTTCAAACACTTAGAATAGATCACAGTTCCCTATTTTAAATCATATACTACATCTCCCGTATATGATACTGTTCCTTGTTTCTTTTTATTTCTATACATGCACTGACTGGATCATATTGCCTATTGCCTGTCTCTTTATATTACCTGTCTCTCTTAAATTGCCATTTCAATTACTTCACTGTCTTCTCAGTAGCTAGCATGACATGTTTTATTGTATTATAGACATTATCAATTAATGGAACTGTTATTTGAGATTGTGCTTTGCTCCTTCCTGACTGGAAACATTTTTCCAGACTATGCCTTAGGGGACCGCTGTCCGACACTTATGGTGAGTAGCTGCAGACTTGATAGTAGTTGTGATTCCAGGAGGTCTAGCTGGAAATTATTATTTCTTATTAGTTCTTTTAGTAGACTTTTTGGTACCGGATTTGTCTCCGGCATTTTGATGATTCTTGGATATTGTTGAGTTAGAATATTACTTGTGGACTTGTGTTGTGTTTAATTTAGTTTTATTATTCGAAATCTTATCGTGCTGTAATCCTGTGATTGAGTATGTGTTCATCTTATTTGTGTCATCCGTGCTCCTAATGGAGATTGGATGCTTGCGTGACAGTAGTTAGATAGTATCAAGACCTTGACAGCGTTCTACCGCCGATGCTGCGGCGTAGGCTGGACGTACCCACGCACTCGTGCCCCTAAACCGGGTGCGGGTCGTGACAACAGGAGGGCCAATGGCCAGTGTCTCAAGTGTGGGGCATTAGGCTATATGATTGGGTTTTGTCCACTCATGATCTGAGGACTTTATTATCCGGACAGTCATCAGCACCAACTCATTTGGCGATTTAGGCTCAACAAGGGATAACAGCTATAGTTTGACCGATAGCTCAGCTTTCCTTCCGGTGCAGTCCCAGCAATTTCAGTGCTAGTATCCTGCATAGTATGCTCCAAGCCCAGTAGGTTGGGCAAGGCCAGCAGTTAGTCAGAGCAGCCCCGAGGCTCGTATATGGAGAGTTTGGTATCTTAGAGTAGATATTGGCCGAGGGCGATCAGATTATAGGTAATGTTCTAAGACTTTCTTTCAGTCATTCTTATTCATGGATTCTGTCGACGGCCTTGTATTCCAGTTATACCCAGAGTGCAATGGTCGATTCAATATATTTGTCGGGTGAAGGCGAGTTTCTCATCCTACTCTTTTACCTCCGTATCTCGTGATATATGATATCCATCATGTATTCTAACTACGAATGTATGTCCTAGATCAGAGTCATATCTTCGACTGAGTCGTTGGTACTGACTTACTATGAGAATTGACCCTTATCTACTTATAAGTTGGCATAGGCTGTAGTGTCCCTCTCCGCGTAGGCACTATATACAAGTAATATCACTTTTCTTGCTCGAGCGAAAGTCTTCTCGAAGAGTTTTCGATTAAACCACAAGAAGATTGATCTAGGTGAGTGGGCAGAACTGCATTATCTGATTCTTGCATGCCTTAATAATAAATCTGAGTTTTTGAATGCTTGTTTGCTTAAGAAGATAGTTTCATAAGAAGAATGATAGAACCTGACTCTGCATGGTTAATAAGAGAACTCGTATAGCTTGTCATTGAAACGAACCTGTTTGCTTAACTAGAGAATTTGTATGCTTGTCTGAAAGAGATAGAACCTTGTCATGCTAAGTCAAAAAGTATAAAAAATGTTGCATGCTTAGTTATACTGACACAGCTATCGAACGAACCCTTGCCATTCTAAAAAGATAAGTAAAGGAATCGCTTGAACAAGTCCCTTTGTAATATGCTAAGAAAGAGATAGATATTGCATGCTAGATATTAAATCAAAATCGTGTTTGCTATTATATGTTTCGCTTGTCTGTTTTGCTATATTGAACTTCTATAAGTCTTTGATTCGAATAAGTAGAGACTAATAGTGCACCCTGAGGCACGGTCCTTGTGATCTAGTGGGGTGTGCTATTAGATATGTGAGAGATGTGCTTCGTTTGACAAGATGTGTTTTGTTCGACCTTATATGTGTTGCTTGATCATTTATTTTGCTTTTATTATAGATGCTTCATGTCATTGCATTAGTCTCGGACAACTTGTGCATAAGGTCTTGTCTCTCGAATGGTTTCTGGGGCACTTGGAATCGCTCGGTCCGGAAGAAATTTTTGTTTTATCCTGAGGATACGGCCCGCTGGGGGTCTAGAGGGGTGATATTTTTATTAGTATTGTGCGGAACCCATGATATCATGGCTGCTAGTACTCGTGTGTGTTGGTGAAGAGCTGAACCTTGAGTCATAGTTGCCGACACATGTGCATGCTAGGGAAGAGCTGAACCTTGGGCAACCGCTGCTAATCATGGGGCTACCCACGGACCATCATATAGTTAGGGTGCATGCTAGGCTATCCTTCTTGCATACCTAACTGTTTGATGCAGAGATAGACAGGAAAATAGAGAACCTTATACATATATATTTATGCAAATTGTTGCTAACTTGTATGTCTATTGCGGGGATAACCATTCGGCAAGGGGTAAAAAATACAAGAGAGTATATATAGCTTGCTTGTTTATTTCATTTGCATCGTAGAGTTTATTTGATAATGCTTCATACATTGGCATCGGTTGGACAATGGCTATTAGTGAAGAGCTGAACCTTGATCATGGTTGCTATTATGATAGTAAAGAGCAACCACAAGTCACAATTGCTAATAGCATCAAATAAAAGAGTCATTAGTTAGTTGGTTTACCGCTACTGATCCCGAGTTTCTCGGGGACCAAAATCATATAGCTAGTTCTTCTTGTGTGCTTAAAAGTATGATAGTCCACTAAATGCACTTGTTTTGATTCGAGATGAACAGTCCACTAGAGATAACTTTTGTTCCTAAGAGTTAGAATTTGGTGCACGATATATGTTGCATACTGTACGATAGAACATTGTCTTATATGTATGCTTATTTTTTGAATATGCCAAAACTATTTCAAAGTTATATTTTTGAAAAGATATAAACTGACTATAATCCTGAGCTGCATAAAATAAACTTAGGTAAAAGTATCAAGATCACTAGTAATATAATATTTTGTCACATGCTTACTTAGTATGGGTTTCAGGGGGTGTTGCTTCTGTTCAGTTGATTTTATACTCACCAGTACTTTCTCCAAAGTGTTGACCCACCAACAGTTTGCTTGTTCTCAGGTGCTGGATCATCCACGGAAGTGATAGCCGTGTCTCATCCTAAGGAACCAAAAATCTGGAGTCGGTGCCTTGAGACGTATCGATTGCTTTGAGCTTCTTTTGTATAGAGGAACATAATGTATGGAAAAGTATCATTGTAAAGAAAGAAAAGAGATAGAGCTTGAGCGAACTGTAACATCGGCCAAGCGCCGCTTGTAACACATCATGATTATCAATAAAGAGCTTATTTTTATATGTTATTGTGTTCTTTACTTTTTTGTAATATATGTGTCGCTGCTCCTGTCTTGAATAGCTTACTTGCCCATGTTCAAAGCTTTAGCCTTGTGCAAGCGCACTTTAGGCTTGTACGTCATCACACCCGTGCGAGGACGACGGTTTCGTAGAGACCAAGCGAGGATGAACGGCCCCCCTGTGGGACCGGAGTGTGACATAATGGTATAAGAGTGACTCAATTCTTTTCCCATTATGTTGCCTCTGACTCTAAGATATGCCCGATATTGTGCTGCAATGAACGTTCCATACAATAAGTCTATAAATATTCTCAAAGATGAGCGTAAAGTTTTTTGGATTTGATTTTTTACTTGAGAGTTGTGCTTTCATGCTTGTGATATACTTGTATTTTGATTGTGAATAGTGAGGGATGAGGACTATCGCTGCTCTAGATTTTTATAAATTTTTTCTTGAGTTTTGAGGATGAAACACTTTGTTGGTGGGTAAGTATATAGTTCCCCACTCCACGTAGGCACTATGTACAAGTGATATCGCTTTGCTTGCTCGATCGGAAGTCTTCTCGGATAGTTCTCGACCGAACCACAAGACGATTGATCTAGGTGAGTGGACAGAACTGCATTCTCTGATTCTTGCATGTCTTAATAATGAATCTAAGTTTTTGAATGCTTGTTTGCTTAAGAAGATAGTTTCATAAGAAGAATGATAGAACCTGACTCTGCATGCTTAATAAGAGAACTTGTATAGCTTGTCATTGAAACGGACCTGCTTGATTAACTAAAAAATTTGTATGCTTGTCTGAAAGAGATAGAACCTTGCCATGCTAAGTCTAGAAGTATAAGAAATATTGCATGCTTAGTTACACTGACACAGCTATCGAACGAACCATTGCCATGCTAAAAAGATAAGTATATGAATCACTTAAACAAGTCCCTTTGTAATATGCTAAGAAAGAGATAGATATTGTATGCTAGATATGAAATCGAAATCATATTTTCTATTATATGTTTCGTTTGTCTATTTTGCTATATCGAACTACTATAAGTCTTTGATTCGTATAAGCAGAGACTAATATTGCGCCCTGAAGTATGGTCGTTGTGATCTAGTAGGGTGTGCTATTAGATATATGAGAGATGTGCTTCATTTGACAAGATAAGTTTTATTCGACCATATATGTGTTGCTTGGTCATTTGTTTTGCTTGCATTATAGATGCTTTATGTTATTGCATTGGTCTCGGACAACTTGTGCACAAGGTCTTGTCTCTCGAACGGTTCCTAGGACACTGGGAATCGCTCGGCCCGAAAGAGATTTTGTTTTGCCCTGAGGATACGTTGGGGGTCTAGAGGGGCGATATGTCTATTAGTGTTGTGCGAAACTCATGATGTCATAGCTGCTAGTACTCGTGTGTGTTGGTGAAGAGCTGAACCTTGAGTCACAGCTGCCGACACATGTGCGTACTAGTGAAGAGCTGAACCTTGGGCAACTGCTGCTAATCATGGGGCAACCTACAGACCATCATATAGTTAGGGCGCATGCTAGGCTAGCCTTCTTGCATACCTAACTGTTTGATGCAGAGACGGACAGGGAAATAGAGAACCTTACACATATATGTTTATGCAAATTATTGCTAACTTGTATGTCTGCTGCAGGGATAACCGTTCGGCAAGGGGGCAAGGAATACAGGAGTATATATATATAGCTTGCTTATTTATTTCGTTTGTATCGTAGAGTTTATTTGATAGTGCTTCAGGCATTCGCATCGGTTGGACAATGGCTATTAGTGAAGAGTTGAACCTTGGTTACCCGTTCTTATTATGATAGTGAAGAGAAACCATGAGTCACAGTTGCTAATAGCATCAGATAAAAGAGTCATTAGTTAGCTGGTTTACCGCTACAAATCCCAATTTTCTCACGGACGAAAATTATATAGCTAGTTCTTCTTGTGTGCTTGAAAGTATGATAGTCCACTAAATGCACTTGCTTTGATTCGAGATGAACAGTCCACTAGAGATAACTTTTTTCCTAAGAGTTAAAATTTGGTGCACGATACATGTTGTGCACTGCACGATAGAATGTTGTCCCATATGTATGCTTATTGTTTGAATATGCCAAAACTGTTTCAAAGTTATGTTTTTGAAAAGATATAAACTGACTATAATCCTGAGCTGCATGAAATAAACTTAAGTAAAAGTAGCAAGATCACTAGTAATATAATATTTTGCCACATGCTTACTTAGTGTGGGTTTCAGGGGGTGTTGCTTCTGTTCAGTTGATTTTATACTCACCAGTACTTTCTCCAAAGTGTTGACCCACCAACAATTTGCTTGTTCTCAGGTGTTGGATCGTCCGAGGAAGCGATAGCCGTGTCTCATCCCAAGGAACCAAAAATCTGGAGTCGGTGCCTTGAGTCGTATCGATTGCTTTGAGCTTCTTTTGTATAGAGGGTTGTACGTTTCTGAAAAGATATAAACTAACCCACCAACAGTTTGCTTGTTCTTTACTTTTTTGCAATATATGTGTCGCTGCTCCTGTCTTGAATAGCTTACTTGCCCTTGTTCAAAGCTTTGGCCTTGTGCAAGCACACTTTAGGGTTGTACGATATCACGCCTGTTTGAGGACGATCGGTTCCGTAGGGACCAAGCAAGGACGAACGGCCCCCCTGCGGGACCGAGGCATGACATAGGCCAGCGAGTGTAACAACGGGCTCCGTTCAATACGGAGAGCCGATTCAAACGGCGCAAGTGCAATAATCCGACCCGCATAGCTCGGTGAGATGACTCGCTTGAGATAAGGCATTAAAGCTTGGCCCTTCAAAAAAAGTTTAAACTTAGACTTTTAAATGTGCGATCGGAGTCTCACTCGGCCGATGTGATTCATCGCTAAGGTTGGTGGCTCCAATGAATTTATCTTTGCTTAGCCTGCACACTTATAAATATGGACGATAAATGCTAGTCGCTAGACGAATCAATTATTACATGCTAATAAAAGAGCTCAACGCATCTAGCTAAGGGAATAATCCTATTTTGTATTATTTATATAAAACATGGAAAACAAACCTGTTGCTAGAGATAGAAATATGCGTATGCCTCAATAGCATTTTTCGTTATGCGTTTCATTGCACAAGTATACTTTTTCTTATGCCATGATAGTATTATTATATAAAATAATGAATTATACTTTACTTAGACTATGACACAAGATAAAGCACTATACTTACATTTATTCACTTAATTGAGACAGAAAGACTATTAAGATAGTCATTCTGAGCCAAGTAATAGAAACATAGAACAGCTTTCGGACCATAAGGCCGCCAAAGGAGTCCCTGTACCAAGAATTTCATAATGAAAAGATAGTAAATAAAGAGAAATGATAAGGAAGAATGAAAGTATCAAAAGATTATAGACGGGTATGACGTGGACGTGTAGCGGGATCACTACCCATGCTACATGGACCGTCGCCAACCCATTCGATAATCAGTTATGGCTCTGGGAGCCCATTAAGTAAGAAAAGAGAATAACTGAAATGTATTAAGAAAATAAATAATATAGCACTGTCACGGATAACCTGTGCATATGGTATTTCTGATTCCTACGGACGGTCCACCGGTCGCACCAGGGCCGATCCGATCCGGACGGAATATTTTGATAGTCGCCTGAATCGGTGCATGATGAGTGCAACCTGAAGTCCAAATTTTGGTGTTGCACATATCTGGCCAGAGATTAAAACTCGTTCTTTATGGCTATGCCAGTGACCTTCTATCATATAGATTAAGTTTGGCTCGATTGCGATAATCCGTATTTGAGTCATTATATTGCGGCATATCTAAATATGAATCTGAATAACCTGAGTAACATATATGAATCTGAGTAATACATCTAAATCTGAAGAATCTGAGTAACACATCTTAATAGCCTGAGTAAAATATTTTTACGTTTGAGTATAACACATCTGAGAAATTTGAATATATCATCCACCTAAGGTAGAGACACGCTCATGATACACTCACTTTGCGTATATGTTTCCTTCGTTTCAGAATTATACTTGGTTAATGTAGTTTACCTTGGACAGGAAAGGTCGATGGATAAATCGATAAGTATCGCTGTATTACTCTTATATCGTACGACGTACTACAACATGAGTTAGACTTTATATCTTATTCCATGAAACTGATCCTAAGACAAGACTAGAAAGATAACATAATAGATGATGTACAAAACTTAAGTAACGTGTTTGATTTTGTTGAGTTGGGCGAGAAGCCTTCCCACCAGTGCATTTAATGTACTGATAACCCACTAGATTGCTTGTAGGGTACGGAAGAAGCTCGTTCGGTGCAGAGTCTTTCCTTGTGTGCGCTAAGGTGTGGAGCTAAATTTGAAGCCTTAGAGCATTGTGGCAGGAGTTGAAGTACCATATACAGGATGTAATATGTTGGAACATTGCCTATGTATCACTCCATGTTGTAAGTTGCTTGGCACATATTTTGTTTTAAGAGAGAGAGAGAGAGAGCTTGAGCGACTTGTAATCTCGGATTAGCGTCGCTTGTAATCTATATTTCAATATCAATAAAGAGCTTGGTTTCGTTCCATACTTATGTTCATTTATTTCTGCTGCATTGAGGATTATCTGTGCCAATCTGTGGCTTAGTATTTTATCGGCCATTTCAGGTGCTTGTCTTGTGCAAGTTTAACTTAGTCTCGTGCGGCATCACATCCAAGCGAGGATGTTCGGTCCTGCGAGACCAGAGCATGACATTTTTGTACCAGAGCACGGTTTTACATTCTTGGACTTCATATCGATTCTCTCAGTTTTGAAAGCTCGTTCGTGGGTAAAGAGGTGTACACTCTCTCTCAATATTCCAACGGGATATTCCATACAATGAGTCCAAATATTTTTAAAAGTTCATATGAATGATTAGTTTAACAGGATGGTTATGCGAAGGCATTTGTGCCAAATTGTGTCAGACCTTATGGGAATAAACTCATGCTAGAGTTAGCAAGTTACATGTGAACCCGAATAACCTTACGCAAATACTAAGCAAGTTAGTGTGCGAGACTAGAATATCGTTCTGACGAGATAGCTATGCACACAATCTTTTGGCTAAGTCGTACCGAGTATCACGCACCTAGACCCTTTGGTGTGAGCGAGTTTGTGAGGGAGATAGGATATCTTTAAATAAGGATAAGTTTGACCTAGAATAGTAATCGATAGAGACGGTATCGGAGTATCGCTAAAGTGAATATAGAGAATCGTGCTTGGATTTTAAGAAATAGTTTGAACGAATACTTGTGTCGATAAGTTATGAATAAAAATATGGTTATGTTGATGACTTGATTCCTGAGTGGTGTATGTGATATCTTGGGAACGAATAAGCGATTCGATAATAGAGTGATTTTTGAGGAATTGAAGAGTAGCTCGAACCCTGAGTGGTGTATAAATCATCTTGAAAATGTTCGAGTGAATCAAGGATTTTAGGGTAGCAACAAGTCTATCAGCAAGTGATATGATCGCGCAAAGCCTGAGAACGAGTATTGTTTAGTTAGTTATGAATTTAAATATCTCATGTAAAGTTCGTCCGGACGACTTATGGATGATTTGTACGAATCGAAAACGGTATCGAATAAGAAATTCTGAGTAATAAAATTGATATCTTGGTCGAGGAAACTTAGTGGAACGTACGTGCAATATCGGATTGAATTGAATGGTTTGAGATTAAGGACTCGAGGATACGATCAGAGTCAGCACGATGGGAGATAGCGTGCATAGAAAATTTAGATTTAGAAGGATATCGCTCAATAGAATTAGCCCGAGTATGAATTTTATGGTTTCAAATTTTGAAGACTTGATACGATATTGATAGCTAGAAGTTAGCACGAATTGATACAAGTAATAATTTTGTGGTTCGAGGATTTGAGTTATGCGATAAAGGGATTTAAACTTGAGTTGGACAAACGATCTTGAATCTACTTCGAAAGATAGCACTCGACATCCAACCCGAATGAGAACGATTATCCCACGGGAGCGTTGGCGTGGTGATATTACGTCCAATGAGGATGATCAAACTCGTGGAAGATCAGGGCCTGACATTTTGATGATTATGTAGACGAACTGGATAAAGTAGAATGCGTCAAGGTTAAACGGACTTAGACTCAAGAATTTTTTAGTTGAATGAATAATAGGTAGACTATCGAATTAAAGTTTTAAACTTGAATGTTTTAAGGAATACTAGAGGTAGACTATGGATTGATCGAACAGTAACCTTGAAGTTGGACAATTTGTCTAGGTGAATTATGATCACGGTATGAATAATTATTAGATGAACACGACTTGATGGATTAATATATAATTTTGATGAAACAAAGTGTAACGATAAAGTGCCTTGGTCGTTTCGATAAAAACTATAACGTTTGACGTTCTTGTCTTGTGTGAACGAAACTCTAGGCTCGCACATGCATCACGTCCGGATGAGGACGATTATCTTGCGGGAGCGTTGGCGTGATAACTTCACGTCCAATAAGGGATGATCAAACTTGCGAGAGATCAAGCCATGACAATTCGAGGATCATTTTAATTTTTGGTTTGACACGATAAGATAAGTTTGAGGATACAAGTGAATCGAAAGAGTTTTGAGAATGAGTTAGTCTAGAACGTAAAGTAAGACATGATTGATGGTTGTGTGAACGAATAAGTGAATTGTGTTGGATGACCTAGAGTTTATGATTTAGATCGAAGATTTAGAAATTAAATTTTAACTTGATGGTATAGACTTATAAACTGATAGGTAGAAGCTATCATATATTTCAGAAGATAGACTATGCAAATTGCTATGCTTGACGTAGGAACTGGATATATCAAGGATTCGGTTGAACGAACTTATAGTAGGATGGCTTTGCTGAACAGACTCGGACACTGTGCAACGAATATTGTGGGGCAAATAGGATGATCACTGCTCGTTGTTTAGAAATCTAAGTGAAGCGAGCTTGGATAGAATATCCCGTATAAACGAATAATGGTTTGACCTTAGAAATTAGGGCGAGCATCGTATAATGAATTTGCATGATATGAATCATGAACATGAACTATACCTATGACCTTGTGAGCTGACCTAGCGGTTAGGTAGACGACTCTATGCCGAGTGGAAGAACTGGTGTGACCGACTTTAGAGTATTGTATGAATAAACTATAGAACTGGGGCAGCAAGACTTAGAGTTAGGCTTGGAGCGGTAAGTGTGCGCTAGAAAGCTGGTGTTTGACACGAACGAAATGGACGATAGGACTTGGACGCTAGTCGAAAAATTGGATAGATCGTGCGATGGAGAGGCACAAAATAATATCGAGGTATTGTGGTGATTCGTAGGACGAGAATACCTAAAAAGTGAAGCAGACTTGGAGTTTATCAAATTAAAAGACTAGTTGTGATTCAAACTTGAAGAGTTTCAATAGTATGTGACGCCTTCACCGGTAGCTTGTCCGACTTTGCTATCGCTAAGCTTGGTTAAAATATATATGTTTTGGGGATGCCTTAAATATGTGTATGATCCAGACTCAGTGATATACTGAATTCGAATAAAGTTACAAGTGAATATGTTTAGATTCGCCTGGATGAGTATAACGATTTGGATAAGTTAGCCTCAGCCTAAGATCATCGTACATGGTAGATTATAACATACCCCGCATTAAGCGATATATGTTCGGCACTAAGGTGCAGTAGAGACTGAGTTAGAGAACATGATAATCGAGTGGATATAGTCAGCTTGGATTGAGTGATAGTGTCATTCAATAAAACTTACTAAACACGCATACGACACTAAATGAGAAAATGAGTAGGAAGTTGTGTTTGAACAGGTCTAAGGATATGAAGTGATATGCTTGAGTTAGATTCAATAATGTGCGATAGAACGGTTTCCGCTTAGTAAGTATCGAGGAAGAGACTTGTTCTGAGTGGGGTATAATGTAACGATCTGCTCCGTTCAACGCGGAGAGCCGATTCAAATAGTACAAGTGCAATAACCCGACCAGCCTAACTCGACGAGATGACTCGCTTGAGGCAAGGCATTAAGACTTGGCCCTACAGAAGAAGTTCAGACTTAGATTTTCAAAGGCACACTCGGAGTCTCGCTCGGCCGATGCGATTGATCGCTAAGGTGGGTGGCTCCGATAAACTTGTATTTGTTTAGCCGCACACTTAAAAATATGGATGATACATGCTAGTCGCTAGGTGAATCACTTATTACATGCTAATAGAAGATCTCAACACACCTAGCTATTAAAATAATCATATCTTGTATTATTTGTATAGAACATGGAAAATAAACCTGCTGCTAAAGATAGAAATATGTGTATGCCTCAATAGAGTTTCTCGTTATACGTTTTATTGCACAAGTAGAGTTTTTCTTATGTCACGGTAGTATTATTATACAAAATAATGAATTGTACTTCACTTAGACTATGCCATAAGATAAAGCACTCCACTTAAATTGATTCACTCAATAGAGACAGGAAGACTATCAAAATAGTCGTTCCGAGCCAAGTAATAAAAATATAGAACGGCTTCGGGACCATAAGGTCACCAAGGCCGTCCCCGTACCGAAAACTGCATAATAAAAAGAAAGAAAGTAAAGAGAAATGATAAGAAATAATGAAAGTATCAAAATATTATAGACGGGTATGATGGAGACGTGTAGCGAGGCTCGCTACCCGCGCCGTATAAAGAGAAATGATAAGTTGGTAAGTCTCACCGTGTTACTCTTATATCACATGGCATACTACAACACGAGTTAGGCTTTATATGTTATGACATAAAACTGATCCTAAGGCAAGACTAGAAAGACAACATAATAGATGATGCACATAACTTATGTAACGTATTTGGTTTTATTAAGTTGGGCGAGAAGCCTCCCCACCAGTGCATGTAATGTACTGATAACCCACCAGATTGCTTGCAGGGTGCGGAAGAACTTCGTTCGGTGTGGAGTCTTCCCTAGTGCGCGCTAAGGTGTGGAGCTAATTCTGAAGCCTTGGAGCGTTGCAGTAGGAGATAAAGCACCATATACAAGACGTAATGTATTAGAATATCGCCTATGTATCACTCCATGTTGTAAGCCACTTGGCATATTTTATTATTTTGAGAGAGAGAGAGCTTGAGCGACTTGTTATATTGGTTTAGCGCCACATGTAATCTATATTTCTGTATCAATAAAGAGCTTGGTTTCGTTCTATACTTGTGTTCATTTACTTTGGTTGTATTTGAGAGCATCTGTACGACTCTGTGGCTTAGCATTTTATCGACCATTTCAGGTGCTTGCCTTGCGCGAGTTCAACTTAGGCTTGCACGACATCACGCCCAAGAGAGAACGTTCGGTCCTGCGGGACCAGAGCGTGACATCGAGGACGATACCTACAAGCTGACTCAGGAGACATATTTATTCGTTTGCCTCCGTCTCTTCTCTTTTCTAGTTATGTTTATTGCTTACACATTTATTTATATTACTGTTGTTTTATTATATCTTTATGTTCTGTATTATTATGATATTGAGCTAGTCCTATTTTCTGGAGATTTCATTTGAATAACTTTAGTAAAATTCTAAGAACGAAGTTTTTCTAAGGAGGATAGAGTTGTTACATTCGTTCCCAGTTTTTGTAATTCTGATTGTTGGGTATTAAATTTTTTTCTCGAAAAATGATATTTTGATGTGATTCATGTTTCATTTATTGTATTCTTGTATTTGTGACCTTGTTTTATTATGTAAGACTACTATTGACTAGTAGAATACCTATTGGCATTGCCATAAACCCGTGCTAGGACTCGTTCTTAGAATAGATATCCTGATTTTCCCAAATTAGGGAATTTTGCCTCCTGATCGGTATTCAGATGGTGTACTGGTCTGTATCGACTGTATACCGATTTATTAGAATCAAAAATCCGTTATGTTTTTAATTGGCATATCGTCGGTGTACTGGTATGTACCGATGATATACCGGTTTGCCTGTTTCTTTATTTTTATTTTTGATATTTTTAGAAATTTTTGTGGATAGTGTTTAGATATTTTCATGAATAGTGTTTTAAAATTTTTGTGAATAGTATTTGGTGCATTCTATTATCCAGTTGTATCTTGGTTATGACTCACCCTATTACCAAATTACTCAATGGTTTCTTGGTTTTCTTTTGAGTGGATGAGATTGATTTTGATCGTGACGTGGATCGCTGACTTGGTAGATCCAACGGTCACGATTGATTATCGACCTTTATATAATCCCCTTGGCTTTCTCTCTCCTCTATTTTTTATTTCTTTTCTCTCTTCCCTTTCTCTCTCCTTCTTTATTCCCACTCCACATCTCGTGGGAGCATGGAGCTTGGCCTTGGAACCTAAGAGTGTGATTTCTGAACCCCTTTTGGTGGTGGAGTAGAAGAGTTAGGCTAGGAGCTCGAATTTAGGCAAGTACATGTTGCACAAAAGTGGCATGACCATACTTTATTTTAAGTTTTCCATATAAATTGAAGTTTTATTGTTCTATATTATGCTCCTCTAAATTACTAGCATCTTTAATATATGATATGTTTGGTTTTGAGTTTTGGCTCCCTAAAATCTATTTTCATAAAGTAATTTGTGGTTTTCATCTCTTAAAACTTAGAGTTCGCAAAAACTGATATTCCCATGTTGTAGGTAATTCAATTTTAATTAATTTTGACTTATAAAAATTCAAATTCTGAGTTAAAAAAAAGTTTTTAAAGCCAAAACAAGTTTTATGAAAATTTTAAGTTTTAGTTGTTGTCCCAGACCAGTGTACTGACTGTATACTCATCGGTATAGCAATTTTTGCTATTTTTGGCTAATTTGGCCTATTTTGGCCATTTTTGTCTGTTTTTACTTGTTTTTATTCCGTTCTTTGACTATTTAGATTCCCTAGAATATTATTGTTATTTCACGATTTTAGGAAGTTGTTTTCCCTATAAGCTAGACACAAGTTCATGTATAGCTAGACACCGTGGAATATTTTTGTGTGTTAATCTATTTGCATTTTGGCATTGGAAAATCGATTGTGAGTATTGTCCAATGTTTCGTGTGTTTTGATTTACAAGAACATTCGCCTGTGATAACTTGTGAATGACTCATACCTATAGCTCGTCATTCTAGGACGATTCTCGAGTGTCCACGACTTGAGAATTGAAAATAAATTTGAAAACATAATTGACTAGTAAACTAATATGGATCATTGGAAGGGGAGGATACTTCATGCTACCAGTGACTCGTGTCACTATGGGCCCCCACAGTGGCAAGGATAACCCCGATTGGCGTTGGCCCATGACCACTTTAGCTAGCCTTTGTTGTTATGCAGAGGAGATGATAAATTCTTTAGTAGGTAGAGATGAGACAAGTCTAGATAGCCGTTGCTGTTATACAGAGGGGATGAGAAATTCTTCAGTAGGCAGAATGAGACAAGTTAATGTGATTAGAAATTCTTCAGTAGGTAGAGATGTTCTTCAGTAGGGAGATTTACTTTACTGTTTCTACTTGTGCAATAAGTTGTTCTTAGTGGTTGTTCGAGTTATGAGACTTGCCCATCAAGTCATCGTCCCATAGTCACATGCATATCTGTAGCAAGGTGGTAGCGAAGTTTATCAAAATTGTACATGTTAGTAACTAGAATTTGTGATAACCCTAGCTAGTTAATGATAGCAAGTCGTAGGAAATGCTTGGTCGTGCTCTTTTGGTTTTGCGTACTCATATACTCGCATTTTATTATGTGTGTCGGTGAGTGGCCAGGGACTAACTTCTGCTAGAGAAAAGATCTAGAACTCAGGTCCTTGTTTGGTTTAGGGGTTGTGGCTCCGACTTCAAGTAGTTCCTAATTTTCCCTGATGCTTTCCGGCTTATCTTTTTCCATATATAGCTATATGTTCAGCTTTTATTCAGTCTTTTATATTTTTGAGACGAGTGCATTGGTACCGCACGAGTCTCAATAAGCATTTACTTATTGTTTGTTGTGGATTTTGTCGTTCACTTTGGGCTTTCTTGTAGTACTTGTTATTTGGGGTCTAGCCATACTGGTTTTGTTTGGCCAGCTTTATCGCTGGAACCTGAGGATACTCCATATCTCTCGCTGGATGGCCCGTACCCTTCGTTCAGTGGTCCCGACACGCGAGTGGATGTTCTTTCCTTACCACTCGCCATATACTTCATTTTGGTGGAGTTTAGCTAGGGCTGGTGTTAGCCATTTATTTTGAGACTTTTTTCTGACTTTGGTCAATATGATGTATATAATAGATCTTGACTGGTATATGGATCATGTATTATTTATACTTTGCTAGTGCAGCATTTTGTATTCACTAGCTTCATGATCATATGTGATATATATTTGGGACGCATTTTTACTTTCATGTTTGATATACTCTTGTTACTTCTTATTGTTGGATTGAGATACTAGGAATTTTTGACCTTAGGACTGACGTCATAACATGTTAGAGTCCTCCACTTGTCTTTCAGACAATCATGACCGTATCTCGGAGTGCTTTTGTACTCTAATATACGTAGTTGGTTTTGTTACGTTCTCGCTCTCCAGTATTATGGTTCTAGGACGTGACATATGTGGTGAACACCTCAGAATATGAGAAAAATCATCCGTGTGTCAGAGAAACTCGAGGAGTCGAAGGCGACAAAGGAGTCATGTTTTGAGCGCGTTTCAGACATTTGAAAACAGTCATATCAATGTAGGCAGTGTATCGTCGGTATACTGCTGCCGGTATACCACCGATATAATAGTGAAACGCATTTTTGTTCCAGAATCATTTTGCCTCGAAATGTCCATTTTTGGTATACGTCAGTATACCGATATCGGGACTGAAGGCAAAAGTTGGTTGTTTTATTAACACCGTTGGATCAAATTCAATTGTTCAGACTTTTTCGGGATTAGAGTGTTTAAATTGGAGTTTTCTTACCCTAATTCTCATGGATGACAATCTAAATAGTGTTTCTCAAATGGTACAATTTTCTAAGGAGAGAAAAGAGGTGATTCGGAGTTTCGGGGGTTGATTTGAGAAGAAATCACTTCGAACAGTTCTTCATTGGTTCTTTCTCGTCTTCGGTAATCATTTTGTACTCGTTGTAATATATTTTAGTCTATTTGAATTATTGTTGTGATTTGTAATCACCTGAATTTTTAGAAATTTAAAATTTAATTTTCAAAATTTTTCTGTAATTTTTAACTAAATAAAACTAAGGTATTTTGAAATTAAAATAATTTTTATATGGTGTTAATTAATATTAAAATATTATAAAAATAATATTTTTAGGTGTAAAATGAAAAATTAGACATAGGGTAATTTTTCGAGAATTTATTGGACCCCGAAAATATTTTTAAAGCCTAAAAACTAATTAATGTTTAAACCAAAATAAACCCTGAAATTGAACCCGGTTTATTTTAAAATAAACCAAACCAACCGGAACCGAACCATGGTGAACCAAACCGAACCCAAATTCTTAATGGGTCGGGTCGGATCCAAATTGAACCCGACCCGGACCCGTTAACCCGCCCGAAACCCTAACCCCCAACTCTTCTTCTCTCGATTGTTCTCCTCCCGGCGGTCGTTTCCGCCGCCGTGGCCGCCGGCGATCGATCGATTCAGCTCCGCCAATGCCCCGAGCCGCTTCCCCTTCACCTTCTTCAACCTCCGGCTGCCCTTCTCCCTCTACCTCTATATAATCCTGAGCTCCGCCGGCTGCCACTCCTTTAAACCCCTCGACCCGAACCCCCGCTGCCCTAGCTCCGCCCCGCCCCAACCAGCTTTTTCGGCAACCCTAGGCAGAGCAGCCCCGCCGTCTCCGCCTACCCAGAGCTCCGCCACCCTCCGTCTTCCCCTCCGCCTCGATCACGACAGCAGCAGTAGCCGCCCCGAGCCGCGGCCAACTACCCAGAACCCTCCGCCAGAGTCCGACGAGCCTCCACCGAGGATCCTCCAAACCCGCCGCCGACGAGCCGAACAGCCTCCGCCCTCCTCCGGCGAAGTTCTGGCGCCCCAGCCGCTGTGGTGATCGAAACCCTAGCCCTAACCCAGACACAGTTTTGTGTCGTGTCGCCTCATGGACACGAGAATTCGGTTTCTTCATAGCCCTGTTCAGGTAACCCTTTCTCTCTCCTCGCTGCCCCATTTTCTATTCCGTCTAATGTGACACGTAGGCTGCTTAACCCTCTCGATGCCCGTACAACCCGCTCGGTGTGTCGCGTCCTGTAGTGATCGTGAACCGCGATCCAAAAATAGGAAAATAATACCCCATTTTCCCCCGGAATTGAGTGTGCCCCGACAAACGGGACGACTTGTCACGTGCGATCTTCGCCGAAAGGTGCGCACCGTTGATACGGACGTACGGGATTTCGTAGAAGTTGATTTGGATGTGCGTGCACACCGAAATTAACGCGTATCCGATGACAACGCCCCGTATCTGCCTTTTCTGAAATATGTTGTAACTTGGTGTAGACACGTCAGATCAAAACAAAACTTAAGCCATTGGACTCGTAGCAATACGATGGTCCTGTGACCCAAGTTTGATTCGATTCTGAGAACGTTGACAAAATCGCGTATCGTGGGCCCCGCGGCTCTACTTGACGGACGATTTTGTGATCAGCTCATCGGAATCCAATTCTGGAAGATTTGTTGGGTTCGTATCAACGTTCTGGACTTGTTGACACTAAGTTGGACGAATTTGTAGACCATTGGTTCTGACACATTTTTCGGTGCAAAGCGGCCCACATGTGGACGCCGCTTTGACCAAAAACTGTCATTTTTGCCCCTGTGTCCAAATTGGACTCAAGGATAGGCGTTTCTAGTTATTTGATATTTTCTAAATCTGATGGTGATGTCTATTTCAGCAACTGGAGGAGTACCTGCAAATCCACTGAGACCAGAGCTACAGTTGGAGTCAGAACCCTAGGCAAATGTACATTGCCAAATCTTGCAGTTCTTGTTACATATTTCTTTGACTTATTTATCTGTTGTACATGCTTAACCTAGGACTGTGTGACTTACTTAGCATCCGATTATAGTCGGGTGCCAACACCGTACGCGGAGTTGTGTAACGTCACCTAGAGATGGATATCGTGACCCTTTACATTCTCGTACTTGCCTTATCAAGTACGTTATACCCAGGACACCTGACACTATTCATGTGACAGAATCTTCCTGAAATATTCAAGGTAATTATATGTAGGTTGCAGGTTTCATGACATAGACATTATATTCTTAGATCTTATTATGACTTGATGCATTAGTTTTGATCTTGCGTGTCATGGACATGAGACGTGTGTAGAAGCATGAAAAATACGCTGGATGGCTATACGCAGCATATTGGTGCAGAGCAGCGTAAGCAGAGGCCTTCAAAGCCATCAAGCGTGCAACAGAGCTTTTTCTGCTAAACACAGCGTGAAATATTAAAAGCTCAAAAGGCCATCCGCGTAAGGCAGTACGTCCAAACCACTTCAGCGTAAACGGGGTGCTTCATCGCCTCCAGGGCGTAAAACTCATCCTCTTTCAGACGCAGCATTGAGGTGTACAAGAGACGCTTCGTATTCTTCGAAGTGAACCTGTCAGACCCTGCAATGAAGATCCTGCAATGAACCTGACGTCTGGACTTCTGACAAAGGGATACGGCTCGACTACCCAGACGACGGCTATAATGATGGCACAGCACAGCGACCCAGGCTGTCATTTACCGCCATCCCCTTTGCGTAAACTGCTTTTACAAGCACGAAGGGATACATTGCCTTGTTTTACACAGGTAGACACGAGCTGTTTACGTTCTGCAGTAGATAAACCGCCTGCCACGTCAAAAGCTACACTCCGTACGGGGTTCGAGGCACGTCTCTGCGTCCAATGCACAGGGCGATGACAGTTGCTCAAGGCACGTCTCTACGTCTAATGCATAGAGCGATGACAGTTTCTCAAGGCACACCTCTGCGACTGATGCGCAGAAGGGGTTGCAGCCCTTCAAAAATACGCCTCCACATTTAATGCGCAGGATGGTGGCAAATCTCGGCATTTAATGCAAGAGATTTGATTATATCTTCAAAAAGCTATAATTTCGGCTAAGACGTCCACATCAATACTCTGGCACGGTACGCAGCGACTTCTACGCCCATCCAGCTCCTGTGATCACTCGGCCTCTATGACCGCGCGGCTTCTACGCCCATCCAGCTCCTGTGCTCACTCGGCCTCTATGACCGCTCGGCTTCAACGCCCATTCGGCTTTTACGCCCACTCGGCCTCTATGACCACTCGGCCTCTATGACCGCTCGGCTTCTACGCCTATCTCGGCTTCTATGCCTACTTGACTTCTATGCCATGGTGACAGATATTGGCTTCTACGCCCACCTCTTCTACACAAGGGATACCTACCTACGTGGCTTCTACGCCGTGATCTTCGTAGCGATTATACGCGTTTTGTCCCTTAGTTGGACCCGCGTCACACGCTCATTCAAAGGATCATCTATACGCAGGTATTGGTTATTTTAACCGTTGTATAAAAGGGTATTGTACTTTCCACTCCTCGGTTTCTACACCGACGGAGTGATCACTGTCACCAAAACTCTATAAATAGAGACCTCTATCAACAGAGGAAAAGGTCGAAAAATTGGTCAAGAAATCAATATCAGATCCGAGGTCGAACTTCCAAGAAAGATCGAACCAGAGGTCAAGAGAGAGAGAGAGAGAGAGAGAGAAGAATCCAGAGCTCAGGCAAAGAGTAGGGATCGACGACTTTGGCATCGTGCATCCACCCTCTTCTGCAACCTTCGAAGCTGATTTCTATCTTCTACGGCACTTCTTCAACATCGTGTGGTCCAAGGGATAAAGTGATCGACTGCAGATTAGACACCTATAGCAATATTAACCCATATTAAATAAATTATACTCCCATATCCTCGTATAGGATCAAGTTGTACAAGTTTGTTTGTAAACCAAAGAAGGCGGGTTTCGTGTAAACTCCATCCTGAATACATTTTTCATTCTTTCATTTAATACCACAAATAAGATGGCGACTCTACTGGGGACATCTTTCTCTTCTGACGAGGAAGCGATTGCTCAACACGATGCGGTATCTATAGGAACCGTGAAGAAGACATTGGTCGTCCAATTCGACCAGTCTGCCTACGAAGACATGCTTTGAACCGGGGGTAGCTCTCACCCTCTCTCCGTCCAAGACAACAGAAAGCTGCGCAAGGTCTGGATGCCCAAGACAACCTCTACCATTCCTGTGGACTCTCCGATCTCTCCGACCAATGAGGTTGTAGCATTGCTTCCTCCATGCCCCGCACGTAAAATTCAGTCTCTCGCTACGTGCGGTACAGACAAAACTTCGGGCAAAGCCTCAGTGCTAACCCAGAAGTATCCACTGCGCTCTATGCGTAGAAACCAGTCTCCCGCTATGCGCGGTACAGACAAAACTTCGGGCAAAGCCTCAGCGCTAACCTAGAAGTATCCACTGCGCTCTACGCGTAGAAACCAGTCTCCCGCTGCGCGCGATACAGACCAAACTTTTGATGATGCCTCAGCGCCAAATCGGAAGTACAAATCACGCTCTATGCGCAAGACAACATCTGACCTCTACGGGGAACCAGATGAGTGCTGTGATTTCCGCAAGGGAAAGCAAGCGGCAGAGTACTCAACTTCTCGGCCTTTACGCCAGCGAGGGAGCAATCTGCCTACCCTACGGATTACGCGAGAAGCCGGCGGCCGACTGAGGACCTCTTCAACTTTACGTCAGTCTGAGCAAATCTCCAAATTACACCAGGCGAAGTCCCACGGCATAAAGCAAGCTCAGGTTACAGAAAGACACCCTCCCCGGCAATTATTCGCCACCCAGATGGCCAATCTGTTATACACAGATGGCACAGGAAAAACTATGGTGCCCAATCTTCGCATGCCCACTGATGGGAACAGAAGGAACAAGCCGTCGTCTTCTTCCTCTACTCCTCCTGACTTGCGCAAATATCTAATCCAGAAGCATAAGGAGAGGGGACCTTCCAACATGTCTATTACGCCCCCTGGCGAGCAATGTTGTAATAGTCATAAAATTATGATTGACTGCTGCTGTTCTAAAGCAAAACGGCCGGTTTTTGACTGATTGAGCTACTCTCAGTCTTTCCAGGAAGAAGAGCCCGCGTATGCATCCGTGAACATGGCTTCACACATACCTAGAGGAGGGTCGAGCTCAAGACGTCATCCCTCTAGGCTTCCGAGCCGAAGGAGATTCGAAGACCTCCTCAAGAACACTGAAGCTGGGGTGTTCCAAAATACCCGTGCAAGGTCACAGCAACCAGCTTCGTACTCGTCTGATTCCGATGCTGGGGGTCGCCAATCTCCCGGATCAGATGCTGAGAGTATAGAGTCAACTTCTGCAGCGACCTATACCAATCCTTCGATGACGCCCAGGGAAATGGGAGTTTATGCCGTTGAAGATGAACGCGAGGAAGCTTCGCCATCAGGAAACGTGGAACAATGCATCACTGTACTGGAGACATCTCTGAAACAAATACAATCCATAATGGAGAACATGCACCAGATGATGCTAACTCAGCACGCAACTGCCATGGCTAAAGCTTTGGTCCCGCCAACTCAGATACGTGTGGGGGTGGACTTACCACCATCCAACCCGAGCAAAGAGCCTGCTCTAGATCAAGAGTCAGCAGTTCCTCCGCTTCCTCACTCGGAGAATATATTACCCTCCGTTGGAGTCACGATACAACCAACTCCACACTACACCGTAGTCCCGCCTCCAACTGAAAATCTGATGCAGGCAGTACGGGAGTTGAAAGCCCAGTTTGATGCCTTGAAGCACAAAGATCAGCTCAAGAAACTGGGAATCAACCAGCCTTACCCAGCTATCTGGGAAGAGGTCCCTTTCCCTCCAAGGTACAAACCTCAGACTATGGCTCTGTTCGAGGGAAAAATATCACCAAGTCAGTACATAAACTATTTCAGTATGATGACGGTGTTGCTACAAGGGAACGACGCCCTCCTCACTCGGGTGTTCAAAGGCTGCCTCTCAGGAGTAGCCTATCAGTGGTACCGTAGCTTGGCGGACAACTGCATTACTTCCTTCGAGGACTTCAAAGCTTTGTTCTTCACGCGATTTTACGAGGGAGAAATGGACATGTCTATGTCCTCTCTCATCGAAGTCAAGCAGAGGGAAAAGGAGGACGTTCGTACCTTCATCGAACGTTTTTGTCAGGCCACCTTACAGATGCCTCCAGGAGTTCCAGACTCTGCGTTAGTAGACATTTGCAGGAAGAACCTCCTTCCCGTAGTCTCGGTGTTTACAGGACCATATCAGTTCCATGATTGGCCCTCGTTCATCATCTCGGCAGTGGCCGCCGAAGACAACAGTCGCAAGACGCACGACAATGGCATTATGATCTTCGCCTCTGACAGAGGCAAAAGGTCATCTCTCAGCAGCGACCATCCTCGCAGCTCCAAGGGAAAAGAAGCTCTGGCGATCAATACGTCCCGACAAAAGACTACGGCGACCACGCAGACGAGACCCGGGACTTCCAGGCCCGTCGAAGTCTACTCTTTTGACGACGATGATATCCCAAGTATATTCGAGTGTCTCGTCAAGAGTTGCAAGATCACCCTTCCGAAGCTAAGGCGGCCCCAAGAAGTCAGCAGTACTGACGACCCCAAATACTGCATCTTCCACATATACATACACCACCCAACAAAGGCGTGTTACATACTGAAAAGGAAGATCCAGGGGTTAATCGATGCTAAGGCCATCACTCTGCATAATACCGAGAAGACGGTCACGGCCAACATGATCTCTCTGCGATTTGGCAATCTGCCTTCCCAAAAAGTCTCGGACGGTGTCACACCCATTTCTCGGACCACGATGAACATCATCAATCTCCCTCCAGCTAGGGGTCAAAATCATGACCTGGTACCCCTAACCACCCGGCAGGGCAAGATTATGTTGGTTCATCCGAATTTGGTGTCAGAGCTCGAGGAGGAGACTAAAGCTACTAAGGCTACGTCTAGAAAGAACTCCCAATGCAAACTATGCCATATGGTCGCAACTTCTTCGCTATCAGACGAAGATGAGGTATTTGCTGCAACCAGTTCAGGGAAAGCCTACCTCAACGACTACGGAGCAAGTCAGGAAGATGCACCGGCGGATGCTTCAACCGCCAAACCTTCAGGACCAGGCCCCGTCGTACCAGATGCCAGCCCTTCAAAACTGGCTCCGGCGGACAAGGGGAAGCAAAGAGAAGTGCACTTTGATAAACCTGTGAAAAATATTCCAAACAAAGGTTTTGAGAAGCCCTACAACTTCGACATCCTGGCCCAACTGGCTAATACACCAGCCAGGCTCTCCATCTTTGAGCTACTCAGGCTCTCCCAAGACACTCGTCTAGCCCTGAATGAAGCGCTGATACAGGCAGAGGCATGCTTGACCCAGCTCAAGTCCCCCGACGAAGAACCAGTGGCGTGTCCTCAATGCCACAGCGTGATGGAGGTTGTCCTAAATATCACTTTCACCCAAGACGATGTGCTTTTAAAACATAACAAGCATGACAGGCCCCTCTATTACACCGGGTATGTCGGTTCCATGGAGGTCGATCGGATTCACATAGATCCGGGATCGTCGATCAGCATCATCCCTCACAGTCTGCTCAGACCGTTGAGGATTCCTACCAGCGAATTGGCTTACACCTCCACTACAATCGTGGGTTTCAACGCCGGAAGAAGTAAGCCGTTGGGGAAAATTCGCCTAAGGATCCAGATTGGCAACCTCAGATCGGTGGCCACGTGTTATGTCATCGATTCAGAGGTGTCCTACAACATTTTGCTGGGAAGATCGTGGATCCACGACCACAACATCGTTCCTTCAACTCTACATCAATGTCTCAAATATGTAGACCCCCAAGGAACGGTACAAACGGAGGTTGCTGACCTAAACCCGTTTAAAGGAGTAGAATCCTACTATTCCGATGCCGTGTTGTACTCTCAAGACCACACGGAAGAAGTGTCAGGCGAGGCAGGGAAGGAATCCCACCGGGAGCCAGAAGAACCCTCTGCCGCACTACCGCTGTCAATCAGAGTGAAAGGACGAACCACTCGTCCAAAAGCCATGGAGCCTATGGCTATTCACCTGAACAAAACCAGGTTAGGAAAAGGGAGTGATCCTCTAGTGGTCACTTTGAACCAGAAGCCTCCACCCTTGGTCATCAACCTCCGGCGCAACGGGCAGCCGACCGATATAAATGCGACCAGGAACGGAGTTCCAGATGATAATAAATATTCTCTTTTCCAGTACATTAATGCTCAAATTCTAAATTAGGAATCCACTTCCCGTGACGAGGTAGAACCCATAGCACAAAAATTCTTGGAAGTTATGAACTCCTACCGTCCGTATGTCTGGGAAGTAGCGTCATCATCCAACGTCGTCACGACATATGGACCACATGAGGATTCTATCTTCATTGTCCCGCCTACCTGCAGCAGCCAGCGTTCAATAGTCTTCGGCCGTACGTGCAATCAACCGGCTATCCAGGAAGATTCTTTCAATGACGATACAGGAAAAATACAAGTTCACCAATACAGTCCACAAGCGTTGAGGATCATGCAAAACATGGGCTACGACTTGGAGCGGAAGCCAGGCCTCAACTACGGAAGAGGCAGACGAACGCCGCTGCGCGGTGACCCCTACTATCAACGAACTCATTTTGGGTTGGGATATGCCACCTCCTCTAAGTCGGACGAGGATATCTTTTCCTCTTCTCAGAATGGCTCGTCGCCCTCCGACTCACCTGACGCTCTCGAGCAAGCATTATCAGCATATGGTGGTGGCAGATCCCTTTGAAGCAGACGAACAGGATTCTGAGCCGTTTGAGAATGACTCTTGGGCTCAACAAATGGATACGCAGTGGGAATTCTGCTTTGAGCAGAGGGAACCTCCCACCAAAGACGAAGTTATCCAGGTTGATGTTGGGGGTGAACTTTCACCAAAGCCGATATTCATCAGTAACAATCTTTCCCCAGCTGAAAGGGAAGAAGTTATCCAGCAGATAAAAGAATATATCGACATCTTTGCGTAGAATTATGAGGATATGCCGGACCTTGACCCGAAGGTGGCTACTCATAAACTTAATATATTGACCGAATCGAAGCCTATGAAGCAGCACCAACGCCGGTTCTGCTCGGATATGATGGACGCCATCGAAGCTGAAGTCAAGAAGTTGATAGCCTGTAGTTTTATCCGGGAAGAACAATATCCCGACTGGGTCGCCAACGTTGTTCCAGTCATAAAGAAAAATGGAAAAATATGTATCTGCATCGATTACCGAGATCTGAATACAGCATGCCCCAAGGATGAGTTCCCTCTTCCCATCACGGACATTATGATCGACAACACCTGCGGTTTTGAAACCATATCTTTCATGGACGGATTCTCAGGATACAATCAGATCAAGATGCATCCTGAAGACGAGAAGCACACTGCCTTCCGGACCCCGTTGGGAGTATATTGCTATACGGTCATGCCCTTCGGATTGAAGAACGCCGGGGCTACATACCAACGGGCTATGAGTAACATATTCCATGAGCATTTACGCAAAACAGTAGAATGTTACGTGGACGACATAGCCGTCAAGAGCCGCCTCAAAGATGATCACATTCAAGACTTGAGGACGGTATTCGGGTTAATGTGCCAACATCAACTCAAGATGAACCCTACGAAGTCCTTTCTGGGAGTATCTAGTGGCAAATTCCTAGGATTTGTCATCACCGCCAAAAGCATCCAAGTGGACCCTGACAAAGTCCAGGCTATCGTAGAAATACGACCGCCCCGTAATCTGAGGGAACTCCGGGGATTTCAAGGCCGTCTGGCTTATATCCGGAGGTTCATATCCAACCTCTCGGGAAGATGTCAGCCCTTTTCGCATCTCATGAAGAAAGGTGTATCCTTCGTATGGGACGAAACCTGTCAACAAGCGTTCGGAGATATCAAGCACTATCTCACCAGTCCGCCAGTTCTGGTGCCTCCCGTCATGGAAAGACCATTCTTGTTGTACGTTCGAGCAATGGATCATTTGCTATGAGCTCTTCTCGCACAGAAGAACGATAGGGGTCATGAACAGGCTATCTACTACCTCATTAGGATGATGGTCAGAGCCGAACACCGGTACAACCCAGTGGAGAAAGAATGCTTGGCTCTGATGTTCGCTATCCAGAAGACGCGGCACTATGTCACCGGCCAGACTATTCATATCATCTCCAGGATCAACCCTCTTCGAGTACTGATGAGCAAGCCAAGTGCTCTTAATTCCTGACTCGCGACCTAGGCGATGCTGTTAACACCATATGACATGGTATACGTCCCGCAGAAGTCCATCAAAGGCCAAGCGCTGGCTGACTTCCTAGCTGCTCATCCGATCCCGGAGGCCTCCAAATTATACGAAGACATTCCCGACGAAGTTGTAGAATGTAATTCAGCAATGGAAAGTGACGCATGGCAACTGTTCTTCGACGGTGCCTCCAGGACTGGTCCCCAGGGAAACATGGTTTCAGGGGTAGGAATCGTCCTGGTCACTCCTGATAAACTCGTCATCTACCGAGCATATTCTCTTAGTGAGCCCTGCTCCAATAATGTGGCAGAGTACACGCTCTGCTAATCGGGCTCCAAGTCACCAAAGAGCTGGGGGTCGAGTCCCTGGAAGCTTTTGGTGATTCTCTGCTCATCGTCAATCAAGTCAGGGAAATATATGAAGTCCGGAATCCAGACATCATCCCCTGTCACCAACCAACGGTCGAGATAGCCATGACATTTAAAGGGTTCTTTCTAGAGCATGTACCTCGATCTCAGAATCTGGAAGCTGATGCCCTAGCCAGTCTAGCTGCAGATTTAGCCACTCCTATAAGAAGGCAGGATTCGGTAATGCTTCTTAACAGAGATTTATTCTGTGTAAAGAACAACTTTCACATAGAATGCAGCTATGCTGTGAACACAGATCTCCCTAGAAGAGACTGGAGAAGTCCCTTCATATATTTCGTCGCATACGGAATCTTGCCGGAGGACCCCAAAGAAGCAGTATCCGTCAAAAGACGATCATTACGCTTCTACTTCGATGCATCTTCACAATGCCTATATCGCCGGACCTACGACGGACTACTATTGAGATGTCTCTCTAACGACGAAGCACGGCAGATTATCCGGGAAGCTCACGACAGCGTATACGGAGCGCACCAGCCCGGTCCTAAGCTACAGGATCGTATCAGGAGAATGAGCTATTACTGGCCCACTATGATCACAGACGCGATCAACTATGCAAGACAATGCAGAGCCTGTCAGGTTCATGCAGACTTCATACACCAACCGTCTGAATATGTACATCCTACAGTTGCGTCCTGGCCTTTCGAAGCATGGGGTATGGATATTATTGGTCCCATTCACCCATCTTCTTCCAGAGGTCACCGGTTCATACTGGCCATCACGGATTACTTCTCTAAATGGGCAGAGGCGATCCATCTTGCTGAGGTAAAGGCATCTAATGTAATCAGCTTCATCAAGCATCACATCATTTATCGCTTTGGGGTTCCCCGAAGGATAATCTATGACAATGGACCTCAGTTTATCAGCCAAGTGTTTCATCAATTTTGCGATAAAAATCGGATACATAATATTGTCTCTACGGCATATTATCCAGCTGCTAATGGTTTGGCAGAAGCTTTCAACAAAACCATTATCAAACTCTTAAAGAAGTTCGTTTCTTCAAACAAAAGAGATTGGGATGAGAAGCTGGGCGAATGTCTCTGGGCGTACCGTACAACGGTACGAGCACCAACAGGTTGTACCCCATTTACACTGGTCTACGGGAGCGAAGCAGTTCTCCCCAATGAAATCCAGATCCCGTCACTCAGGATAGCCGTGACTAATGAGCTGACTCAAGAAAAGAATGACCTGTTAAGGCTTCAAGAGCTAGAAGGATTAGATGAGAAATGCCTCCAAGCTCAACAGCGCATCGTGCTCTACCAAGCATGCATTTCCAGAGCTTTCAATCATAAAGTAAAGGAAAGAGTGTTCAAATTCGGCGAGCTAGTTTTAGCCGTAAGAAGGCCGATGATTCTTACTCACCGGAGTAAAGGGAAATTTTAGCCCAAGTGGGAAGGCCCTTATGTGATCGAGACAATGTTCTCGAACGGCGCTTACAGGTTAGCCCAGCCTAATGGAGACCTATTCATGGCTCCTATCAACGGTAAATTCCTGAAGAGGTACTATGCTTAAACCTCCTCTACTCAAGTGGAATATAGCGAGAATCTCAATTCTGACAAAACTACTTCCAAAACGAAACTAGTTAGGTCATATTCTATTATGTCCGTATGACCTCTGAATAGGTATGTCCTGCTAGAAGTTTATCGAGAGTCTATCACGTCCATACTACCTCTGATATCACTCTCGCCTAAACCTGTCATTTACATTCCGAAATGATGGGTCCATAAAGTCAGAAAAGATTCGCTTTATTTATTCTCGAAAAGAGCAGAATTATATTAGGGAAGCAAAAAAGAAGAAAGGGTACATCATTGTGGGGGAGCGGTCAGATCGCGAATCAGCTTTGCCAGTGCAGCTACCCTCTCGTCCCAGGAAACCAAGGCATCAGCGCGGGCCTGTTCCAGCCGTGCCTCGGGATTGTTCATAAAGGACAGTTCGGCCTTCGCCCGAAAAGAGCCAGCTCGGGCAGATTTTGCACGCTCCAGATCCCGTCGTGCTGTGCTCAGTCGACCAGTCGCTACATCTAGACCTGCCAACGACTGAGAAGCCCACTCCTCTGCCAGAGCGAGTTTTTCCTTCAACTTGCGGGCCCTCGCTACATTTCCTTCATGCTCGGATTGGCATTTCGTCTGAAGAGCAAGAGCCTCCTCCCCGACAGCTTTTCTTTTATCCATCTACAGCTTATGTGCTTTGATGGAGTTATCTAGGCTCTCCAGCTGTTTGGTAATCCGCGCAGTCATAAAGTCGTATCTGGCCTGGACCTCAGCTTCAAAACTGCCCCGAGTCAGCTGCAAGTATTCGTTAATAGGTTGCTCCAACCCATTAACCATCGCCTCCAGGGCGTCAGCCACCCCAGAATCACCGAACTCCCTGACCGCCCCAATCGAAAACTAGGAAGCCTTCTTCAGACGCTCAAAATCCAGATTCTTCGCCAACACCAATGATATCAGCATTTTTAAACTGGTGTAAAAGAGGCTGGTATACAGCTCGGTCAGCACAACCAGATCTGGTTGAACGCTAGGAGTGGTCGCGATATTTGCAAGTTCTCCTCCAGGAATGATTGCAGACGAGGTGGCCACAGCCGCCGCCTCGACGGGTAGTACGACCGAAAAAGGTGCGACAACGACGGTCGAAGTCATCGGCATACTCGCAAGAGGCGAGGTCACGATAACGGGTTCGTCCTCCTCTTGAGATGACAAAACTACTCCGGGCGAGCTGGCCCCCGAAGGTATTTCCTTCTCGAAGTCGAACGCCTCCGTATCATCGCCAGGAGCCCGAGCAGAGCCAGAAGGCGCTTCAACGTTATACTTCCCGTGGACGCCATCCCCTGAGAAGAGGACAAGAAAGTTGATATCAATATGATAGTAATCTTTCTAAAAGGAGACATAAAGATGACCTTTACCCGTAGCCAACGGTATATATGCCGCGTCTGCAGCCGATGTAGCTATATCACGCCTTAATGACGCAATACGAACTGTCATACCTGGAGAAGGAGGTGGGCCAACCGACATCACTAGGAGCTCTACCAAGCCTTCACCAAGACGCAGTCGAGGTTCGTCAGCTGGAATATCGCTAGTCATGCTCACGGACGCGGCAGGAGTTTTATCCGTTGCTGGTCTAGGGAAATATTCTCCCATTTGTCTCGGCCACGCAGGCAATTTTATTCCACTACCGGAGGCAGTGGCAGCAACGGCAGCCTCAAGCAGGAGTTCTCCGGCACCACCAGCCAAAACTGAGGGTCCCTCTCCAAAAGGCGGGGAACCTCCAATCAAAGAGATATCCCCAACAGGAGAGACAGCAGGTTCCTCTCTAGGAGCCTCAATGCCAGGAATCCGGAGAGAACGATTAACCGTCTTCTTCTTCCTCTTGCGAGGGGAAGTCTGCTTCGAGGTAGGAGCCCTTCGCTTCCCAGAGACTGCCAAAGCCCCCGCAGGCGGAGGCACTTCACACCTCGGCACCGATACCAGAGGCTCATCCGGAGTGACGGACTCCTCACCCTCGTCAGACGAAACCGAGGGGACTTTGACTCTTCCCCCAGGCTTGGGAGAAGGTACCCTAAAGCTTCCACGCATGTCAAAATCGCGATGGAAGGTGTTGATCGCCACGTAGAACTGGGCATACGAATGGAGGATGCACAGCTCCGTGGAAAGTGTGACGACCGGCACGATAAAGATTGCTCCCGTGCAACCCATGATAAAATATCGCCATCCTCTGGCTCCATCAATAAGTCCGCCCCTGGACCTGAAGCTGGTGACGGCATTGCCCACGTGCAGCTGATCGTACCCAAACTGCCTGGCAAATCGACTGGGCAAGTAAGGCTCGAAGAAGCAATGATCTTCGCTTCTCTACAGCAAATGGGAGGGTCTGATGTAGACCAACCAATTAAAAGCTTCCGGAGAAAGATTGGTCTTCTCTCCACCTAAATCCTCAAGCCTAATCCCCGACTGATTGCTATGCACAGAGGGGACAGTGCAGAGGAGCTTCCAGCAATGACCGAGGCTCAGCACCAGCCGACAGTCTAAGACTGTGTTCACGTTCCAGAGGGAGTCCTTGTAGTTCAGCAAGAAACTACCCCCCGTGCTACTACTAGGGCCGGGAGACATCACCCGAAGGTTGTGGAGAATTAACCATCCCATCAAGTACAGGTATGGTAACTCTACCCGGGGAAAGCTATCACGCCGAGCTTTATCAACGAGCAGTCCGTCAGTCATGGCTCTCAGGCCAGCCTGTATACGGCACACCATGGCAGGGAGCAAGTCCAGTCTTGCCCCGAACACCAGACGAACGGTAAGCCACAGGATGTTCCGGTGAATGCGCTCCGCGGACGCGATACCGGGCACCACTACTCGACGCAGCCATATGGAGAGGAAACCAGCCAGCCGGACTTCCTCAGACAAAGGCCTGCGACAGCGCCTCAAGTAACTATAGGCCTTAGTGCCTTCAGGATACTTTCCTACCCCGTCAGTGAGAAACTGATCTGGAGCTTTAGCATCCTCCATAAGATCCTCGACGACCTGGGCACTGAGCACGCCCAAACAGTTCATGGGCTCATTCTTGCCCCCCGAAACTTTCTCCGACTTGACGGCCCTGGCCCGATAGAAGAAGAGATAGGACATCCACTTAGTGGTGTGAGCCAAATCAGAAGGCTCATCATAAAAAGCGGTGCACGCAAATTAGTGGCACATTAGCTCCTGATACACCTCCACAACCTGAGGGTCCGAGTCCTCAAACTCCCGGTTGGTAGGAACATACTCTTCATACGGGGTATCCCCCATCGGCAGTCTCGAGATTACTGCCATTTCGTGGAGGGCCAACCCCAACTCCCCCAGTGGAGTGGCGAAGGTCCCGGTGAGCGAAATGTATCGCTCTATCAGTGCCAGAAATAGGTTAGGATTGGGAGGCAACCCAACACTCGTCGCACTCACAGCAGCATACAGTCCAATGACCTCTAGCTCTCTCCGAAAATGCTTCAAGGTCCAGTCGACTAGGCAGGACCATCGGAGGTTTGTTGGGGTGATCTACCCATTGCACCGAGGATTCTTCCTGGGGTATATTCCCCCTCGCACCATGAAGTCGTTACAGAAAGTCGACAATTGGACCGGCTGGATCACTGAACTGTCTTCACTCGGGACGCTGCCCTGATACAGTCCCCTGAACACCGTCACAACGCCTGAGGGGCGGCTGACAAACGACCCCTGGTTAGCTCCTTTCAGATGAAAGATCTTCCCCGGCTTGCCGTGAAGATCGGGAGTCAGCATCCACGACATCCTCCTGGAATGTGTCGCATGAGAGAAAGCCGAGATGGGATAATATTTTGGCATTGTTGGCAGATACAAGACCACGCTCTCGACGGGAAAGACCCAGGGTTCTCTCTTGGGCTTCGTCTGGGACTGTTTGTCAATCATGTCCCCGAAGAGAAAAGCCGGCTTGATGTACTGGTCCCCGTCTATGTACGTCAGGGGCTCTCCGTTAATCATGTTCATCAATGTCCGCTCGCCCTGAGCCGATATCAAGATCTCCCTTCCTTCAGGATACTGGGGTCCGGAGATAGGAAATGTCACGTGCGACAGATCCTCCAGATAGTTCGACTGCAGCATCCCGGCAGCGGAACCCATCACCTCGGCCAGTGGAGACTCATGCAAGTTAACTACGAAAGTGCAAGGAAAATACGTCATTACAAATCTTGCAACATAAAGACCAAGAAACGACAGTCTGTGCTTTACGCCAAGACTGTACAAAATTTGGTCATTTTACGCCGGAAGTCACATCCTGAAGCGTAATTGGCGGTATACTGTCCGTGCTTTATGCCAGACTGCCAAAATTCTAGTTACTACGCCGGAGGTCCCATCCACAAGCGTAAAACTAAAATTTTATAGTATACACCAAGTTTTCGGCAGTCAGAGCTTTTACGCTCAAAACTGCAAAAATATAGAGTTTCTACACTGGCACATTAGAAATGTGGACATAAAAGATAAAAACGTCTCCGTGCGTCATCTTCCTCAAAGAGGCTATCAGCACAGAAGACGACCTAGCGCAGTCACGTTCAACGTGTGCGAAGGATTTTTCGTCGTTCTTCGTCATCCCAAAGGCTATACCTCTAAGGCCGGGTGCGCTACTCGTCGGCAGGATGCTTCGCTCAGAAGGAAGTTCACCTTGTCCGACCGAAGACTCTCTCGCCGGGGCAGAAGAACGAGAAGAAGAGCCTGTGCTCTTTCCCTTAGTGGAGGGGGCTTGTTTCGGCGCCATTTCTGAAAACTCGGAGTGCTCGGAGAAAGAACGAGGGGAAAAACTCAAACAATCGAAGGCTCTCTTTCGTAGAAGACGGATAAAAAGTTTTTTCTCTCAAAAGTTTAGGATATATATAGAGTTTGGGTCGACTCCTCGAATCCTCGGACGGGCTCCTCGAAACCCCAACCAAATCTCACAATTAAATATTTGGTTATAATTGGGTACTACGTCAGCCCACTACTCTCGAAAGACGGACAGTCAGCAAATTCGAAGAGTTTTTCGCGCAAAAGCAGGTCAGCGGTTCCTATGCTAAGGAGCTTTCTACGCTCGACAGCAACAGATCTACGGTTTTATGCTCGCAAGCAACAAGTCTATGGTTTTATGCCCGGATGCCTTTGTGCTCGGTAGCTTTTATGCTCGAGAGGCTACAAACCTACGACTTTACGCTCAACAGATACCAAATCGATGATCTCACGCTCGGTGGCATTTAGTTTACGTTCAAAGGCAACGGATCCACGACCTTACGCCCAAAAGATTTTTTTTATTCACAGGCTACAAATCTACAGTTCTACGCTAAGGAGCTTTCTACGCTCGACAGCAACAGATCTACGGTTTTTATGCTCGCAAGCTACAAGTCTATGGTTTTATGCCCGGATGTCTTTGTGCTCGGTAGCTTTTATGCTCGAGAGGCTACAAACCTACGACTTTACGCTCAGCAGATACCAAATCGATGATCTAACGCTAGGTGGCTTTCTACGCTCAATAGGCTACGAACTGAGGATTTTTAGCTCATCTACACTACGGATCTCTGACTTTCTGCATATCCGAACAGTTCTCATGACGGTCGATTACAGGAGTTCACACAGAAGATACTCCTTCTTGACCTCAAAATATCCCAAGTACCCGAAGCACACAGAGTTCAAACATTAAGAAATTACTCTTCTGGGGTCAAATGGAGGTTCATCCAGGCTCCAGTCTGAATATCTCGTCTATCAAGATGGCAAACTCAGCTTGACAGCCATTCTTCGACCCTGTTCCAAGAGATTTTTCGAGAAGTCATTCTTGAAGACGAAGTCTGAACAAAAATTTCGTTCATCAGAAGTAAAAACTCTACGCGGTTCCTCAGTCTTAGCAGCAGAACAGTTCTTCTAAATGTTCAAAATACTCAAAAGCGTTCTATGGACTATTCGCTACGCGCAAAAGACTGGACCTAGCACTCTTTCTATACAGAGTCGGCGTAAAAAATCAGACATGTCGAAGCTACACATATTCAGACTTCACAGCAATGTATGGCAAAACGATCATATGCGGAGAAGAAAGACGATTTTATTAAAATCAAAATCATGATTACATATGAGGGAAATCCTGTCTACAAGGGGTTTTTCTTTATTTTTTTTATGGTTACATATGAGGAAAACTCCGTTTACAAAGGATTTCCCCATCGTCGTCTGAAGATCGCCCAGAAGCTGTTCTGACAGGTTCTCGCGTGGGCGCAATTCTTCATTCATCTTCTTCAACAGTCAGTCAATTCCAGCAAACTGACTGACATGGCAATGATCAACGGCGGGAGAATACAGAGTTGGGGCTTGCATAAATTATGCAGATCCCATGCTCCGTGCGCCGTGACAGATTGAGTTGAGATATTTTACCCAACTCAATGCCCGAGGTCAGAGCTAGTAGCTGCTCTCACCCCCGGAGGTAACAAGAGAAGACACCGTTTGCAAGCCGTATGGTCCAATACGACCCTTCTTTTCTCCTGGAAGAACATCCATATAAAGTTGCTGATTATCCCGAGCAAGGGAGGCTAAGATATCCTTCCATGATCCATCGTTGCAGTGGACACTTGCTCGAAGACGCCGTCTTTTTTGGCTCCTTACACGATGGAAGAACATGATCTCCTTCTTTCTCAGATCGACCCGACGAACTCTGGCGATCATCTCTGCGTGGTGATGGAAATGTGGGGAGAACAGGTTAACTCCCCCAGCCTTTTTATAGATGAAAGAGGTCATACCGATCCCCAATAAATTCTCCATAAAGTCAGCATTGACCGTTTCAACACTCCATTCAGAAACGTTTCGAGTTACGAGGAGCGGTTCATGCTTCATTCAAAGCGTTTCAAATTCTGAGAAATTTGAAAGCTTTGAAGGGGGCTTGTAGAAGCATAAAAAATACGCCGGATGGCTATACGCAGCATATTGGTGCAGAGCAGCGTAAGCAGAGGCCTTCAAAGCCATCAAGCGTGAAACAGAGCTTTTTTTGCTAAACACAGCGTGAAATATTAAAAGCTCAAAAGGCCATCCGCGTAAGGCAGTACGTCCAAACCACTTTAGCGTAAACGGGGTACTTCGTCGCCTCCAGGGCGTAAAACTCATCCTCTTTCAGACGCAGCATTGAGGTGTACAAGAGACGCTTCATATTCTCCGAAGTGAACCTATCAGACCCTGCAATGAAGATCCTGCAATGAACCTGGCGTCTGGACTTCTGACAAAGGGATACGGCTCGACTACCTAGACGACGGCTATAATGATGGCACAGCACTGCGACCCAGGCTATCATTTACCGCCATCCCCTTTGCGTAAACTGCTTTTACAAGCACGAAGGGATACGCTGCCTTGTTTTATACAGGCAGACACGAGCTGTTTACGTTCTGCAGTAGACAAACCACCTGCCACGTCAAAAGCTACACTCCGTACGGGGTTTGAGGCACGTCTCTGCGTCCAATGCACAGGGCGATGACAGTTGCTCAAGGCACGTCTCTACTTCTAATGCACAAAGCGGTAACAGTTTCTCAAGGCACGTCTCTGCGACTGATGCACAAAAGGGGTTGCAGACCTTCAAAAACACGCCTCCATATTTAATGCGCAGGATGGTGGCAAATCTCGGCATTTAATGCAAGAGATTTAATTATATCTTCAAAAAGACGTAATTCCGGCTAAGACGTCCACATCAGCACTCTGGCACGGTACGCAGCGGCTTCTACGCCCATCCAGCTCCTGTGCTCATTCGGCCTCTATGATCGTGCAGCTTTTACGCCCATCCAGCTCCTGTGCTCACTCGGCCTCTATGACCGCGCGGCTTCTACGCCCCTCCAGCTCCTGTGCTCACTCGGCCTCTATGACCGCTCGGCTTCAACGCCCATTCGGCTTCTACGCCAACTCGGCCTCTATGACCACTCGGTCTCTATGACCGCTCGGCTTCTACGCCTATCTCGGCTTCTATGCCTACTTGGCTTCTATGCCATGGTGACAGATATTGGCTTCTACGCCCACCTCTTCTACACAAGGGATACCTACCTACGTGGCTTCTATGCCATGGTGACAGATATTGGCTTTTACGCCCACCTCTTCTACACAAGGGATACCTACCTACTTGGCTTCTACGCCATGATCTTCATAGCGATTATATACGTTTTGTCCCTTAGTTGGACCCGAGTCACACGCTCATTCAAAGGATCATCTATACGCAGGCATTGGTTATTTTAACCGTTGTGTAAAAGGGTGTTGTACTTTCCACTCCTCGGTTTCTACACCGACGGAGTGGTCACTGTCACCAAAACTCTATAAATAGAGACCTCTATCAACAGAGGAAAAGGTCAAAAAATTGGTCAAGAAACCAATATCAGATCCGAGGTCGAACTTCCAAGAAAGATCGAACCAGAGGTCAAGAGAGAGAGAGAGAGAGAGAGAGAGAGAGAGAAGAATCCGGAGCTCAGGCAAAGAGTAGGGATCGACGACTTTGGCATCGTGCATCCACCCTCTTCTGCAACCTTCGAAGCTGCTTCCTGTCTTCTACGGCACTTCTTCAACATCGTGTGGTCCAAGGGCTAAAGTGATCGACTGCAGATCAGACACCTATAGCAATATTAACCCAGATTAAATAAATTGTACTCCCATATCTTCGTATAGGATCAAATTATACAAGTTTGTTTATAAACCAAAGAAGGCGGGTTTCGTGTAAACCCCATCCTGAATATATTTTTTATTCTTTCGTTTAATACCACAAACAACGTGTGATTACATTGGGTGGGGAGAGACACACAGGCTACAGGCTATTTTATTTATATATATTTATTATTGTGAGGCTGTAGACTCTACATCAGAGCTAGGCCCATTATGTGATATTATTGCTACCGGCTCCCCGACACAGAGCTTGTAGGGGTCTCAGCCTGAGTACTAGTGATGCTCTCACTTGTATTTCACATAGATGGATACATAGTTACCTTATTTATTTCATTTACTCTTGCACTGCATTTATTTTGGCTTGTATTATTTTGTACCTTGCTATGTCCCCTGAGGACCTGGATTCCGAATGATGTCCCCAGGTTTAGCAGAGAATTTCTATCCTGAGGTTTACGGGACAGTAGCAGAGGCAGGAGCAGGAGCTGATACAGGAGTTGTACCTATTCCCGAGGACGAGGTGATGGCTGAAGACTTTTCCTGAGTCTCTGTGTTTTATACTCAGTATCTACTTTATTCAGGCATTTATGTTTTGGTCTGTTGAACCATTGTATCAGATTTATATCGGGTTGTTCCCCGAAGTACTTTGTGGAGACTAGTTGTTGATTTTCATTTCTTATTGTTGTTGATCATATTTATCTTCTATGGATGAGAATAGTTTGTAGCATATTTTAGTAGACCTTATTTTACAGCTTAAGTTTGCCCTGATGGATCCATTAAATTGGGTTTGTCCACCAGTGTGTGCTGATGGCCATTGCCACGTGTCTAGTCCCACGATATTTTGGGACTAGGGCGTGACATAGTTTTTGTGGTGGCCCATGTAGGTCTGACTAACTTGTTCAGTTTCAACTTAGGGATCGAGCAAGCCTGCACTAAGGATATGATAGGTTATAGGATCTCATCCATTGTTTGAATTGTTTTTGAACTCTATATCAAATTCGAATTAATTACTTGATTTGTATCCTGCTTTGATTCCTCTGCGCGTTCTCATAGTTTATTTTTGGATGCAGAGTAATGGATCCAAGAATTGGTGACGAGAATCCCTTGGATACACCACACGATGCTGTGATTACCTATGAAGACGGAGTGACACCAGAGAATAGAGGACAAACTTCTCAAAGCGATTAAGCTGGCCAGCATAATTCAAGGTTCCGGCGTGATGACATCCCACCTCCGCCACAGTTCACTCCACCGATGCCTGTCTTTCCACCAGGGTAAGCCATGGACGGGCAGCAGATATTTTAAATATTTTATGCCATGATGTAAGCCCAACAACAGGTTCAACAAGAGGCTCAGCGTCATGAGGCAGAGTATTTGAGAACCAGCCTAGTAACCGCACTGGAGCAGGCGAACCCACAAGCTAGGCGACCAGCGACGGGATCTATCATTGATTTCCGTCAGCTCAAGCCTCGTACCTTTTCGGGCAAGGAGGGACCAACTGAAGTTCATGAGTGGATCACGAACACACAACACCAGTTGGAAGCAGTTGAACTTCCGAGGGAGAGGTGGATGACTGCTGTCAGGATGCAATTGACCGACAATGCACATCATTGGTGGCTATCAGAAGAGATGAGGCTCGGACAGGACTGAGTCACTTGGGAAGAGTTCTCCAGACTCTTCCAGGAGATGTATATCCCAGCTGTTGCTCGGTCGAAACTCCGAGACAAGTTCAACCGCCTTATCCAAGGCAATATGTCGGTGGAAGAGTACAATGATGAATTCATTCGCCTGAGTCGCTTTGCCCCTTCTCTAATTCCTACCGAAGAAGAGAAGGCGGAGAAGTTCTTCGACGAACTCTGGTTTGAGCTCCAGAGGTTGATCGGATCTGTTGCACCTACATCGTACACCGATGTCCTTGCTGCAGCACGACGCATAGAGCGTGTCACTAGGAGGGAGTCAAGTCTGAAGCGGCCATTCACATCAGCACCATCCAGGGCATCACAGGGGGAGTCTGCAAAGCGATCCCAGAGGAATCTACCTCAGAGAGCAGCACCTAGGGCCATATCTCTTCCTACTTGTCACTATTGTGGCAAGGTTGGCCATATCGAGAGAGAGTGCAGACGCAAGTTGGGACTATGCCTGATTTGCGGATCCAACTAGCATCTATCCAAGGACTGCTCTGAGCGCCGAGAGGGAGCTCCAAATCGAACAGCTTTACCTGCACCAAGGCCAGCTTATCCAGCATTGGGAGCACCACAGACGGGAGTTGGAAGAGTCAGACCACCAGCTCCAGGAGGATATCAGCAGAGACCACCATTGCCACCACAGGCAGCACTATCCAGCAGGCTCGTCAGCAGAGGGGTCCAGCTCAGGGACGAGGACAGGCATTTGCATTGGCTGTTCAGGAGGAAGCTACTGCTGGAGAGGTTATAGCAGGTACTATATTAGTAGCTTCATTACCTGTTGTAGCTTTATTTAATTCTGGAGCATCGCATTCATTCATAGCTGCTAGCTTCGTAGCCACCTATAGAGTAGCTACCGTACCCCTTCCGAAGACTAAGAGAATTCTTACGGGAGGTGGAATTATCTCAGTTAGTGACATCTGTAGATCTTGTTCGGTAGTAGTCTGTGAAAGAGAGATGCGAGCTCAATTTCTGATCTTTTCCATGCCGGACTATAATATTGTACTTGGTATGGATTGGTTAAGTCAGTACCATACGACTCTTGATTGCCGGCTTGGAAAGGTTATATTTAGACTACCTAGCCATTCAGAATTTGAGTTCCTTCGGGGAGCTGTAGAGAAGGTGTTCAGCCTACTCTTAGGGTATTATCTGTAGAAGGGGAGTCTGGTTACCCAAGAGTCATATTAGAGTTTGTGGATGTATTTCCTGATGATCTTCCAGGTTTACCACCTGATCGGGAAATAGAATTTATAATAGACTTGACTCCAGGAGCAGAGCCTATCACTTCATCAGTATATCGGCTAGCACCTAAGGAGTTTGTGGAGTTGAAGGAACAAGTTGACGATCTTCTGGAGAAGGGTTTTATTTGGCCCAGTGTTTTACCTTGGGGAGCACCCATACTATTTGTACCGAAGAAGGATGGGACAGTACGCCTGTGTATTGATTACAGGACACTAAACGCTGTAACCATTAAGAACCGGTATCCTTTACCACGCATTGATGACTTATTCGATCAATTGAGTGGTGCTAGGGTATTCTCGAAGATTGACCTTAGATCTGGTTATCACCAGATTAGAGTGAGGAAGGAGGATATACCGAAGACAGCCTTCAGAACCAAGTATGGACACTATGAATTCTTAGTAATACCGTTTGGTTTAACCAATGCGCCAGCTGTGTTCATGAGTTTGATGAACAGAGTTTTTCATCAGTACTTGGACAAATTTGTGGTTTATTTATTGATGAAATTCTAGTATATTCTAAGAGCCA
Source organism: Iris macrosiphon (assembly GCA_036927795.1). Taxonomy (NCBI): domain Eukaryota; kingdom Viridiplantae; phylum Streptophyta; class Magnoliopsida; order Asparagales; family Iridaceae; genus Iris; species Iris macrosiphon. The sequence goes on along the minus strand of JAYESA010000010.1, from coordinate 80,890,652 downwards.
TGAAGAGCACGAGGAATATCTCAGAATCGTGCTAGAGACGTTGAGGCAGGAGAAGTTGTATGCCAAACTCAGTAAATATGAGTTTTGTATGAATAAGGTGCCTTTCTTGGGACATATCATCTCAGGAGAAGTACTTTCAGTTGATCCGGAGAAGGTTGTTACAATAAAAACTTGGCCTACACCAACATCAATTGTAGAAGTAAGAAGTTTTCTCGGACTTGTTGGATATTACTGGAGGTTCGTAGAAAATTTCTCAAGAATTATGGAGCCTATGACGAAGTTGACACGTAAGGACCAGGAGTTTGCATGGACGGAAGATTGCCAGAAGGCCTTTGAAGAATTGAAGAGACGATTGACAACAGCACCTGTCTTGACTCTTCCTTCAGGGTCAGGAGGTTTTGTTGTTTATAGTGATGCGTCAGGTAGTAGACTATGATATATTTTGATGCAGCATGGCAAAGTTATTGCTTATGCATCGAGACAGTTGAAGGTCCATGAGAAGAACTATCCAACGCACGATCTTGAGCTAGCTGCCGTAATATTTGCACTGAAGATTTGGAGGCACTATCTTTATAGAGAGAAGGTAGAAATTTTTACTGATCACAAGAGTTTGAAGTATGTATATACTCAGAAGGAGCTCAATATGAGACAGAGACGTTGGCTTGAGTTGATGGTAGACTTTGATATAGATCTGCAGTACCACCCAAAAAAGGCGAATGTAGTAGCAGACGCACTCAGCAGGAAGCCCACGGCTTATTTCTTGACGATGCAGCCCCAGCTATTGAAAGATCTACAGAAGCTCTAGATAGAGGTTATTTTACCAAGACAAAGTGGCTTGCTGGCTAATCTCGAAGTTAAGTCGTCACTTGTGGAGAAGATTAAAGAGGCATTGCCCACTGATGCTAGATTTCGAAGGCTTAAAGAGAAGACAGAAGCAGGCATGCATACGGGACTTTGCATACATGAGGATGGGATATTAAGGTGTGGAAATCGCCTATATGTTCCAAATGAAGAATTGAGACAGGAGTTAATGACTGAAGCACATAGCTCTATGTACTCTATTCATCCAGGAGGAACAAAGATGTACCGAGATTTAAGGCAGTATTATTGGTGGCATGGAATGAAGAGGAAGATTGCACGATTTGTGGCAAAATGTTTAGTCTGTCAGCAAGTAAAGGCCGAGCATCAAAGGACTGCTGGTATGTTGCAGCCGCTTCCTATACCAGAATGAAAGTGGGAACATATCACTATGGATTTCATTATAGGATTTCCAAGAAGCCCCAGTAGAAAAGATGCGGTATGGGTTATTGTGGATCGACTCACTAAATCGGCACATTTCTTGCCATTTAGAGTTAGACAGTCCACAGAAGTATTAGCCGACATATATAAACGACAAATCATAAGATTACATGGAGTACCGGTTAGTATTGTGTCGGATCGTGACTCAAGATTTATATCTCATTTTTTGTGAAGCATGCAAGAGAGTCTTGGTATCCGACTCAAATTCAGCACTGCTTACCATCCACAGACAGATGGCCAATCAGAGCACACGATTCAGATCTTGGAGGATATGTTGCGATCGTGTATGTTAGACTTTGGAGGGTCTTGGGAAGATTATTTGCACTTGGTGGAGTTCTCTTACAACAACAGTTATCAGGCAAGCATCCAGATGGCACCTTTCGAGGTATTGTACGGTAGAAAGTGCAGATCACCGATATGCTGGAGTGACATTGGCGAGCGTCAAATACTGGGTCCAGAGTTGGTAATGCAGACAGTTGAGAAGGTGAAACAAATTCAGAATCATCTTCGTACAGCTCAGGACAGACAGAAGCATTAGGCTGATACCCACAGACGTCCCCTGGAGTTCAAAGAAGGAGAGAACATATTCTTGAGGATTTTACCTACACGAGGAACTATTCAATTTGGGAGCAGAGGCAAGTTGAGCCCAAGGTACATCGGGCCATTTGATATTCTGGAGCGCATTGGTGAGGTGGCTTATCATCTTGAATTACCTCCATCCTTAGAGGGAGTGCATGATGTATTCTATGTCTCACAGCTGAGAAGGTACGTGACTGGCCCAAGTCACGTAGTTGATCATTCTGAGATTGCAGTAGGCCCTAGCTTGAGATATGAAGAACAGCCAGTTGGCATCCTCGACATCAGTGAGAAGACATTGCGAGGACAAACAATTAGACTGGTTCGTGTGGCTTGGAAATATCACTCTCCTGGCGAATCTACCTGGGAACGAGAGGATATCATGCGCCAGCGTTATCCTCACCTGTTCGCAGATGCAGGTATAACCTAAGCATTCTTGTAATTCCCATAGTTCTTTTCCTTTAGTAGTCTATTCTTTGATTGCGAGGACACAATCTTCTTAAGGGGGTAGATTGTAATCACCTGAATTTTTAGAAATTTAAAATTTAATTTTCAGAATTTTTATGAATTTTTTTGTAATTTTTAACTAAATAAAACCAAGGTCTTTTAAAATTAAAACAATTTTTATATGGTGTTAATTAATATTAAAATATTATGAAAATAATATTTTTAGGTAAAAAATGAAAAATTAGACATAGGGTAATTTTTCGAGAATTTATTGGACACCGAAAATATTTTTAAAGCCTAAAAACTAATTAATGTTTAAACCAAAATAAACCCTAAAATTGAACCCGGTTTATTTTAAAATAAACCAAACCAACCCGAACCGAACCATGGTGAACTAAACCGAACCCAAATCCTTAACGGGTCAGGTCGAATCCGAATTGAACCCGACCCGGACCCGTTAACCCGTCCGAAATCCTAACCCCCAACTCTTCTTCTCCCGACTGTTCTCCTTCCAGCGACCGTTTCCGCTGCCGTGGCCGTGGCCGCCGGCGACCGATAGATTCAGCTCCATCAACACCCCGAGCCGCTTCCCCTTCACCTTCTTCAACCTCCGGCTGCCCTCCTCCCTCTACCTCTATATAATCCTGAGCTCCGCCGGCTGCCACTCCTTTAAACCCCTCGACCCGAACCCCCGCTGCCCTAGCTCCGCCCCGCCCCAGCCAACTTCTCCGGCGACCCTAGGCAGAGTTGCCCCGCCGTCTCCGCCTACCCAGAGCTCTGCCACCCTCCGTCTTCCCCTCCGCCATGATCACGATAGCAGCAGTAGCCGCCCCGAGCCACGGCCAACTACCCAGAACCCTCCGCCAGAGTCCGACGAGCCTCCGCCGAGGATCCTCCAGACCCGCCGTCGACGAGCCAAGCAGCCTCCGCCCTCCTCCAGTAAAGTTTCGGCGCCCCAGCCGCTGTGGTGATCGAAACCCTAGCCCTAACCCAGACACAGTGTTGTGTCGTGTCGCCTCGCGGACACGAGAATTCGATTTTTGTGTAGCCCTGTTCAGGTAACCCTTTCTCTCTCCTCGCTGCCCCATTTTCTGTTCTGTCTGTTGTGACGCGTAGGCTGCATAACCCTCTCGATGCCCGTGCAACCCGCTCGGTGTGTCGCGTCCTGTAGTGATCGCGAACCGCGATCCAAAAACAGGAAAATAATACCCCATTTTCCCCCGGAACTGAGTGCGCCCCGACAAACGGGACGACTTGGTCGTGTGCGGTCTTCACCGAAAGGTGCGCGCCGTCGATACGGACGTGCAGGATTTCGCAGAAGTTGATTTGGATGTGCGTGCACACCAAAATCAACGCGTATCCGCCGACAACGCCCTGTATCTGCCTGTTCTGGAATACGTTGTAACTTGGTGTACATACGTCGGATCAAAACGAATCTTACGCCATCGGACTCATAGCAATACGCTGGTCCTGTGACCCAAGTTTGGTTCGATACGGAGAACGTTGACAAAATCGCGTATTGTGGGCCCTACGGCTCTACTTGACGGGCGATTTTATGATCGGCTCATCGGAATTCAATTCTGGAAGTTCTATTGGGTTCGTATCAACGTTCTGGACTTGTTGACACTAAGTTGGACGAATTTGGAGATCATTGGTTCTGACACATTTTTCGGTGCAAAGTGGCCCACATGTGGATCCCGCTTTGACCAAAAACTGTTATTTTTGCCCCTGTGTCCAAATTGGACTCAAGGACAGGCGCTTCTAGTTATTTAATATTTTCTAAATCTGATGGTGATGTCTGTTTCAGCAACCGGAGGAGTACCTGCAAATTCCACTGAGACCAGAGCTACAGTTGGAGTCAGAACCCCAGGCAAGTGTACCTTGCCAAATCTTGTAGTTCTTGTTACATATTTCTTTGACTTATTTATCTGTTGTATATGCTTAACCTAGGACCGTGTGACTTATTTAGCGTCCGATTATAGTCGGGTGCCAACACTGTACGCGGAGTTGTGTAACGTCACCTAGAGATGGATATCGTGACCCTTTATATTCTCGTATTTGCCTTATCAAGTACGTTATACCCAGGACACCTGACACTATTCATGTGACAGAATCTTTCTAAAATATTCAAGGTGATTCTGTGTAGGTTGCAGGTTTCATGACATAGACATTATATTCTTAGATCTTATTATGACTTGATGCATTAGTTTTGATCTTGCATGTCATGGACATGAGACGTGTGATTACATTGGGTGGGGAGAGACACAGGCTACAGGCTGTTTTATTTATATATATTTATTGTTGTAAGGCTGTAGACTCTACATCAGAGCTAGGCCCATTACGTGATATTACTGCTACCGGCTTCCCGACACAGAGCTTGTAGCGGTCTCAGCCTGAGTACTAGTGATGTTCTCACTTGCATTTCACATAGATGAATACATAGTTACCCTATTTATTTCATTTACTCTTGCACTGCATTTATTTTGGCTTGTATTATTTTGTACCTTGCTATGTCCCCTGAGGAACTGGATTCCGGATGATGTCCCCAGGTTTAGCAGAGGATTTCTATCCTGAGGTTTACGGGACAGTAGCAGAGGCAGGAGCAGGAGCTGATATAGGAGCTGTACCTATTTCTGAGGACGAGGTGATGGCTGAAGACTTTTCCTGAGTCTCTGTGTTTCATACTCAGTATCTACTTTATTCAGACATTTATGTTTTGGTATGTTGAACCATTGTATCAGATTTATATCGGGTTGTTCCCCGAAGTACTTTGTGGAGACTGGTTGTTGATTTTCATTTCTTATTGCTGTTGATCATATTTATCTTCTATGGATGAGATTAGTTTGTAGCATATTTTAGTAGACCTTATTTTACAGCTTAAGTACGTCCTGATGGATCCATTAAATTGGGTTTGTCCATCAGTGTGTGCTGCTGGCCATTGTCACGTGTCTAGTCCCACGATATTTTGGGACTAGGACGTGACATGATCCATGTAGATCGGATGAGGAGTTTGTAAAGTCGGATGAGGAGTTTGTAAAGTCTGGATTGGACTCCGATCATTACGTGAATTTTTTCTCTCAGTATTTTCACATAAAAATTATGTATTTGCATTTTGCTCATGTGTGTGGATTTTGGCATAATAGATTTGTGACTTACTTCGATACTCACCAAGTTCTCTCGATTGGGGGAACCTTTTACGTGTTCGTCCCAACATTATCTATTATGAAATCATAACAAAATTTTGGAAATAGGAAGAGAAAGGAGGGAAGAATGTTTATGTATTTTGTTTGGAAGAGTAAGAAAGAGATTGGTAATAAGATGTATTGTTACCAAGAGAAAAATTGTATGTTGTTTCCAAGACTAAAACGAAGTAAATTCTATTGTCCTCTAATCAACGTCTGCCTCCTGGATGAAAATATGGTATCTTTAACACAAATCTATTACTATTGATGGACGACTCGCGCGTGAGACTAAATTTCTATCACACTATCGTTTCTACTCACAAACTAAATAAGACCATACATCACTCTGTTCTTTTCCTAACAAATCATTTTAAGAACATTGCACTTACTAAAGCTTACCAAGATAATGGACCTTTGGCACTTTAGGAAGGGAGGCATCTAAAACAAAGTGACAAGAGACGCACCAATATCAGTGCAAGTGGAATATGCCCACATACACATAAATAAGATTAGAACCGGTAAGCTTTCTGTCAACAAAGGTCAAGTAACACACATAACAATGCCTACTGTCGTAACAAATTAGAAGAAGAAACAGTGCTAGATTTTACTGATGCCTTGTTATCTGATAAAGAGAAACAAATTCTGGACATATTGTACGTTCTGGTGGGTCATGTCCGGTGATGTTAGATCTCATGTGGTTGGTCATTGCTCAGTAGGCTTTGTTTGAAGGCAGAGAGGAGGAGGAGGAGTTCATCACATGGGGATTGTCCCCCCTCGAAAATAAATGTGTGTATGGGCCGGGATGGGATCCTCCAAAGGCCCGTGTGGAGAAGAACCGGGAGGTGCTGATATAGGTCTAGCAATGCCAATCAAATCATGCACCAATCAGAATCATTGAGATTCCGGCAGGTATTCTTCGTGTAGTCCTATCCGACCCTGTACTTTGGAGGCTAACACCGAGTGTCTCTTCTCTAAATGGTTTTTGAAAATGGGGTTTCACGTTGGCTGGCTAGATTGGAAGGATGTAAAATTAGCTACAATTTCTGAGAATACAGTCAGATTTCTTTTCTAAAGATGCGCTTTGACGTCTACACATAAATATCCAACACTGCTATTTGGCACGCGTCTCATGCACTCATTGTGCAAGCTGGCGGCCAATTCCGACGGAGCAAAAGGCCGGAGCGGGAAGGGGGGGGGGGGGAGGTTTGTGTAGTCGGCGGCGGCGGAGGAGCCTCCGGAGGAGCAGGAGAGGGGAGGCGGAGCATGAGGAGGAGGGACGGTGGTTCGCTCTGGCGCCGCCGTCGTACTCCTCCGTGGGTGCAGGATAGGGGGAAGAGGTGGAGGAGCCGGCCGAGCGGGAGGAGAGGAGGCGAAGCTGGAGGGGAGGCATGCTCCAGCGGTGCCGCCGTGATCCGCCAGTCGTGCACAGTAGGTGCACAGCCGGAGTTTGCCAAATAGCTTTTGTTAGAGTTAATCCTGTTGAAGAGGTTGAAGAGGTTGTTATTTTGGTTTCAATAAATCCTAGTCTTTTGGAATTTTGTTATTTGATATATGGTTTTGATTTGTTTTGATTTGTTATCACTTAGTTAGAATATGGTTAGAGGGTGCTACCTTTATGTATTTTTTTAGAGTTGTAAATGGCTATTTAAAGGCCAAGTTGAGGTTGAACATATAATACAAATTATTCTGATCAAGAATCAAATACTCCTCTTTTCTTTCATTTGGTACCAGAGCTATGGCAACCAACGACGAGGAAAGCCCCACGACGCCGACATCTATGAAGGAGACCTCATTCACCTTCAAGTACCACATGCTAACACGGACCAACTACGCGGATTGGGCTCTCTTAATGAGAGTCAACATGCAGGCGCAAGGCCTGTAGGAGGCGATTGAACCCAGGAAAGCCGACTACCGCGACGACAGGATGGCCCTGTCCGTCATACTCTGTGTCGTACCGCCAGAGATGCTGCAGACACTGGCAGTGAAAGACACTGCCAAGGAAGCATGGAACGCTGTGAAGATGATGCGGATGGGGGTCGAGCGCGTGCGTGAGGCCAAGGCACAGAAATTGCGCACCGACTTCGAATCAATGAAGTTTAAGGACGGCGAATCCGTCGAGGACTTCGCGATGCGGCTCACGGGACTCATCAGCGACCTACAACTACTCGGCGACGAAATGGACGACGAGAAGGTAGTTTAAAATTTTCTTCGAGTCGTTCCATCCAAGTTTACGCAAGTCGCCATCGCCATTGAGACTTTAGTGGGTCTCAAGACGCTCTCAATTGAAGAGCTTACCGGTCGATTTCTAGCCGTCGAGAAACGTACGATCTTGGCAACAACTCTGGCGACACAAGTAGCCGCATTCTCCTCTCCGAAGAGGAGTGGCTCGTTCGCACTAAGCAGAGGAAGGAAGGCAAGACCTACTCCGATAGTGGCAAAAGTTGTGGTCGCGGGCGCAACAAGCCAAGAGGTCATGGCCGCGGCGACATGAACAACGATAATGCGTCCGGTGGCATGCGCAACAAAAAGGGTAAGTGCCACAATTGTGGCATCTACGGCCACTGGGCGAAGGACTGTCGCAAGCTGAAGCCCGATAAGCGCGTCAATCTGACGCAAGTCGACGACGATGAGCCCGCACTGTTGATGGCGCAGGAGTACACGCTCGCCGAGACCACCGTGGGCACGACCAATAATGTCGTACTCGATGAGGTGCATGCTCAGGTACATCTGGGCCGTGAGGATGACCACCACGACGAAGCATGGTACCTCAACACTGGCGTCAGCAACCGCATGACGGGCTGCAAGGAGGTCTTCGCCGAGCTGGACACTGGAGTCACGGGATCCATCAAGTTTGGGGACGAATATGTCGTCGACATCCGAGGGCATGGCACGGCGAGGTTTACGTGCCAGAACGGCGAGCACCGTGCCCTCACCGGCGTCTACTTCATCCCGAAGCTACGAAGCAATATCATCAGCCTTGGGCAGCTCGATGAGAATGGCTGCCAAGTCTTGATCGAAGGCAGCGTGCTCGATTCGAGATCGTCAGCAATGCCTCCTCGCCAAGGTAAAATGTGCCAAAAACTGACTGTACATTTTGTCTCTTGATATTGTACAACCAGTGTATTTAGTAGTACGACTCAATAAAGATGCATGGCGGTGGCATGCACGGTTCGGCCACCTCAACTTTGAAGCACTCAGGATGTTAGCTCGCCGCAACATTGTGCACGGACTACCACAGATCGAACACGTCAATCAAATCTACGATAGTTGCCTTGCCAGGAAGTAGTGTCGTACGCCATTTCCACAGGAGACCAAGTACCGTGCTGACAACCTGCTAGATCTCGTTCACGGTGATATATGCGGGCCGCGGTGACACCCGGTGGTAAATGCTACTTCTTGCTCCTCGTCGACAATTTCAGCCGCTACATGTGGTTGACACTACTGGGTTCGAAGGATGAAGTGCCGACAGCCATCAAACACTTTCAAGCCCACGTCGAGGTGGAGATAGGGCGCGAACTGCGCATGCTCCGTACTGATCGTGGGGGCGATTTCACATCTGTAGCGTTTGACGAGTATTGTGCGGGCCTCGGCATCAATCGACAACTCACAGAACTGTACTCACAACAGCAGAACAGTATCTTCGAGCGCCAAAATCAGATAGTCATCGCGATGGCGTGCAACCTTCTGAAGGCAAAGGATATGCCCGGGAAGTTCTGGGGCGAGGCGGTTACGACGGCTGTCTGCATCCTCATTCGCTCGCCGACATGGAGCATCGATGGTTAGACGTTATACGAGGCATGGCACGGATACAAGCCAAGCGTGCACTTCCGCCGCACTTTCGGCTATGTCGCACACGTCAAGGTGGTCAAGCCGAACTTACAGAAGCTAGAAGATCACAACAAGCACATAGTCTTCATCGACTACGATCCCGGGACCAAGGCGTATCAGGTATACGACCCCATCGGCAAGCGCGTGTACGTCACACACGACGTTGTCTTCGACGAGGAAGCCAAGTGGAACTGGGGCGTGCAAGACAACGTAGGTGAGACATTTACTGTTGAGTATACTATGATCCCAATACCACATGTTAAACACGCAGGCACGTCGGTGCACGGGGGTGGCGATTCATCAATACCAGTGGCACCCAGTCCAGGGCTGTTGACGCCGGCATCCGAGGCAGAAGCATCCGACTCGGTGGTACAACGTGGAGTGGAATTTGTCTCGCCACTGACCAACGCCTAGGCCATGCTCGACGCCGATGACGACGGGCTGCGCAGGTACAAGACCTTGGCGAGCTTGCTTGACACAACCATCATCCACGAGCTCGATGTCGATGATCTGCTCCTCATGGTTGACGAGGAACCTGTCGCTTTCTTTGAAGCCAAGAAACACCGATGTTGGCGCCAAGCGATGCTCAAGGAGATAAGCTCCATTGAGGAGAACCGTACATGGCACCTCGTAGACCTCCCACCCGGCCACCGGCCGATCGGTTTGAGGTGTGTCTACAAGCTCAAGAAGGACAAGCACGGCGCCGTCCTCAAGAACAAGGCGTGGCTCGTGGCAAAAGAATATGTGCAAAGGCAAGGAGTGGACTTCGAGGAAGTGTTCGTGACGGTTGCTCGCCTCGAGTCCGTCCGTTTGTTGATTGCACTCGTCGCGCATGAGGGGTGGACGTTGCACCACACATGAAGACGGCGTTCCTCAACTGCCACCTCAAGGAGGAGGTGTGCGTCGCCCAACCTCCCGACTTTGTTATCGAAGGACAAGAGCACAAAGTGCTGAAACTTGACAAGACACTATACGGGCTGTGGCAAGCACTAAGGGCTTGGAACACCAAGCTTGATAGTTGCCTACTGTCACTTGGTTTTCACCTGAGTGCACAGGATCATGCTGTGTATACATGCGGCAAAGGTCCAGCTCGCCTACTTGTGGGTGTGTATGTCGACGATCTCATCATTACTAGGATAGACCCACAAGAGATTGCCAAGTTCAAGGAGGAGTTGAAGGCCTCGTCCAAAATGAGTGACTTGGGATTGCTCACCTTCTACCTCGGCATCAAGGTGTAGCAGTCCAATGGCTTCATCACCCTCAGTCAGGAGGCATATGCGCTCAAAATCATGGAGAAGAGTGGCATGGTGGATTGCAACCCGTGCACGTTCCCATGGAACCGAGGTTCAAGCTAAGCAAGGTGTCACGCCCCGATCTCCCGCAGGCAAATCGGCCGTTCCTGCTAGGCGGGAATGACCCTCGCCAGCGCTCCCGCGGAATGATCGCTTGACCCATCCGGGCGTGATGCTGCACGAGCGTGATCCACGCCCGTGCAAGGCCATGGTTCATTGGCTGACGGCAAGAGTCTTAAGCCACAGAATCGCACAGATTGTCCAAGTGCAGCGGAGTCATGAACGCATAGGCGATCGGTAACAAGTTCACTGAGTTGACAATATAGCGGAAACATTGAAACACAAGTTGAATTAAAACAACTCTTTTTATTGATATAACAAGTGTTACAGGCGGCGTATAGCCGAGATTACAAGTCGCTCGAGCCTCTCTCTCTGAAACAGTAAAAGCGTGCCAAGCGGCTATAATTTATGGATTGATTGTACAGGCGATGTTCAGGCGACGCTCCAACATTATGTCTTGTATATGTGCTTCAGCCCCGGATGCACCGTTGCAAGGCTTCAGAGGAAACTCCTGGACTTAGCACGCACGAAGGAGGCATCCGCACCGAACGAGGTTCTCCCGCACCCTGCATACAAACTGATGGATTATTAGTACATTGAATGCACTTGTGGGGAAGCTACTCGCCCGCTCGATAAACCAAACACGTAATATAAGTTCCGTGCACCAACTATTGAGTTGTCTTTCTAGTTGCCTTAGGATCAGTTTCATGCAAATATTGAATAGCCTAACGTGTGGGGCAGTGCGCCGTGCGATGTTTGAGGAAACACGGCGAGACTTACCACTTACCATTTCTCCTTCCCTGTCCGACGCAACAATATATTCAAGCACGGGCAAGTATAAACATTCAGGGGCAATAGCATATGCAACACGAGTACTGTTATTTCAAGATCGTTCAGGTGTTTAGTTGTTCTTGAATGTGATACAATGACTCGCACGCGGATAGCCGCTAAGCGAGGATGACTTATCTATATGAACAGAAGTCGCTGGCATAGCCATTATAGACGTAGTCGAGGACAAGGATAGCATGCTACGAGAGTACACGATGCGCTGCAAGCTACCCAGTCCTGAATACGACGACTACATACGATCTCCATCCGGACTGGATCGGCCCCAGTGCCCCGGTGACCGTCCGTGGAACTAGTCCGCGACATGCATAATTGGGGTCTTCCAATTATCACGAGATACACGAGAACACGCGTGCACTAGAACACGAGAACACGAGAACAAGAGTGAACGGGAACACGATTACACGAGTACACGGGATACTTGAATCATGATTCTGTACAGTGAATATCTAGCCTTGATGCATTCCCCTGGTTCGGGGCTACCTGGTGACCTAACGGTCCCGGATACTTGCAGGTTCAATCATGCACGGAATGACTACTTAGTAGTCTCCCGGGGTTTGGATGAAAACAAGGCAACATTCAAGCAGATAAGCATGCATTTCTAAGAAACATAAGCAGGCACGTTTGCTCGGACCCGAAGGTAAGCCGAGAGATGAAGCCGTTAGGGACTTAGCATGCAAGGGTCTGAATATAAGCAGTATTTCAATTTCCATGTTCTAGCATAAGCAATACAAGTTGGGATTATTCCCTTAGCTAGGTGCGTTGGATTCTTATTAGCATGCAGGGGTGAATCACCTAGCGACTAGCATAAATATTCCAGATTTTATGTGTGCTGGCTAAGCAAAGACAAGTTCACCGTAGCCACCCACCTTAGCGATGATTCGCCTCGGTAGAGCGATACGTCAAGCGAGCCTCTGAAAGCCTAAGCCGGATTCCTATAGGGACAAGTCGGGATATCTTTTGCTTCTCGTTTGAGGCAAAGCGGGTCGGGACAGTTGCACTTTTGCCGATTGAGTCGACAGTCCGCTGGAACGGAACGGGGTGTTACACCCTACCCAACTCAGAAAAAGTCTCGTCCTTGAGACTTACTGAGGACAAGCAGTAATCTAGGGTTGAGCAATCCTAGACAAGTCGTTGTACTTGTTCATTTGGATATTCACTTGCACAAGCGTCGAAATCAGCATATCGCTTAGACTGGATCGTGCGCACTTTCGAAGGGCCCCTCTAGCGTGAGCACGTCAACCAGCTTAGTGATAGCGAAGTCTTAGCACTCGAGTTTTACCTTTTTCTTAAGTCTTGGATGGTGCACTAGTTCAAGGCGTCCCTCGAATAGATATATTCAACCAAACTTAGAGTTAGTGAAATCGGACAAGCTACTAGCGATACTCTCAAGGGTTCGCACAGGTTGGAACAAAGGCCACTCGCAGCATACAATCATACAAGCAAGCATATCATTTAAAATGTATTTTGAAAGTATTTAGACTTATTGTTGGAATATCCCATCGAGGCATTGAGAGAGAGCGTGCACATAACCCACGAACGAGCTTTCGAAACAGAGATATCAAAATGAATTCCAAAGGCGTAGAAGCCAAGCTCTGATACCAATATGTCACGCCCCGATCTCCCACAGGTAAATCGGCCGTTCCTGCTAAGCGGGAATCACCCTCGCCAGCGCTTCCACGGAACGATCGCTTGACCCATCCGGGCGTGATGTCGCACGAGCATGATCCACGCCAGTGCAAGGCTATGGTTCATTGGCTGGCGGCAAGAGTTCTAAGCCACAGAGTCGCACAGATTATCCGAGTGCAGCGGAGTCATGAACGCATAGGCGATCGGTAACAAGTTCACTAAGTTGACAATATAGCGGAAGCATTGAAACACAAGTTGAATTAAAATAACTCTTTTTATTGATATAACAAGTGTTACAGGCAGCGTATAGCCGAGATTACAAGTAGCTCGAGCCTCTCTCTCTGAAATAGTAAAAGTGTGCCAAGCGGCTACAATTTGTGGATTGATTGTACAGGCGATGTTCAGGCGATGCTCCAATATTATGTCTTGTATATGTGCTTCAGTCCCGGATGCACCGTTACAAGGCTTCAGAGGAAACTCCTGGCCTTAGCACGCACGAAGGAGGCATCCGCACCGAACGAGGTTCTCCCGCACCCTGCATACAAACTGGTGGATTATCAGTACATTGAATGCACTGGTGGGGAAGCTACTCACCCGCTCGACAAACCAAACACGTAATATAAGTTTCGTGCACCAACTGTTGAGTTGTCTTTCTAGTTGCCTTAGGATCAGTTTCATGTAAATATTGAATAGCCTAATGTGTGGGGCAGTGCGCCGTGCGATGTTTGAGAAAACACGGCGAGACTTACCACTTACCATTTCTCCTTCTCTGTCCGAGGCAACAATATATTCAAGCACGAGCAAGTATAAACATTCAGGGACAATAGCATATGCAACACGAGTACTATTATTTCAAGATCGTTCAGGTGTTTAGTTAACTACTAGAAAAAGCGGTCTTAGCGACGTATTTTAGCGACGTATTGAATGCGATGCAATGACTCGCACGCAGATAGCCGCTAAGCGAGGATGACTTATCTATATGAACAGAAGTCGCTGGCATAGCCATTATGGACGTAGTCGAGGACAAGGATAGCATGCTATGAGAGTACACGATGCGCTGCAAGCTACCCAGTCCCGAACACGACGACTACACACGAGCTCCATCCGGACCGGATCGGCCCCAGTTTCCCGGTGACCGTCCGTGGAACTAGTCGGCGACATGCATAATTGGGGTCTTCCAATTATCATGAGATACACGAGAACACGAGAACACGCGTGCACTAGAACACGAACACGAGAACAAGAGTGTACGGGAACACGAGTACACGAGTACACGGGATACTTGAATCATGATTCTGTACAGTGAATATCTAGCCTTGATGCATTCCCCTGGTTCGGGGCTGCCTGGTGACTTAACGGTCCCGGATACTTGCAGGTTCAATCATGCACGGAATGACTACTTAGTAGTCTCCCGGGGTTTGGATAAAAATAACGCAACATTCAAGCAGACAAGCATGCGTTTCTAAGGAACATAAGCAGGCACGTTTGCTCGGACCCGAAGGTAAGCCGAGAGATGAAGCCGTTAGGGACTTAGCATGCAAGGGTCTGAATATAAGCAGTATTTCAATTTCCATGTTCTAGCATAAGCAATACAAGTTGGGATTATTTCCTTAGCTATGTGCGTTGGATTCTTATTAGCATGCAGGGGTGAATCACCTATCGACTAGCATAAATATTCCAGATTTTATGTGTGCTGGCTAAGCAAAGACAAGTTCACCGTAGCCACCCACCTTAGCGATGATTCGCCTCGGTAGAGCGATACGTCAAGCGAGCCTCTGAAAGCCTAAGCCGGATTCCTGTAGGGACAAGTCGGGATATCCTTTGCTTCTCGTTTGAGGCAAAGCGGGTCGGGACAGTTGCACTTTTGCCGATTGAGTCGGCAGTCCGCTGGAACGGAACAGGGTGTTATACAAGGTGAGCTCAGCCCCTCCAACTGACGCCACATCCTACAGGAGCATCGTCGGGAGCCTCCGGTACTTGATGCACACGCGCCCAGACATCCCGTACGCTGTGGGATACGTAAGTCGGTTCATGGAGAATCCGACCATCGAACACCTTGCTGCCGTCAAGCGCATCCTTCGCTATGTCGCCGGCACATGTCACTTTGGTTGCCGCTAGGCAAAGAAGGTGGAGGAACCACGGCTGATCGGCTACATTGACAGTGACATGGCTGGTGACATCGACACCCGCAAGAGCACCACTGGCGTGTTATTCTTCCTCGGTCGTAGCCTCATTAGCTGGCAATCTCAGAAGCAGAAGGTCGTGGCATTGTCATCCTGCGAGGTCGAGTACATTGCCGCGACAATGGCGACATGCCAAGGCATTTGGCTTGCAAAACTCCTTGGTGACTTGAAGAACAAGGAGGTCTGCAGCGTCATGCTCAAGGTAGACAACAAGTCCGCCATCTCCCTCAGCAAGAATCTCGTCTTCCATGACCGAAGCAAACATATTGATACAAGGTATCATTTCATTCGGAAGTGTGTTGAGAGAGGGAAGGTTGAGGTCGAGTACATCAACACTGAAGAGCAGCTCGCAGACATTCTTACCAAGGCGTTTGGGCGAGTCAAGTTCATTGAGATGAGACAGAAGCTCGGTGTCATAGAGGTGAATCTCATGCGACAGACTTAGGGGGTAATTTGTTAGAGTTAATCCTGTTGAGGAGGTTGAAGAGGTGGTTATTTTGGTTTCAATAAATCATAATCTTTAAGAATTTTGTTATTTGATCTATGCTTTTGATTTGTTATCACTTAGTTAGAATATAGTTAGAGGGTGCTACCTTTATGTATTTTGTTAGAGTCGTAAATAGCTATTTAAAGGTCAAGTTGAGGTTGAACATATAATACAAATTATTCTGATCAAGAATCAAATACTCCTTTTTTTTTTCTTTCAACTTTATCATCCAGAGCAATGTCGAATTAGCTTCATGCATTTATAGTCTCCCAACACTAGACTAGATTATTTCTCGTGTAAGCAAAGCTGCATGCGCCATCTGATTGTTAAGAACAATAGCAACTCTGGAAGAGTGTAAATTTGCAAAAATATACATATATTCATCAGGTTCATGACAAAAGTAACAAACACAATGAATATATTACCAAAACAATCCAAGAACTATCCAGGCCACACCACATACTTGTTACAAAATCAATTTTAATTTAAACAGAGAAATTCCCTCTCTCCTCCCCTCTCTTAATTATTCCCTCCAAATTCAAAATACAGAAGGAACAGAAGTGCCATCTTATATTAATAATAAACATAAAAGAAAACAAAACGTAACTAACTAAGCAACAACCACCACCACAACAGCTGCCACGGCCGCTGTCACCACTGACGCGGCCCACCTTCCTGCGCTGCTCTCGTCCGCGGCCTTCTGGTCAGCAGGCGACGCATCGGGCCCCTCCGGCTCCGGAGGCGATGCCGTGTGCTTCTTCTTCCCACCCTCCGGCGCTTCCACTGCCGGTGCTACCGCCTGCTCCGGTGCTGGCGCCGGCGCCGAAGGCTGGAAGAGCTCCCTCGGCTCCAGCACGCCGTCGATGGCGTACACCGCGAGCGGGTAACTGTCGAGCACCGTGCTCCTGATGGTGGCCATGGTGACGCCGGTCTGCAGCGTGACCGCCACGCCGTCGTTCTGGACGGTGAAGTTGTAGTTCCTGGCGTCGGTAGCGAGGGTGTTGACGATGCCGTTGTCGGTCTTGAGGCTGTCGAGGGAGTCGTAGACGGGGACCCCGTGGTAGAGTAGGAAGGAGACCTTGTCGTCGGCCGTCAGGTTCTTGAACTTGGGCAGGAAGGCCTTCATCGCGTGGTCCTCGGGGCAGAACACCGTCAACCCCCCGCCCATCGCGCCCTCAAAGGTCTTTGCCACGTTGCCCGCCCCGCCATTGAGCAGATCCGCAAAGGTCTTACACCCTACGTGGAAACAATTAATTAATTAGTTTGTTAGTTAGTTAACTAGCTTAGCTAGACGGACCTGCAAGTAGTTAATTTCCCGCGACTAGATAGCTAATCAAAATGTACCTTTTCTGGACATGACGGCGATCAGATCGACCGCGGGGGTGGTGGCGGAAGAGGCTGCTGGGGCTGGCGCCTCGGCGGCAGCCTTGGCCGCCTTATCGGCCAAGTCGCGCCGTTGCACTGGTACATGTTTTGGCACATTGTGCCCATGGCCATGGGACAAGAGAATTGAGCTAGAGGAGAGGAAGAGGATCAGCAAGGTGAGGAAGTGCCTCATTGTTGAAGAGAAGAAGTGCTGTACTGGTTATGTCTATGGGACTGATCTTGAAGAGATGATCTAGCTAAGGCTTGCTTTAGTTAATTGGCCTTGGGTCTTTGATGGAACTACACTGCGTTGCCATTGGCTTGAGTTTCACTCTTGCATTCTTCTACGCTTGACCATCTCTTCTTTATCATGGTGCTCTTGACCATCTCTTCTTTACCATGTGGTGAGAAAATTAAGCTGAGGTTTGAATCATGGCTGCATGTGACGAAGAAGAGATCCAGCAACCAAAGCGGGTTGCTTAATCAAAAGTTGATGCGATGCTGCATGCACGCAACACCTGATGCACCTGAGTTGGTTCGTTGCAGACTGGATGGAGGTTGGTGTGGTGCATTGCTCGAAGCCAGTTCCTATTTCTCCAACATATGGGGTCCCTCCAACGACCATGCGGCTTGCGTTGGAGTAGCAACAAGACATTCTGTTGATCCATGATGGTGATGATGACAAGAACAAAGGCTTTAATCATGTCTCTCTCTCCGTCTCTGTGCATGGATGCTTTCTCTCTCGAACAAGCATTTGTCTCAATTATATCAACCATCCCATAAACAAACAAAAATACTATGTCTTCCAAAAATTTTGGATGATGTCATCTTCTATTATGTGATATATAACATGACAGTTGACATAGCAAAATTTAACATTAAAATTAGTATTAAAATTAACATTAATATTAATATTAATATTAATATTAACTTTAACTTTAATTTTAACTTTAACATTAATATTAACATTAACATTAATATTAATATTAACATTAATATTAAAATTAACATTAACATTAAAATTAAAAAAAATTGTGATTAATGTCAGTTGTCATGTCAGATGACACATAATGGAAGATGACAGCACCCAATTTTTTTGGAAGATATAGCATAATTGATAAACAAATTGCTGATATGGCATTCTGTTTTATGTGTTGCTTGTTCATGAAAATAATTAAATGCTATGTTGGAGGGTAACAAATACCAATAAGGAACACAAATAGGAACATAGATAAGAAATATATATATATATATATATATATATATATATATATATATATATATTGTTGGGAATTCGTGTATTAACTGACCTGAATTCAGTTTCAGACACGGACACGAAAGTAATGTCAACCCACCCGAAAATAACGAACCACTACTAACGAATGCCAAGACATATCAAACAACGTATATGTTCGGTGACAATGTCACCTGTACAAATTCTAATCTATGTAACTTCTGAAAAAAGATATATATTGATAAAAAGACTGTTGGAACCTTTGCCCAAATATTCAACCCCCTGCCCAAACACAAGGAAAAAAAAGAGATATTACAACTAAAATCGCTCACCCTATCTGTAGCGATATCCCTGTACGAAGATAATGACTTTCCCGCACATAACTCATCTTCCTGTTGTCTCAAACGACAAGCCCTGATAGCAAAGTATGGACTTTTTTTTAGATTTTTTATTGTCACGACCCGCACCCGGTAGTTCGGGCACGAGTACGTGGGTACGTCCAGCCTACGCCGCAGAGTCGGCGGTAGTACGCTGTCTAGGTCAATCCATCTAACTAGTCTAACTCATTCACAATTTAACATAGGCAAGATAATAATGAGAATAGAAACTTAAATTTTGCAACTGAAATGAATGAGACAACAATTCAAATGTTTAGTACAGAAATTCCAAATGAAATCGGGGACAAACCCGATTAAATAAGATAAGAAACAGAATAAAAGATAGCTACTGCTAGCTACTCTGCAGCAGGGGTCTCCTGGGTGGGTTCTGGCTCCTCATAGGTATCATCGGTACCCTCATAAGGACCATAATAAGTAGGGGCAAGATCCTCATCATCGCCTAAATCAACAGATCCAGTCAGAAAAGGAGCAAAGTACACAGTGCACAACAATGTTAAACTAAATATTTATGACAATTAAACATTGACTATCATGTTAAGGAATATGCATAAAGGAAAGTTAATATCTCAGAGTCAAAACTATAAACAGGGATATGAGAAACAGAAGTAAACGAGCAGGAAAAGAAACTACACAGTCAGCAAGAATATAACATGACCTGAAGTTATCTGTATGAAACTTGTGTTTGTTTTTAGAATACTTAGTTGGCATGCAGGGGTTTATAAGGCTAATCCGGCCGTCATAGACGGCTATTATTCACGAATAATCGAGATTCGGCTGATGGACAGTCGTGTACCAACAGCTATTATTCACGACACGGGTCAGGGTAAACTACATGCCTTTCAGTATTCTCCCTCCCAACACGAAAACAAGACATGAATTCCAATATTCAAGACATGAGATACAGTATTCTGACACTACGTGTAATCAGCAAGGGTACTAGTAGAGCAGGGAATTAATTATCATAATATAAAGATTAACTTGAAGTGCAGGTACTTGCCTGTTGTTTGGATCTGATTAATTTGGTTCTTGGGGGAAAAGTCCAGAGATGAGTCCAAAAGCTGAAACAGACATTACCATCACTCTCAGAAGATGTCAAATAGCTAGAAACGCCTATCCTTGGGTCCAATTTGGAGACAAGGGCAAAAACGGCAGTTTCGGGTCAAAACGGGGTCCGCCGTTGGGCCCGCTTTGCACCGAAAAACGTGTCTGGGTCAAAAGTCTCCAAATTCACCAAACTTAGTGTCAACAGGTCAGGAACGCTGATATGAACCCAACGGAACTTCCAGATTTGGATTCCGATGAGCCGAACACGAAATCGCCCGTCGAGCGGGGCCTATGGGGGCCACGACACGCGATTTCGTCAACGTTCTCAGAATCGAACCAAACTTGACCCACAGGACCAGCGTATCGCTACGAGTCCGATGGCGCAAGTTTCGTCTCGATCCGACGAGTGTACACAAAATTAGGGTGAATTGTCGAAAAGGCGGATACGGGGCGATGTCCGCGGATACGCGTTGATTCCGGTGTGCACGCACACCCGAATCAGCTTCCACGAAGACTCACACGTCCGTATCGATGATGCGCACGTATCTGTGAAGACCGCACGTGACCAAGTCGTCCCGTTTGGCGGGACGTACTCGGTTCCGGGGTGAAACAGGGTCTGATTTTTTCCTTTTTTGGATCGCGGTGTGCGATCACCACAGGACGCGGTGTCCCGAACAGTTTGTCCGGACACCGAGAGGGTCATACAGGCTTCACAACGCAATTTACAGAATCGAAAACGGAGATCAGGGTTGCAAGTTACGAGTACCTGAAGGGGACCGAGAAATCGGGGGTTGGACCGTGTCCGACACGCGTGTTCGTGTCCTGTCTGCGAATCCCGTGTCCGGGTCTGTGTCCGCGGGGTGTCCGGTGCTCCTCAGCCGTGTCCGGTGCTGCTGGAGGATACGCCAGAGGCTGGCGAGGTCGGGCCGGGGCTACGGCGGCTGCTGCGGCTCCGGCGGAGGGGAGACAGCAGCGGGGAGGTGTCGGACTCGGGGTTGGCTCCGCCTGGGGAGGAGGAGGAAAGGAAGGGGAGAGGAGGAGACGCGGGAGGTGGTGGACGGCGGGTCTGGACGGCGGGCGGATCGCGCAGGGGCTGAGGGGAAGTCGGCGGCGGTCTCCGGCGGGTTAGGGTTAGGGCTCGGGTCTGTGGGGGAGGAAGAGGGCGGAGGCGAGGGGATTTATAGGGGTTCGGGGCGGGGAAGGCCGGGGCGTCGAGGGCAGAAGAATCGGAGGGGAGACGCGGACGTGGGGAGGTTCTCCGGCCACGTCGCCGGAGAACGCGGTGGGCGGCAGGATTTTCGGTCGTGGGGAGAACGGTAGGGGTGACCGGGTAATGGGTCGGGTCGGGCGCGGATCCGGGTCTGGCCGACCCGCCCGACCCGCTAAGGAGATGGTTGGGCTGGGCTGCCTAATGGGCTCGGCCCACTGGGCCGGGCCGGGCCCAAAACCGAATAAAATAAATATAATAAATATATTAATATTAATAATAATAATAATAAAACAGAATTTAATTAATAATTAGGAAAATTAGTTTTTAGACTTTTAAAAATAGGTCTGAGGCCCAATAAATTTCACAAAATTACCCTAAGTCCAACTTTTCATTTTACACCCAAAAATATTATTTTCATGATATTTTAATATTATTTATTGCTAATTAAAAAATCATTTATTAATTGAAAACCCTGATTTTAATTACAGAAAATTCCCAGAAAATTCCAGAAAATTGGAAAAAATCCAAGATTTAATAATTTGAAAATTTAGGGGGTTTACAACCTACCCAACTTACAAAAATTTCGTCCTCGAAATTTAAGAATAACAAGGCACGAAAGAAAGGCCGAGAGATAAAATACACCTCAGGGTTCAAAAAGATAGGGGTATCGCTCTCTAATCTCGTCTTCACGCTCCCAGGTGGATTCGCCGGGAGAATGATGCTTCCAAGCTACGCGAACCAGGAAGATAACCTGGTTCCGTAGGACTTTCTCCGAGCGATCCAGGATCTCCACGGGTTGCTCTTGGTAAGTCAGACTTGGGCCTACTTCGAGCTCTGAGTGATCCAAAATGTGGCTGGGGTCTGACACGTACTTTCTCAGCTGCGACACGTGGAAGACGTTATGGACTCCTTCCAGAGAGGGTGGCAATGCCAGACGGTATGCCACTTCTCCGATTTTCTCCTGAATGCCAAAAGGTCCAATGAATCTTGGGCTGAGTTTTCCACTTCTTCCGAACCTAATGGTGCCACGTGTCGGGGAAATCTTCAAGAACACCAGCTCTCCAACCTTTAATAAAGTCATAATCAAGCCTTAGTTCCTTAAGCAAAATATTTAAATTGACTTGAATTTCATAAATTTAATTACCTCAAATTCCAAGGGCCTTCGGTGGCTATTTGCCCAATGTCGTTGCCTGTCTTGAGCCACTCGAAGTCTGTCCCTTATTTGCTTTACCTTCTCAGCTGAATCGATCACCATCTCTGGTCCCAGCAAGGCTCTTTCTCCAACGTCGTCCCATGATAGCAGGGTACGACATCTTCGTCCATACAGAGCTTCAAATGGAGTCATCTCGATGCTGGCTTGATAACTGTTATTATAAGAGAACTCCACCAGATGTAGGTAGTCTTCCCAGGATCCTCCAAAATCCAGAACACATGTACGGAGCATATCTTCAAGGGTCTGGATTGTACGTTCCGATTGCCCATCGGTTTGGGGATGATAAGCTGTGCTGAATTTGAGTTGAGTCCCCAAACTGGCTTGTAAGCTCTTCCAGAAGTGAGAGGTGAATCTTGAATCTCTGTCGGAGACAATACTTACTGGAACTCCATGCAGCCTAACAATATGTCTGATATATAAATCTGCCAGCTTCTCTGTAGATAGCCCTACTTTGAAAGGTAGAAAATGTGCAGACTTGGTCAGTCGATCTACTATCACCCAGATTGCATCCTTACCACTAGGTGTCCTTGGAAGTCTGGAAACAAAATCCATTGTGATATGTTCCCACTTCCACTCCGGAATGGGTAGGGGTTGAAGCAATCCTCCAGGTCTTTGCCTCTCTGCCTTGACTTGCTGGCACACTAAACAACGAGATACGAACCTGGCTACTTCTCTTTTCATGCCATGCCACCAAACATGCGTCCTCAGGTCCTTGTACATCTTGTTGGCTCCTGGATGTATAGAGTATTGCGATCTGTGCGCCTCTTGCATGATTTCTTCTCTTATGTCTCCTTGAGGTACACATAATCTATCGCCATGCCTCAGTGATCCATCTTCGTGAATTCTGAATTCTTCTACTAGTCCAGCTTGCACTTGACCTCGAAGGCTTCGCAGGCCTTCGTCCTGAAATTGAGTCTCCTTGATCTTGTCCATTAGAGTAGACTGAATCTGCAAGTTCATCATTTGGCCTTCTTTTCCTGGGATAATTACTTCAATACCTAAACTTTCCAAGTCCTCCAGCAGGTGTCTGTCCATAGTCAAGTACATCGCCATAGGATACCTGCTTAGAGCATCAGCAACTACATTTGCCTTCCCAGGGTGATATTGAAGAGTGATATCAAAGTCTTTCATTAGTTCCAGCCACCTTCTTTGCCTCATATTTAGCTCTTTCTGGGTGAAGATATATTTTAGACTTTTATGGTCCGTAAATATTTCCACCCTTTCTCCATAAAGATAATGCTTCCAAAGTTTAAGAGCAAAAATGACAGCTGCCAATTCTAAATCATGGGTTGGATAATTCTTTTCATGTGGTCGAAGCTGTCTAGAGGCATATGCTATTACTTTCTTATTCTGCTCCAATACACAACCTAGACCTTTTCCAGAAGCATCACTATAAATAGCGAAACCTCCGGTTCCAGAAGGTAAGGTCAGAATAGGGGCAGTAGTCAGTCTTTTCTTCAATTTCTCAAAAGCATGCTGACATTCATCAGTCCAGGTGAACTCTTCATCTTTTCTTGTTAATTTTGTCATGGGCTCCGCAATTCTAGCAAAGTCCTTCACAAACTTCCGATAGTAGCCAGCTAGTCCCAGGAAACTTCTAATCTCAGCTACAGAGTCTGGAGTGGGCCAGGATTCTACTGCAGCTATCTTCTTAGGGTCTACTGCTATTCCATCTCCAGTCACAACATGTCCCAAGAATTCTACTTTGTCTAGGAAGAAAGCACATTTGGATAATTTTTCATAAAGTTTTTCCTTCCTCAAAGTCTCCAATGCTAACCTCAAATGTTCTTCATGTTCTTCGGGGGTCTTGGAGTAGATCAAAATATCATCAATGAAGACCACTACAAATTTGTCTAGGTATGGCTGGAAAACTCTGTTCATTAAGTTCATAAAAACTGCTGGAGCATTCGTCAACCCGAACGGCATTACTAAGAATTCGTAGTGTCCGTTCCGGGTATTAAAAGCAGTTTTAGGGATGTCTTCCTTTCTCACCCTTACTTGGTGGTAACCAGACCTCAAATCAATCTTTGAAAACACCCGAGCTCCACTCAACTGATCAAATAAGTCATCTATCCTGGGCAGGGGATACTTATTCTTAATTGTTAAGGCATTTAAGGCCCTATAGTCAATACACATTCGAGATGTTCCGTCCTTCTTGGGCACAAATAATACTGGAGCTCCCCAAGGTGAGACACTAGACCTAATGAAACCTTTGTCTTCTAGCTCTTTGATTTATTCATTTAGTTCTATTATCTCATTCTTGTTGATTCTGTAGGGGTTCTGAGATACTGGTGCTGCTCCTGGCACTAAGTCAATGGAGAATTCAACTTCTCGGTCTGGGGGTAAGCCTGGGAGATCCTCAGGGAAAACATCAAGGTATTCAGAGATGATAGGTGGTAATTCTTCTGTTACTAGGGCTCCACAAATTATGTTATTACCCATTTCTCTAGAACCTCTAGCAAATTCAAATTCTGGCTTGTCAGGGGGCCTGAAGATTACACTACCTCTGTGACAGTCTATGGTGGCATGATATTGACTTAACCAATCCATACCCAGTATAATATCAAAACTGGGCACTGGCATTACAAGTAGTCTAGCATACAGTACTCTTCCACATAATGTAATAGGACAATTGTTACAGGCATCACTAACCGGGATGATTCCTCCACCGGTAATGATCTTATAACAATTCCTAAGGGGTTTAGTGATTAAGTTATGCTTCATAAGGAAATCTACTGACATGAATGAATGAGAAGCTCCAGAGTCGAATAAAGTAATAGCTGGTATTGAATTTATAAGCACGGAACCTGTGATCACGTCTGCTGTGGCCTCAGCTTCTTCCAGAGTCATTGCATAAGCACGGCCTTGCTGCGGTGCACCCCTCTGTTGCTGCTGGTGCTGAGCAAAGCGTTGTTGCTGTGTTGGAAGCGGGGGTCCCCTCTGTTGTGCTGCTGGGGGCCTGGCCTGGACTGGAGCCTTTGGTGCAGCTGGGCGTCCTTGAGCAGCAGGACAGTCCCTTAATTGATGTGCTGGTGAGCCACAATAGAGACAGGCACCTAGCCTCTTTCTACAGTCTTGCCAAGTGTGGCCTAGTTTTTGGCAATAGTTGCAAGGGGGAGCTCGCTGGTTCTGTCCCTGAGCCTGGTGTTGGGGTGCTGGAGCTCGAGGGAGAGGACGCTGAGTTTGCTGCGGGGCCCTCTGTTGTTGTTGTTGTTGAAAAGGGCGTTTGTTGGGTCCCGTATTTCCGGTATCTCTTTCTCGTTTCAATTTGTGCCCCAAATCTCTCTCGACGCCTTGTGCCACGCTCAGGATTTCCTCATAGGTGCGAGCTCGGCTGGTGGTGACAGCAAGGCGGATATCCGGAGATAGCCCCTTCTTGAATCTACGGGCTCTGTCCTCCGGGGTACGAACCATGTACTCCGCAAAGTGGCTTAACCTGCTAAATTCAGCAGTATATTCATCAACAGTCATGTTACCTTGTTCCAGTCTCTCGAATTGGCTTTCGAGAGCTTCCCGAGCCACTTCGGGGTAGAATTTCTCCTTGAATAGCCTCTTGAAGTCTTCCCAGGTGATGTCGGGAGCAGATAGTTGGGGTTCGTCCCTGAACCAGGTTCGAGCAATGTCGAACAGTGGCAGGCTTGCGGACTCCACTTTGAGATCATCGGGAACCCGGGCAGTCTTCAGGAGTCTCTCGACATTCTCTATCCACTCATCAGCGTAGAGAATGCCCTCAGTTCCGTAGAATTCCAGAGGCCTAAGGTTCTTGAAGTCTTTAGCACTCCCTGGCCTCTTGAGTGACGACTCCTGGGGCTTAAGAGCTTCTGAGAGGCTGGTCCGCAGAAGTGTCGTCTGTTCTTTCTGGGATTCCACCAATCCCTGGAACACTCCTAGCAGTTGTGCCCCATCTAGGGTAACTGCCGGGACAGATGGAGGCGGCGGGAGTGCAAGAGTCTCGGGCACATTCTGCTCAGCTGGTTCTGATGTGCCTCCTACTGTGTTCCTGGTCTGGACCATTCTGAAAGATTAAGGGATAAGAAGATCAGAATAGAATACTTGGAAATCAAAGGCGATAGGAAAAATTGAGCAGCAAAGATATCAAGAATTGAAATAAGGACGCTATACTGTGAATGAGTTTTTCCTAGAATCCTCAATCTTATTCCATCCCTGTCCTAGGGTATTACCCTATTTAAGGATATGACCTGCATGGGCCACCATAAAAACGTGTCACGACCCGCACCCGGTAGTTCGGGCACGAGTACGTGGGTACGTCCAGCCTACGCCGCAGAGTCGGCGGTAGTACGCTGTCTAGGTCAATCCATCTAACTAGTCTAACTCATTCACAATTTAACATAGGCAAGATAATAATGAGAATAGAAACTTAAATTTTGCAACTGAAATGAATGAGACAACAATTCAAATGTTTAGTACAGAAATTCCAAATGAAATCGGGGACAAACCCGATTAAATAAGATAAGAAACAGAATAAAAGATAGCTACTGCTAGCTACTCTGCAGCAGGGGTCTCCTGGGTGGGTTCTGGCTCCTCATAGGTATCATCGGTACCCTCATAAGGACCATAATAAGTAGGGGCAAGATCCTCATCATCGCCTAAATCAACAGATCCAGTCAGGAAAGGAGCAAAGTACACAGTGCACAACAATGTTAAACTAAATATTTATGACAATTAAACATTGACTATCATATTAAGGAATATGCATAAAGAAAAGTTAATATCTCAGAGTCAAAACTATAAACAGGGATATGAGAAACAGAAGTAAACGAGCAGGAAAAGAAACTACACAGTCAGCAAGAATATAACATGACCTGAAGTTATCTGTATGAAACTTGTGTTTGTTTTTAGAATACTTAGTTGGCATGCAGGGGTTTATAAGGCTAATCCGGCCGTCATAGACGGCTATTATTCACGAATAATCGAGATTCGGCTGATGGACAGTCGTGTACCAACAACTATTATTCACGACACGGGTCAGGGTAAACTACATGCCTTTTAGTATTCTCCCTCCCGACACGAAAACAAGACATGAATTCCAATATTCAAGACATGAGATACAGTATTCTGACACTACGTGTAATCAGTAAGGGTACTAGTAGAGCAGGGAATTAATTATCACAATATAAAGATTAACTTGAAGTGCAGGTACTTGCCTGTTGTTTGGATCTGATTAATTTGGTTCTTGGGGGAAAAGTCCAGAGATGAGTCCAAAAGCTGAAACAGACATTACTATCACTCTCAGAAGATGTCAAATAGCTAGAAATGCCTGTCCTTGGGTCCAATTTGGAGACAAGGGCAAAAACGGCAGTTTCGGGTCAAAACGGGGTCCGCCGTTGGGCCCGCTTTGCACCGAAAAACGTGTCCGGGTCAAAAGTCTCCAAATTTACCAAACTTAGTGTCAACAGGTCAGGAACGCTGATACGAACCCAACGGAACTTCCAGATTTGGATTCCGATGAGCCGAACACAAAATCGCCCGTCGAACGGGGCCTGTGGGGCCCACGACACGCGATTTCGTCAACGTTCTCAGAATCGAACCAAACTTGACCCACAGGACCAGCGTATCGCTACGAGTCCGATGGCACAAGTTTCATCTCGATCCGACGAGTGTACACGAAATTAGGGTGAATTACCGAAAAGGCGAATACGGGGCGATGTCCGCGGATACGCGTTGATTTCGGTGTGCACGCACACCCGAATCAGCTTCCACGAAGACTCACACGTCCGTATCGATGATGCGCATGTATCTGTGAAGACCGCACGCAACCAAGTCGTCCCGTTTGGCGGGACGTACTCGGTTCTGGGGTAAAACAGGGTCTGGTTTTTTCCTGTTTTTGGATCGCGGTGTGCGATCACCACAGGACGCGGTGTCCCGAACAGTTTGTCCGGACACCGAGAGGGTTATACAGGCTTCACAACGCAATTTACAGAATCAAAAACGGAGATCAGGGTTGCAAGTTACGAGTACCTGAAGGGGACCGAGAAATCGGGGGTTGGACCGTGTCCGACACGCGTGTTCGTGTCCTGTCTGCGAATCCCGTGTCCGGGTCTGTGTCCGTGGGGTGTCCGGTGCTCCTCAGCCGTGTCCGGTGCTGCTGGAGGATACGCCGGAGGCTGGCGAGGTCGGGCCGGGGCTACGGCGGCTGCTGCGGCTCCGGCGGAGGGGAGACAGCAGCGGGGAGGTGTCGGACTCGGGGTCGGCTCCGCCTGGGGAGGAGGAGGAAAGGAAGGGGAGAGGAGGAGACGCGGGAGGTGGTGGACGGCGGGTCTGGACGGCGGGCGGATCGCGCAGGGGCTGAGGGGAAGTCGGCGGCGGTCTCCGGCGGGTTAGGGTTAGGGCTCGGGTCTGTGGGGGAGGAAGAGGGCGGAGGCGAGGGGATTTATAGGGGTTCGGGGCGGGGAAGGCCGGGGCGTCGAGGGCGGAAGAATCGGAGGGGAGACGCGGACGTGGGGAGGTTCTCCGGCCACGTCGCCGGAGAACGCGGTGGGCGGCGGGATTTTCGGTCGTGGGGAGAACGGTAGGGGTGACCGGGTAATGGGTCGGGTCGGGCGCGGATCCGGGTCTGGCCGACCCGCCCGACCCGCTAAGGAGATGGTTGGGCTGGGCTGCCTAATGGGCTCGGCCCACTGAGCCGGGCCGGGCTTAAAACCGAATAAAATAAATATAATAAATATATTAATATTAATAATAATAATAATAAAACAGAATTTAATTAATAATTAGGAAAATTAGTTTTTAGACTTTTAAAAATAGGTCTGAGGCCCAATAAATTCCAGAAAAATTACCCTAAGTCCAACTTTTCATTTTACACCCAAAAATATTATTTTCATGATATTTTAATATTATTTATTGCTAATTAAAAAATCATTTATTAATTGAAAACCCTGATTTTAATTACAGAAAATTCCCAGAAAATTCCAGAAAATTGGGAAAAATCCAAGATTTAATAATTTGAAAATTTAGGGGGTTTACATTTATGGTCAAGTATCATGAATCTCCCATCTTCGGCTATTCTTTATGCGTCCACCCTCAACCGACATAAATAGAATGAGAAACCTATTTTAGGATTTTAGAAAATCTCTAAAATAGCCCACAATCATATTCGATCGTTACTAGCATCCAACGGTCTAGATTAAAATCCAAAACACGTTAGCTCCGACCAAACCGAACTCGGTCTGAGTTCGGTTTGGACCCTACCAAACATTCTAGAACAAAAGCTCCTAGTTCGGACCGAACACTGACCGAACTCGGCTAGAGTTCGGTCCCTACTGTCATAGACTGGACTCCAACAATCTCTCCCTCTAGTCTAATGAGAGGGTGTTGACCCGATGGCTCCTCAATTGGAATCTATGTCTGTTGTCGGGTGACAGAGTTCCTGCTCCCCCTTTTTACTGATCTTCGATCTGATCCCGGGCTGCTTTGCATGTTCTATTACCTCTAGTTCCTCGACCACCGCTAGCTGTCATTTGTAGTACCTCCTACACAGTCATGCCCCAGTCCCAAAATATGTGGGACCAGACACGTGGCAATGGCCAGTCGGTACAACTCCATATATAGGGCTTTCCAATTTAATGGACCCGACAAAGTACACTTTTGTTGTCCACGGTCAAGTGATCAAGCTAAATATCTATATCTAACATCCAACAACTAACTAAATCTAAATCCATGGTAAAAAAAAGTCTCAAGAAGAAACGATATGCATCAATAGTCTGCAGCCCAATAATATATTCGTTCGAATAGGCCAAGAGAATAACATAGGCCTATAAATATTAGGGTATAAAAGCAGAATCATAATGGAAAGTAGTACATAAATGTATTAGATGAAAGATATAATAAGACATGCAAAGATGTCCAATACTCCACTAGATCAAGCATCATGCAACCTGCTCAAAATAACCTGGAAGGGAATAAGATCCTTAGTGGGACGTAACAAGATACAAAAAGTAAATGCCATAAAATAAATATTGTGTAAACATAAGGGTAAACTATAACCAACTAAGTGAATGCACTTTGAAGACAATTTTGGTGCATATGGGTAGGTAAAAAGGTATAAAGCGTAGCATCGACCCAGAGGCTAAGTATATATGCTAGCATACCTCACGATCAAACTAGCATATAGCTAGCAATCATTGTTGGATATATATATATATATATATATATATATATATATATATATATATATATATATATATATATATAGTGACCATTGCCAGATATATCCACTAGTATATAAGTCCATAACCGGGTAACTATGAAGCCTATAACCGGTTAACATTGAGGCTCAAGACCCTGTAGTTTACTCTGAAACTACGGTAGTCAAATGTCTGTCCCATATGCCTACTAATTGTCTTCTCCGCCAATGCCAATGTACATGTCTCAAGTATGATGTGGACATCTCATATCTATAATACAAGTCACCTATGAACTAGAATAAAATCAACTACGCTATATACCGATACACGTGCTACGCGCACCACTAGCAAATCGAGTGCGTAAGTCTGTGTCCTAACATGGACTGACTTTGTGACGTAAAATAATACGTGTCAAGATCTCGGGAGTTATAATGATAACTCTACAACTTTGGCTACGTCCACTAGAAACTAGGTCAAACACAAGTCCTAGCGTCGACGCCTTCGTCGACTGCACCCGAGGCATTCTCAGACAAGCACAATTATATAATATTCAGAGCAGAATAATAACTTTATTTAAACAGCACAATAAGGCAAGGTATACTTGCCTGGATCTCCAAGCTATAAGTATAAAGAATCTGCTCATGAATCCATGTGCATGCGATCCAACAAGCCTAGATATAATAATATTAAATTATTTATTACACTAATGCACACTAAATACGTACAATAGTACAACAAACACAACGTTATTCTAGAGTTCATGGGGTGCTAAGTTACTTCCCAACACAAGGTTACTAGTGTTATTCCTCAAGGTCTCTATGCACAAATATATATATTATTGTCCTCAAATACTGTGCACAACAAGTCAAAAATCTTAACCACACAATAGTAATTATCTACATCTCAAGATACTCATCTAACACTAAACATGTACATTTAATAATAGGTTAGGGTTTCTCTTTTACATAAAAATATTATAACTAACCCTCTAATATATTAACACCAAAACTCTCTCAAATCAAGTGCACACGTTACTATAATAAGTCAAATTAGTGACGTCTGGAAACGTCGCTAAATGACATAAAAATGTTGCTAAAAATTTTAGCAACGTAATTAGCGACGTTCCAGTGAAGTCATATTTTAGCTAGTCGCTGAAGGGAAAAATATCGCAAAACGTCGTTATAGCGACGCTTATTAGCGACAACCCAGTGAATTCATATTTTATCTAGTCGTTGAAAGAAAAAATGTCGCAAAATGTCGCTATAGCGATGCTTATTAGCGACGTCTAAATATTGCTAAATTTTTTCAAATTAGCGACATTACGCCGCTAAACCAGTGACGTGTCAATTGTCCATAGATGTTGCTAATTTTTTTATATTTAGCGACATTTTGCAACACATTTAGTGACGTTTTGTTGGCCTGGTAAACACTGCCATTGCAGCAATTTAGCGACGTTTAACGATGTTACTACCGCTTTTTCGGAGAGAGGTATTTTTGTCTTTTTCTATTATTGGTAATATTGTTAATGTTGGTATTTCAAAAATTATTATATTAAATGGTAATTCATAAATATTTATTTATGATGCATGTTATATATTTATTATTGTATTATTTATTTATTGTTAGCATGTTACATTATATTGTAGACTTGTGTTAGTGGATCTAACTAGACTAGACTTGACTCATGGACCAACATTTAATTAGTTTAGACTTGAGCCCAATTATTTAGCCTATTTTATTAAGTTAGTAATTAATTAGTCAAACCATTAGGAGTAGAAGCTTCCTCCTTAATGACTTTTTTCATGACAAGTCCCAAAGGGCAAATTGGACATTAGACATTCTTAAGAGACAAGCATAGGGGGCCGGTGTCACGACCCAATTCCGTAGAATCACTTGAGGCATCCCCCGAATCGTGACCGCCGTGCGGGCCTGGGGTTGCGTCCGCACAAGGCTTTAATGATTTGCATAGCAAGCACATATTCAGAGTACGCAGATAAATTGAAACACAGATTTGAAACATAGAAAAGTTCTCTTTATTGATAATGAACATCTATTACAAACTCCTGAACGATTCAGCTAATATGCCGAACGGCTTACAAAAGGGTTGACTCAAAATGAGATAGCAGTCCTGTACATTACATCCCTTTATAAACTCAAACGATAAAGACCTCCAGGCTGGAGGATAGCTTTGCCCCGGAGCTGCATTTATGCATGAAGAGTTGCAGCTTCGGACTTCAAAAGGCTTCGAGGGCGCGGTGAAGATGCGCCAACAGTTGGACTGGATCGGTTAGACGACTTCGGCTCCTCGCTCGGTTCGCCTTGGTACGGAGAACCTGTTTCAACGAGGGTCAGCATATCAAAACATGCTGGTGAAGGCGAGCTAGCCTGACTATACCAATCAACACGTTGTTTAGTGAAGCATGCTTATTTTTGTGGTTTTCTATCTTGCCTTAGTTCATTTACAAGTAAGCAGCATATAGAATTTACTGAAATGAACGTGCCACCGTTCGGTGGATTTTACCTGACCGTCTGAATTACCTGTACAATACTTACCATGCCTTCCCTGAAACGAAGACACAAGTTAGTATGCAACAGGTTTAAATATACATAGGATCACTGGCTTGATGCCACGAAGGGACGGGTTATAGTCTCAAGACATAAATGATATACACCGCAGGTGGCGAGCCCCGCTGCATAACACTTTGCCCCATAACATACGACTATACATACGTTCTGTCCGGATCGGATCGGTCCCGGCGCCCCGATGACCGTCCGCGGAACTCATAACATACCTTGTGCACAAGTCGTCCGTGATCGAGAATACTCATAGAATTTGTTCCATAGCATACAGTTTGCATAGTCTTCCGGACAGTTTATTTCATAACAAGCATATTCTATACTTAGCACGATTCATAGAACAGTTATAAACGAACTAGCATACAGGATGATAACCGTTCATAAGTTTAGTTGACAAGCATAATAAACCAAGTCTATTCTCTTTTATCTTGGTTTCTTTTATTATTTCTTGGTATCGTTTGATCGGGGCAAAGGAGAGTGCAGATTGATTAGCTGTGAAGCTTGGAAGCAGGACTAGCTAATCGGGTTGGTAGCCACTCACTTAGATTTTGGAAAGAAGAAGGAAAGAGGCGCTTCACGACTCCGCTCGTAAGCCACCTACTGCTCGTTCACCTGCACACGAACAGCTCGATTAATACTTCTTCCTCTCTTTCCAATCTCGGAATAGAAGTGCAAGTCAATGAACGAAAACAATGAAAACCATCGAAACCGTTCAAGGAAAACAAGCAAATCCTAAAACCAACTCAAAGCACGAAAGCAACAAGCGACATCGAAAACCGAGGCAATAAAAGATAGCAGCGGAGAGGTCCCTCCTGACTCTGCCGCTAAGCCGATCCTTGGGGCGCAGTCCACTGAATATGGGAATCGATTCCGAAGAAACAAATCCATAACAAGGACGAGTTCTTAATTCAATCTATCCCGATCGAACGATACCGTCTTGTGTTTCTTAGCCGCGCTCTCCGCACCGGGAGAACGGGGTGCTACATCCTACCCAACTAATTGGAAGTTTCGTCCCGAAACTTAGGAATATAACCAACCGTTAGGGATTATCGGGTTGAGGCAGGAGCTTAGAGGGGAGTGGACAATCCCGAGCTACGTCGCCAGGCCCGCCACAGTTGAAGCATAGACCTTTTCTGCTGTAACATCTCTCCGTAGAGTGTCCTTGCCTTTTACAGAAATCACAGAATGGTCTCGGGTTTCCTTTGTGGGGACCGCCATGGTTAGGGCGCTTTGCAGAGGTGTTTCCTCTATCGTTGCCTTGGCGTTTGTGATTGTAGGTATGCACAGCGCCGGTGGAAACGTGAGGATACTGTGGCTCGAGCGATAGGGCGTGATTCATGACTTCACGCATTATTCCGTACTGATTATTGGCCACGTGCGAATGGATGGCAGGGCATAATCCACCTTCAAATCTTCTGGCTCGACTCGCTGCATCAGGTAAATAGGCCCTAGCGAATTTGGAGAGTCGGTTGAATTCAGCGGAGTATTGCTTGACTGTCATACTGCCCTACCGTAGTTGCACGAAATCGTTTTCCATCTTACGTTGCACTGGAGGGGGTATAAACTCCTCTTCAAACGCGGCACGAAAGGTCGTCCACGAGATCGCCTCCTCTCCGTGATCAAATTGGAGAGATCGTCGATGCACGTCCCACCAATCGTGTGCGTTGAGACGGAGCTGTAGTTGCGCGCAGGCGACGCGCTTCTCTTCGAGGACCTCTAGCAGAGCGAAGTAATCTTCTAGTTCTGCTAGCCAATCTAGAGCCACCACTGGGTCCTCAGTCCCGTTGAATGGGGTGTTGCAAACTTTCTTGAAATGGCCCAAGTTGAAGGCAGTCACGTCCCTCGGCCTTGGGATTTGAGGCGTCTCCACTTCAAGCACGGGCTGTTCCACCGGAGTCGTTGCTGTTGCGGCGGAATGGTTGGCAGCCAAAGTCTGAACGATCTGTTGCAGGGCATCTACCCGCTTTTGTTGGACTGAGAATCGGGTCTCTAGATTACTCTCGAGCTTGGCTTGGCGAGCATCGTCTCGTTGTCGTTGCGATTCTAACATTTGCATTAACCGCTCAAGCGGGTCGACTTGAGACATGCCTCGTTGGCTCCGAGAGCTTCCCGAAGTACCCGAACTGCTTTCTTGTGTTTCGTTCGGTGGTTGCGCTGCAGATTGCGCTGGATCCATTCCTTCAAAAGAAGGTAAATTTTATTAGGATCATAATGTATTATGAATTTATTGCATGAACGTATCTCATTTTGGCCTAGCGAGTTCAAGAGTTCACACAGGAATTTGATCGTTAAAGGAACTTTTCCAGCACGAAGTCTAAGGAACTTTGAATCTGTGCTCTGATACCACTATGTCACGACCCAATTCCGTAGAATCACTTGAGGCGTCCCCCGAATCGTGACCGCCGTGCGGGCCTGGGGTTGCGCCTGCACAAGGCTTTAATGATTTGCATAGCAAACACATATTCAGAGTACGCAGATAAATTGAAACACAGATTTGAAACATAGAAAAGTTCTCTTTATTGATAATGAACATCTATTACAAACTCCTGAACGAGTCAGTTAATATGCCGAACGGCTTACAAAAGGGTTGACTCAAAATGAGATAGCAGTCCTGTACATTACATCCCTTTATAAACTCAAACGATAAAGACCTCCAGGCTGGAGGATAGCTTTGCCACAGAGCTGCATTTGTGTATGAAGAGTTGCAGCTTCGGACTTCAAAAGGCTTCGAGGGCGCGGTGAAGATGCGCCAACAGTTGGACTGGATCGGTTAGACGACTTCGGCTCCTCGCTCGGTTCGCCTTGGTGCGGAGAACCTGTTTCAACGAGGGTCAGCATATCGAAACATGCTGGTGAAGGCGAGCTAGCCTGACTATACCAATCAACACGTTGTTTAGTGAAGCATGCTTATTTTTGTGGTTTTCTATCTTGCCTTAGTTCATTTACAAGTAAGCAGCATATAGAATTTACTGAAATGAACGTGCCACCGTTCGGTAGATTTTACCTGACCGTCTGAATTACCTGTACAATACTTACCATGCCTTCCCTGAAACGAAGACACAAGTTAGTATGCAACAGGTTTAAATATACATAGGATCACTGGCTTGATGCCACGAAGGGACGGGTTATAGTCTCAAGACACAAATGATATACACCGCAGGTGGCGAGCCCCGCTGCATAACACTTTGCCCCATAATATACGACTATACATACGTTCCGTCCGGATCGGATCGGTCCCGGCGCCCCGGTGACCGTCCGCGGAACTCATAACATACCTTGTGCACAAGTCGTCCGTGATCGAGAATACTCATAGAATTTGTTCCATAGCATACAGTTTGCATAGTCTTCCGGACAGTTTATTTCATAACAAGCATATTCCATACTTAGCACGATTCATAGAACAGTTATAAACGAACTAGCATACAGGATGATAACCGTTCATAAGTTTAGTTGACAAGCATAATAAACCAAGTCTATTCTCTTTTATCTTGGTTTCTTTTATTATTTCTTGGTATCGTTTGATCGGGGCAAAGGAGAGTACAGATTGATTAGCTGTGAAGCTTGGAAGCAGGACTAGCTAATCGGGTTGGTAGCCACTCACTTAGATTTTGGAAAGAAGAAGGAAAGAGGCGCTTCACGACTCCGCTCGCAAGCCGCCTACTGCTCGTTCACCTGCACACGAACAGCTCGATTAATACTTCTTCCTCTCTTTCCAATCTCGGAATAGAAGTGCAAGTCAATGAACGAAAACAATGAAAACCAACGAAACCGTTCAAGAAAAACAAGCAAATCCCAAAACCAACTCAAAGCACGAAAGCAACAAGCGACATCGAAAACCGAGGCAATAAAAGATAGCAGCGGAGAGGTCCCTCCTGACTCTGCCGCTAAGCCGATCCTTGGGGCGCAGTCCACTGAATATGAGAATCGATTCCGAAGAAACAAATCCATAACGAGGACGAGTTCTTAATTCAATCTATCCCGATCGAACGATACCGTCTTGTGTTTCTTAGCCGCGCTCTCCGCACCGGGAGAACGGGGTGCTACAGCCGGCCTACTTAAAGGGAAGGCGACTCTCTCTTGTCACCCTCATATTTCCATCTAGGGGTAATTTGGTATTTTGGCCTAGTTATTTAATTTTAGGATATAATATTAATATTAGTGGGCCATGTATATTTATTTATTACTTGTATTAGTTATTTAATTATTAGAGTGTCATATTTTATTAGAGGATTATAGCATTTAATTTAGTTAGTTGACTAGCCTATTTAATTTAACTTGGATAGTGGACCCAACTTGTTAGATTAGATCCATGGACCAATATTTAATTCTAGTTAGAATTGAGCCCAACAGTAAGCCCATTCATTAGGAGGATGAATTAATTAGTGAAACCAATTAGACTAGAACCTTCCCTCCTTAATTAATTTCTTCATGACAAGCCCCAAGGGGTATTTTAGACTTTTAATATGGCCTTAAAGAGGGAGCAAGGCCGGCCACTATTTAAGGGGGAGAAGACTCTCTCTCCTCTCATTTGTCGTTCTAAAATTTAGATCTAAAATTTTTTTCTTCCAATTTTTTCATTCTCACACCAATTCCTACTCAAATTTCTTTCTAATTCCTTCTCTTTTCATTATTGGAGGCTATTAAAATAAGGATCTACAAGAAGAAAGCAAGGATCTACAAGGAGGAGCAAGGATCTACAAATTGGAGGCTCTTTTTACCGAATTTAAGGATTTTATTGAAAATTTATCTCCCAATAGGTATAATTCAATTTTCTCTCTCTAATTAGACTCTAAATCTGTAATTTAATCATAAAAAATCACCCCATATGCTAAGGCTACCCATAGGAATTGGAATTAGGTTCATAGAAGGCCTATGGAGAAAGTTATGTGGTATTTTGTGTCAATTTTGGGAGAATTTTGAGATTGGCACACCTTGTGTTTGTCAATTGGTCAATTAGACCAAATTAACATGTATCTGATTGTGTGTGACTAGTGTCTTGTCCATAATTGGATACGTTTAGGCCGTATCTCGACAATTTGGAGATAAGGGTTAATTTTGGGGGGTTTTCTCCGACACGGGGGTTTGAGCATATCACATTTTGACACGGACACGTAGATGTGTAATTAACTCTTCGTATTTTTCATAGATATTATTTTAGACTTGCTCGTGTTCTTCAGGGTACATTTGGTTGTGTAGTGGACTCGTATCGCAAGCGTATCATAGATCTAGTGTGATACGGGTGCGATACACTCCATGTGTTTGTTGTATTGCATTTCTAGACTGAATTTATATTTGTTTATAGCTATTAGTGATATATATATATATATATATATATATATATATATATATATATATATATATATATATATATATATATATATATATATGTATGTATGTATGTATGTATATATATATATATATATATATATATATATATATATATATATATATATATATATATATATATATATATATATATATATATATATATATGTATGTATGTTGGTGTTTATATATATGTATATATGCATGTGTATATATATAGATATAGATATGTATAGATGTATGTTTATATATGTGTGTGTGTGTGTGTGTGTGTGTGTGTGTGTGTGTGTGTGTGTGTATATATATATATATATATATATATATATATTGGTGTGATTATATATATATACATAGTAGTTATATATATGTATGTGTAAGTATAGTTATAGATATATATTTACTTATGTGAGTGTGTTATGTTCATATGTATCTCGTATGTTATGTTCATATGTATGTATATAGGTATCTATATATGAGAGTATTTATATATGTTTGTGTGTGAGAGAGTGTGTCATATATATATATATATATATATATATATATATATATATATATATATATATATATATATATATATATATATATATATATATATAAGTGCTTGTATGTGTGTTGTGTGTGTGCGTTGATAGAGGGGGGGTCGAGCAGTGTGTGTTTCAGCAGCAGAAATCAGCAACATCGCAGCAACAGCAGCTCCAGTAGTAGTGCACGGTATCAGCAGCTAACAGCGTGTACAGCAGTGTACGAGCAGCGGGTTGCAGCAGCAGCTAGTAGTGTATGCAACAGTGCACGAGCAGCGGGTTGCAGCAGCTAGTAGCGTATACAGTAGTGTACAAGCAGCTCATTGCAGCAGCAGCAGCTAGTAGCGTGCAGCAGCGTGTGCAGCAGCAGAACGAGCCCTGCAGTGAGCAGCAGCATCAATTGCACTAGTTGTAGTATAGTAGCAGCATGCAGAAATTGTTGCAGCGAGCAGCAGCATCAACTGCGTGAGCTGCAGTGCAATAGCAGTAGCAGCTCAGCATATGGACGAGCAGCAACAACTCCACCAGCAGCAGCAACAGCCTTGAGCAGCAGAGTATCAGCAAGGTGAGATAGTTAGTAGATAGTTTGGTTAGTAGTTAGTTTCATTAGTTAGTTAGTTAATAGATTAGTTAATAGATTAGTTAATAGTTTAGCTAATTAGTTACTTGTTATAGTTATATGAATAGATACTTGTTGCTAGAAGTAGTTAGCTAGTATCTTGATGTATAGTTATTAGTAGCTTGATAGTTATCTAGTTAAGTTGCTAGTTGGTAGTTATATGTACACATGTATACATATGATTATTTTATAGTTAGAACTATATGTATATACTTGTATCTCTAGTTAGTTATATATATGTTTTGTATGTTAGTGTAGTATGTAGTTGTGTATTAGTAAATACATAATAGTTGTTACTTATAATTAGAGTTTGGGTAGTTAGCTATATACTAGAGTGACATTACCTTGAGATATCAAGGTAAATGTCAAGGTATTGGGTCTATGCTCAAGGTATTGGGTTTGAGTATCAAGATGGGTGTGTAGGTAGTGAGATACGTATTATTTCAAAACCAAGGTATCCAAGTTGCATTAGTTAGCTAAGATTAATATACATATTGCCATGTATATATATATATATATATATAAATTAGTATTTTTATATCAAAACATGTGTATCCTATGATACGATATTTTGTGTGTATCCTAGTATCTTAGCTTAGCTAGTGTGGCCTAGTTACATAGTGTATGGACCTAATATCCTAGAGATGGACTCATACCACCTAGAAATAGCTAGTTTGACCAATTTTGACCAGTTTGACTTAGAGTTGACCTAGTTTGACTCTTTGACTTAGAAATGGCTTTATGACCTAGAATTGAACTAGTTTAACTTAATTTTATTCCAATACCTTGTATTAATGTGATATTCCATATATAGGTATGTGTGATACTAGTTCGGACACAGTTTGACATTCATTGTTCTGGATCACAAGCGAGTACATTCTCTGATAGTTTTTATTATTTGATAATTACTATAATGCAAGTATTTAGAAATATTTTACATGACTCTTGACACATTGGTACACGGACTAGTATACACATGGATCAGTCATGAAATATTATTTATTGTTTCATTGTTTCTCGTGTTCTCATATGGTTAAAATACAATATTTAATATTAGACAATATTCAAATTTCAATGTTCAATATTTAATATTTACAATCCCTTGAGTATCTTGCATCGTAACGTGTCATGGATGGATCCATTGTACTAGTCGGGGGAAAGAGTAAGTGTTAGCTAGATATGTGATCAAATCTTAGACAATGTTCAACGTTTAACTTAGACAATATTTATCCAACCTTAATTAGACAATGTTCAACCCAAGCCGATCACATATCTAACTAGTATTTCAATCACTTAGTATAGTTACAGTTCTTCACCATATTCTATTTTATTGTCTTATTCCATTTTATCGTCTTGTTCTATCTTATTGAGATCAGTGTATACCATATTGCTCTTATTTACCTATTTCTTCTACAATAGTATAATATTGTTCATTGTTTCTCGTCTTGTATTATATTTTCTATTTTTGTTTATAGTCATTATCAATTAATTGGAACTGCTATTGGGTTGTACTTCGCTCCAATTCTGACTGGATATATTTTTCAGATGAATAGTTAGTGAGGATGTGTCCCACTTACTACGGGCCAACAAATGGTATGTCACCTGAGGATGTAGTACCAGATACTGAGGCCATTTAGATTTTCATATCTTGTAGTAGTTATTTCTAGCTAGACATTGGATTGTATTGAGATCTTGAGTTGTGTTTAGATGTTAAGTTGGACAAAGTTCGTGTCTAGTACAAATCCAGTATTTCGAACACAGGGTCTTGCTCAGGTATGATC
This sequence comes from Iris macrosiphon, assembly GCA_036927795.1. Classification (NCBI taxonomy): domain Eukaryota; kingdom Viridiplantae; phylum Streptophyta; class Magnoliopsida; order Asparagales; family Iridaceae; genus Iris; species Iris macrosiphon. Next base: position 80,849,392 of record JAYESA010000010.1, on the reverse strand, counting down.
AATCGATCCCTTCTCTTCTTGATTGGGTATTCCTGTACGGTGGTGACACTTAACTGAATTATGTCTCCAGTTCGACACAAGAAATCATATTCAATCAATTTGTCTAAGGCACAGTCTCAGAGTATGTTCTCTATTTGCGAATTCTATTTAGGAAATTTGAAGTTTAGTTCAAATTGAATAGGTTTGGCAGGTAGTTTGAATTCAAAAGTTCAAACGTTTAATAGGTTTTGTAGTTCTATTCAGTTAGGTCAAGTTGGTTCAAATGATCACTTAGGATGCTCTCTGTCTGAAATTCAATTTCAAATGGTTAGGGAACCGTGGTTATTAACAGAAACTGGGCTTTATGGCTCCCAAAAGTAGTAGAAACAATTAAGTGGTGGGCCAGGTTAGCAGTGTACAACAGAATAATTAATGGGTCAAAGTGAATTGGTTAGTTTTAGTTAACTAGAATATGTTAGTGAAGTGGTTAGTAATAAATCATTGGTTCAGAGATAGTTAATTAAAGAATGAGTTAGCTAAATGGTTCAAGAAAGAATTAGTTAAGATAAACAAAAGTTAGTAAAGTTGATAATTACTTTGATTCTAAGAAATTAGTTAGGGAGCTTAAGTTAAGGATTAGAATTAAAAGTCCTATTTTACTTAGTACCCAACTCATTTATGCATATTGACTTTTAGGTGGATTTAGAGCAACCCTCCACCTCTTTGGAAAAGGCAAGTACTCGACAACTGTGTCTCTTTACTTCGTTCATGTAGTATAGAATCCATGTTGTACACGATTCAGGCACGATTTGACTTGTACTTCATGTGCTTATCATTATGGTTCTGGTTCTGGTTCTGGTACTCGGAGTGAAAAAATGCTAAGTAAATATGTGACCATACCCCATGCTAGCTATGTCATGTGCCAAACCTAACCACATACGACATGTGTGGTTAAGTCGTACCATACTATTCATGTGCTTTCCCAGCCGGTCATATATCAAAAATAGTATTTCAATCACGAGTTTGAATTCTTTTTTGTGCATGTTTTAGTATATCTTGATCATCTGATATTACAGGTTAGTCATATTCATTATTGCATTGTACTTTCCTCTGTATTATTTTGTATTGAGTCATTGTTGTAGATATACTTTGCTCCAATTCTAACGGGATGTTGACATATAAGGCATGGAGATTTGTACCTGGCTCGGAGGAGGATCATAGAAGAGTTAGATTAGAAAATTTTCAGATATACAGATGTATTAACCATTTTGTTGTAGTTATTTACCAGATTTATCTCCGGAGGGTTGATATGTATGATGTACTAAAAAGGACTCATAATGGACTGTGTGCTCGTGTGTGTAGGTATGTGTCTAGTTTATTATTTCTATTTTATCCTCCATGGTTGCTTTGATTGAACAATTATTAAGATTTAAACAGGTGACTACCGCTGTTAACAACAGCGTAGCTTGAGCATGCTCAACCCGTACCCGATTATTCGGGAGCGGGGTGTGACACCATCGCTTCGCAAGTTACTTGATATATTTTACATTTCTCAAATGTGCTAGGATGTTCCTAATCCGAACCATATCCTATATCATTTTAAGCTGGTCATTGGTATCGATCTATCACATAAGGAAAGGCCCATTTTTATTTTGAACCGGAGGAAGAAGATTCTCAACAACTGGACTATCCATATAGTCAATGCCTCTTAGGGCCATAATATGTCGGGTGAGTCGACATAGAAGCACGATGACGATATCCAAGCTCGATACCCGTATATGTTACAGTTAGGAGGTATACTAATATTTATACTTTGTATCTTGTCCTTAGAATTGTTGACACAAAATGGTCACGATCAACCTGATTCTGATAATCGACAATACCAAATCTAAATACAAATTACAGTTGCTAAATGTGAAGGATTGCTATTAAAGACAAGCATATGCACTATTTATCTTGATCCTCTATTGTCTAGTCTTTTTCTTGTTTTAAGCATTGTAATTTTATATTTTATTGAGTCAAGTACTTATGTTAGTCAAGTAGCACTGGCAACTAAAGAGTACTCAGTTCACTCACAAAAAATCTACCTCAGTCCACTCAAAATAGCCTAAAATCTATCCACTAATATAAACGTAAAATTAGACCAAAACTAGCATGACCAAAGCATAGACCCTTCTGAAATAAAGCCAACCGAACTCGGGTCAAACTCTTGCCGAACTCAGACCGAACTCGGTCAGCCTAATTCAGAAATATGGCCATTTATGAAATTTTTGACTTTGTGGCTCCAACGTTCGTAAATTCAAATATTTTTAGATCGAATTCTGGTCAAACTTTGTCCCAGAATATCCTATAAATAGCCTTGTGTCACCCTTATTTTTTCAGCTAGGGGTAGCTTGATAATTTGGCATAGGTATTTAATTTTAGGAATATAATATTAAATATAAATGTGATGATTGTATTAATTATTTAATTAAGTTGAGCTATAATTATTTGTGATTAGTATTAGTTATTTCATTAGAGACATGTATTAATTAGTTATTAGAGACTTTTGTCATTTGTTAGTTAGTTAGAGAGACTAGCCAATATTAGACTTGACACATATGGACATATTTAGATTTGTCATGACAATTAGTGAGCCCAACTTTGACCCAAGTCCATTAGTCATTCCACTAATTAAATTAAGAAAAATTAGTTTAATTACAATTAGTTAGATATTTTCAAAAATATCCATCCTTAATTTTTCTCATAATACATCATGTAGGGGTATTTGGGACCTTAGCATGTAGCTTGGGGAAAGAGTAAGGGCCGGCCACTTGAAGAGGGGCTCCCATTCTCTCTCTTCCTCATTTGTATTTTATTTTGATCCAAATTCTATATCCCCAATTCTCCATTTTCCTCCATTTATTTTCTATACCATTCACCACTAATCCTTCTCAAATTCATCACTCTTGGAGCCTTGGAGCTTGGAGAAGCAAGGAGCACAAGGAGAAGGAGCTTTGGAGCTAGGGATCGTGTTCGGATCATATCCAATTATATTTTTATTGGAAATTCATCTCCCAATTGATAATTTTTGAATTTTTCTCTTATTATGGCTTCTTAATCATGCATTTAACCATTAGGAATGACCCCATGGCATAGGATTACTTATAGGAATAAGTTGTAGGTTATTTGGCTATGTATTGTGAGTTATATGTGATATTTTGTGTGCATGCTGGGGGAATTACGAAATTAACACATCAATTGTGTGTCATGAGACCAATTAGATCTAATTAAACTTAGATCGAGATTATGGGACTAGGTACGTGTCCACAATTGGATACGTGTAGGTTGTATCAAAGTATCCTGTGATACGTTATGACACGGGGCCCAATTTTGGGGGTTTTGCATAATTCTCTTCAATTTTCTCCTGTAGCAAATTATTTTAGTTGTATTATGATGTTTATGATATGTGCGTATGGGTAATATGGTGTATTGGTAGTTTTGGCATCACAATTGAGAACGTATCGTGAGTATCCTAACAATACACCCTAGGTGTTTGTTATATTGTTCATTAGGTACTAATTTTGTGTGTATATATATATATATATATATATATATATATATATATATATATATATATATACTTATATGGCATGTATGTTATAGTTGTGTTTGGTTTACTATTATCAAGAGAAGGAAGGAGGCAGTGAGGTGGAATGGGTTAGTTGCAAAGAGATTTAGGTAGGAGGGGATAGAGTATTAGAGGGTTGTGAGTGTCAGTGAGGGTCTTGGGTGTTCAGGGGAGAGCTCGAATAGTAGGACTGAGCAATAACAATAGCATTCAGCAACATGTGCTTAGCAGCAATGCAAGAAGGTTGCAATATGAAGATGAAAGGAATAGGGTAAGGTGGCACTTAGTTTTGGTGTGGGGGGGAGGGGTTACATTGTGCTAGAGTAGTTGTGAGGGGGTCAGGTTTTACATAATAGCAGCAGCAATTGTAGTAAGTGCAGCAGCAACAGTATCAGCATTTACCAGCAAACCAAGGGGGCTCGGGCACGGTTAGTTATGTGCAGTGTGTGTATTAAGGGTGTGGTAAAACATGGAGAGTGTGCACTCAATATTGGAAGAAGTCGGCCGTAAAGGAAGATGGGCCTAAAAATTTATATAGGCGATCTTCGGACGACTTGGAGGTATATTACAATGTCTTGCTTTGACATCCATGGATACATAAGAACAAGATTGTATATTCCACCCTGCACCAATGCTTTAAGTATATAGACAGCCAAGGAGAAGTCAAGACAGATTTTTCTGACATCAACTCATTCAAGGGTATCGAAGCATATTGCTCCGATTATATCCTCTACACACAAGAGTATATGGAAGAAGAGGCTATAAAGATGATGATGAGGCTGAGAGTACTCCGAGCAAGGAACCTCTCATGATCCGAGTTAAAGAGCATATTACTCATCAAAATCCTTTGGTGCCCCTTGTCATTAACCGCCATAAGATAATACGCGAAGAGAAAACCAAAGAACCGTTGGTGATAAATCTCACTAAGCAGGTGGAGCGTCTGTTTGTTATCAACCACAGTTGTAACAAGCAGCTTGCTCCAACAAGTTAGCCTTTAGTTATCTATCTCACCAAGCCTCTTGTTAAGGTTGAACCTTCTGTTGATTTTGTAGAGGAAGAAAAATCTTGTACTTTATGAATAAAGATGACGCTCATTCGTACTACATTAATGTTGATCCCATTGATAGAGAATTTTTAGAAGACATGTATGCTTATGAGCCTTTATCCATACCAGTGGCATCACCATTTCGAATAGGTACATCATATAGTTCATGTGATGGCACCTGCTTGACATGACAAAGAATATCAGATACTCTTTGGCAAGGCCAAGATAAGAGGATCATGCAGACCTATGACTCAGAATACGATAGTAGGAAAATGTAACTCTACCGCTACAGTTGACCAGCCAAAAACATCATTCAGAAGATGGCTACAATTTGAAGTCTGGCAAAGGATTCAACTATGGAAAGGGTCGATGAAACCCTATACATTATTTTTCTCTAAAAGGCAAGCCTGAAACCTATTAGCAGAAAACACATAATGGATTAGGTTATGTCACTGTAAAACCCCTAATTCTAAAAACAGTATTAACTTTTTTTATTTTTATTATTAATTATTTAATTAAATTATAGTAATTAGTAGCTAATTAGAGGAAATAATATTTATTTAATTTTTATTTTAGGTGTTTGTGCATTTAGGGGATTTATGGAGCAATTATACGCATTGACCTTGTTTATGAGACCACCCCATTATCATGAAGCATTATTAGGTTTCATTGGCCGTGACACAGTTGTTACACGAGTGTGAGTCTCATATAGATCACGGACTGCGTGACAGTTCTGGCCTCTTGTACGTTTGAGCCGTGCGTTAGGGATAACTGCTGATAGAAACTTTGCATGCTAGAGGACTTAGCAGTTATTAGTAGTCTATGGACATATCCTATTGTAGTACGGTAGTCCAATCCTTGTCCTTATTTGATTGCAGGGTTGGGCTATTATACTAAAGATAGGCTATGAACCAAATCGTGTCATGGATGTGACATGCTTAGAGTATGGGGTGGGAAGAACAACAAGTACGGTATTTGGGCTCCTTTGCACTTTTCTTTTATGTAACCCATATGCTCCGCCGGAGATACGCGGTCGTGATGACCCCTATACTACTTGGCGGCCTCTGTCGTTCAAAAGACGACATGCTTTGTAGGCCCCTGATTCTCCGAGAGAATTATGCCAATCCCATTTTATAGCCAGATAGCCCACTTGTTAGAAAGTTGTTCTCAAACTGCATTCACATAGATGGTTAGGCGACCCATTGAATATTTATTTCAGTACTTTATTGTCATGCTTCTATATATCTTGTTATGTCCCTCTGAGGACCTGGTCCCTTTCCAGGTGTAGTTGTTCACGAGTACTCGTAGGAGCGCAGATTCAGACTGGTTACTTATCTTTCGAGGAGGCTTTCTCTTCGAGCCCCGTAATTGTTAGTTGATATTCTTATATTGTGTTTGTTGTGTTGAACTTATATATTCGAGTTGGTAGTAGATTTGTTTACATCCAACTATCATCTTTAGATACTTTGTATTGAGATCTAGTTTCATAGGTATTGGTTATTATTTATATATGATTTTCTGTGGATGAGATTTAGACTATACCCTGTGACTTGTGACATATGTACCACTTGTGGATTATTGTTCATAATACAGCGTACACGTGTATTATGGTTTCCATATATTAGAGTTGCCATATACATGCGGCTGGCATGTTTACGTGTCCTAGTCCTACGTATTTTGGGACTGGGGCATGACAGCCACTCCTCCGATTACTCCTGAAAGCTCGGAGTCGGATGAGATAACACCTTCGAACTCTTTCGAATCGTCATTATGGGATTCTGATGGAATCATAGGCGAAGTGTTCAAACATGCTCTTTCTATCAACATGGTGTCTACTGACTCAATTTAGAAAGATGACCAATCTCTAGAATCCTTCGAGAATGATCCGTAGGCACAATGGATAGATTCATAATGGGTGCTACGGTTTGAGGAACGAGAACTGCCTATAAAAGATAAAATTATTCAAGTCAATGTCGGAGATCATTCTTCCTCGAAACCAATCTTTATTAGCAAAAGTCTCTCTGATAAAGATAAAGAAACACTCATACAACTTATAAGGGAGTATATCGATGTCTTTGCCTGGAGCTATAAGGATATGCCTGATCTAGATCCCAAGATAGCCACACACAAGCTCACTATCCTTTCTAACGCTAAACCGGTAAAACAACAACAGTGGCGATTCTGCTCAGATGTGATGGACGCAATCGAAGCTGAAATTAAGAAGTTGATAGCATACGGCTTTGTTCAGAAAGAATAACATCCTAACTGGGTAGCTAATGTAGTCCCAGTCATAAAAAAAATAGGAAGATCCGTGTCTGCATAGATTATCGGAATCTAAACTCGTCTTGTCCAAAAGACGAGTTTCCTTTCCCCATCACAGATGTCATGATTGACAATACCTGCAGCTTTGAGCGTATGTCATTCATGGATGAATTTTTGAGATCTAATCAAATCAAAATATTTTTCGATGACGAAAAGCACGCCTCATTCCGAATACCATTAGGAGTATATTTCTATACAGTTATGCATTTTAGTTTAAAGAATGTGGGAGCAATATATCAAAGAGTCATGAACACTATCTTCCGTGAGCATCTGAGGCAGACAGTGGAATGCTATGTTGACAACATTGCAGTTAAGAGTCATCTTAAATATGATCACCTTCAAGATTTAAAGACGATGTTTGAATTGATGTGTCAACAGTGGCTCAAGATGAATCTGACCAAGTCTTTCCTGGGAGTCTCCAGTGGCAAGTTTTTCGAATTTGTTATAACTTCCAAGGGTATCCATCTTGACCCTGATAAGGTAAAGACCATCCTTGAAATGCATTCTCCACGTAAGCTCAAAAAACTTCGTGGATTACAAGGTCACTTGGTGTACATTAGAAGATTCATCTCGAACCCCTCCGGCAGGTGCCTGCCATTCACCCAACTCATGAAGAAGGGAGTAACGTTCGTATGGAATGAAGCATGTCAGCGAGCATTCGATGTCACCAAATGATACCTTACAAACCCGCCAGTTCTTGTGGCCCTAATTATGGGAAGATCATTCTTGTTGTATGTTCGAGCAATGGATCATTCCCTAGGTGCTCCACTTGCCCAAAAAATCAATGAAGGCCATGAACAGGATATCTATTATCTCAGTCGTATGATGGTGGGTGCTGAGCACAGATATAATCCTATGAAAAAAGAATTCCTTGCTCTGGTATTTGTTATCCAAATGACTTGTCACTATGTGACCAGTTAGACAATCCACGTCATATCCAGAGTGAATCTCCTCCGGGTATTGATGACTAAACCCAGTACGCTCAATTCTTGCCTGGCCACATGGACAATGTTGCTATCTTCGTATGACATGGTATTGTTTGCCATTTAATATCAAAACGAGAACTGAGAGAACTAGATTTGATTAACAAACTAAGAGAGTACAAAGAAGAGTCCTAGGAGACAATCTAAGTACAAATTTATTTTTTGGGGCGGACGATGGAGGGTTAGGAGTGTAGCAACTCTCTTTACTCCATGGACGATCTGATGCAGAAGCTCTTCTCTCTCCCTTGAGTGTTGACTCGTAGATAGCCAGCCAGCCCTTTGTCCGGGGGGTAGTACCATGTTATTTATAGTTGTTCTGTGGCCGCATGAATTTTGGTCGCCTGGAAGGCGGGGTTTGCCACGTGTACCCTCTCAACGGAAGGGTGCTACAGCTATGCACGGAAATCTGAGTTTCGCTGCTACGTGAACATTTGTTGTGATTTTATTATTTGCTGAGTATCTTGACGGTTCTTAACTGTTGTAGGAACGACTTGGTCAAATATACACATGGCCGCTATTTGGTTGGAAAGGATCACTCAGTTGTAACAGCAAGACTTGGTCTACGTAGAATCTGGAACACATATGGGAAAAGACGCATGGGACACACGGAGTCTGCAACGCACGGGGCCAGAGATGCATGGACCACATGAAGTCTGGAACGCATGGGCTAGAGTCGCATGGGACGTATGGAGTCTTGGACGCATGGACCAGAGACGCATGGACCACATGGAGTCTGGGGTGCATGGGCCAGAGCCACATGGAATCTTTTTATCGTATTGTCCAGTGGCTCTGCACCATCCTTGGGACTTCTGCCTCTTAGTGTGTTCTCGTCCTTCGAGGCGATCAGGAAAATACTTTCTGTCAGGATTCTCTGTCAGGTGCCATCTTTGTTGTCAGGATGTCATGTGAGGTCTACCTACGGTAAGTTGTTAGGATGCTTATTTGGACCACGTAGGTGTCCCTTTTCTGGGCTGCATGGTGTCTATGCGGTCTATCATCTGTTGAGTTTTATTTGGGAGCGCATGGACATCGGTCACATGGATGCATATTTTTTATGCTTCTACGGGTATATGTTCCACAAAAAATAATAAAAGGCCAAGCATTGACAGATTTTCTAGTAGCTCATCCAGTACCAAAAATCTCACAGTTATATGACGACATTCCAAATGAAGTATTGGAGTCTAATATGACAATGGGAGACGACACTTGGCAATTATTCTTTGATGGTGCATCAAGAATAGGACCTAAGGAAAATATCGTTGTAGGAGTTGGCATAGTAATAGTCTCTCCATACAAGCTATTGATACATCATGCATATTCCCTCGGAGTACCTTGCTCTAATAAAGTAGCAAAATACAATGTTCTACTCATTGGCCTTCAGTTAGCCAAACAATTAGATGTGCAATACCGAAGCCTTCAAAGACTCTAAGTTGATCGTCAATCAAGTTAGAGGGGAGTATAAAATTCGGCATAAAGATTTTATTCCCTACCATCAGGCTATAATTGAGTTAGTTTCAACTTTCAATAGATTTTTATCGAACATGTGCCTCGGTTACAGAACATGAAAACGGATGCTCTCACCAGTTTAGCAGCTTCACTTGCTGTTCCTCTGAAAAGATTATATTCGGTCACAGTGATTGGTCGAGAGTTATTTTGTGCCAAGAATGTCTGCAAATTGAACACAACTTTGCCATAAAGTTAACTCCTAACGATGAAGATTGGAGATATCCTTCCATTGACTATGTAACCTATGGGATTCTTCTAGATGATTCGAAAGAAGCTACCTTTGTTAAAAGAAGCTCGCTTCGGTTCTATTATGATGCCTCATCTAAGACATTATATCGTCGTTCATACGACGGACTCTTATTGCGATGTCTCTCCCACATTGAAGCAACGTAAGTGCTGCGTGAAGCTCACGATGGTACTTATAGGGCACATCAGTCAGGTCCTAAGTTGTAGGACCACCTCAGGAGGATGGATTATTACTGGCCTACCATGGATGCAGATGCCATGGATTATGCTCATAAATACAGAGCCTATCAAATTCTTGTCGACTTTATACACCATCCATCGGAGTTCCTACATCCTACAGCTGCATCTTAGCCTTTTGGAGCATGGGGAATGGATATCATTGGTCCTATCAGCCCACCTTCTTCCAGAGATTATCGGTTTATCCTTACAATAACCAATTATTTTTCCAAATGGGTGGAGGCAATACCACTCATCGAAGTAAAGACATCCAATGTGATCAGCTTTGTCAAACACTATATCATTTATCGTTTCGATATTTCTCTAAAGATAATTCATGACAATGGACCATAATTTGCCAGTCAAGCATTTTATCAGTTCTGCGATGAAAATTGGATCCAAAATATACTTTCTACAGCCTATAATCTGGCAGTCAATGGCTTAGCAGAAGCCTTCAACAAAACCATAATTAAACTCGTCAAGAAGTTTGTCTCGTCCAATTAGCGTGATTGGATTGAGAAACTTGGAGAATGCTTAAGGGCCTATCGGACAACAGTACAAACTCCTACCAGCAGTATGCCATACTCTATGGTCTATGGGTATGAAGCAACCCTTCCTCTCAAGATCCAAATCCCTTCCTTTAGGATATCACTCTCTAACGAGCTAACCATCGAAAATAATGACCGCTTGCGACTTTAAGAGTTAGAGGCATTGGATGAGAAGCGCTTACAAGCTCAATAGCGTATTGAGCTTTACCAGGCATGTATCTCCAGATTTTTTAACATGAAGGTCAAAGAAAGAATATTCAAGTCGGTAATCTTGTTCTGACGGTCAGAAGTCCAATGATCATGACACACAAAAGCAAAGGGAAGTTCCAAACCAAGTGGGAAGTCCCTTTTGTAGTAGAATTTGTATATTCCAATGGTACATACCTCTTGGCAAAGCCAAATAGAGATTTGTTGACGATGTCGATCAATGGCAAACGCCTTAAAATGTACTATGTCTAGATCAGGCTTATACTTTTTATCCCCAACAGGTCATTTGTGAATACACAGTGTTTGTATTTACTGCATTCTTTCCCCCACAATGTAAATGTATAATATAACATTTATTCTCCAGCAATGTAAATTATGAAATCTATTATTCGTGTCCAGGACTCTTGGATACGTTTTGGGTAATAGGTCCACTTTAAAGTTTTCTTTCATAGTGCGTTTAGAGAAATGCCCTCACTAACATTCCTTCCCAACAAATCTCGTGTAACTCTTTCTTATCTCGAACTATTACCTGTATTCAAGAGTCTTGAATCTATTATAATTAATGGGTCCCCAAAATTCTCCAGTATAATAAAATTTGCTAAAGAAAACAGTCGAGTTTATATCACCTCTGGATTGTTTTCTTCCACAGAGTTGTAATCTATCACGTCCATATTACCTCTGATAGTATTTTACCTCCAAACTTGTTACCTATACTTAGTACAAGTACGATATGGGAAACGAGTCTACCAAATTATTCTTGCAGAATGATATTTACCCATGTCCATATCACCTCTGAGAAAATATATTTAATGGGGTTTCGATCGAAAAGCTTATCACGATCATATCACCTCTGATAGTATTTCACATTCAAACTTGCTACCCATACTCAGTACAAGTACGTCATGGGTACCAAGTCTACCTGAAATATTATTCGACATATTTTCTCTCTAAAGGAGTTACATGCTATTAATTTTAATAAATTTTCTCATGTCAGACATATAAAGCAAAGTTTGACAAAAAGTTAAAGGAGATTTTTCATTAAACATTTAAATCATGATTACATATGATGAAAATCTATTACATCTAGATTTTTATTCTAAAATTCTGATTACATATGATAAAAATCTATCACAGAGCCATCCCCATCTCTTTGCTCCTCAGTGCAAACCTCAATACATGAAAAAGAATCCATACTTATGGATAACAAGGGAGGTTGCAACACAGAGCTGGGCCTGCATAAATTTGTTTAAAATATATACAAGCCCCATCTTCCATGAGGATGTACTGCTAGTAGAAGTCACGGTTGGGATTCCAATCCCAACCCTGTAATCAATACAACGGCCATATTTGAGGAGTGATCAAGGTGAGCTAGGTTTGAAGACAACGAATGATCTTCAAGGTAATATGTATGTTCACCACGAACAATGAAACTTATGGTATCTTTCCATGCTCCATCGTAAAAGAAGCAGGCTATTGTTATCCCTGCGTGAAAAGGCACGTTATCAGCATTCGACTAAAGAAAAAAAAGATACGTGCTTATGGAGGAAAGGTGCACACACTCATCTAGTTTGTCAAAACTCAGAAAGTGCGCAGACAGTCTCTTTTTCGCACTAAAAGAGGAAAAGTGCGCAAGCTCCCTGAATTCATCAAAACTCAAAAAGTGTGCAGACAATCTATTTTTCACTCTAAAAGAGGAAAAGTCTGTGAACTTTCCGAATTTATTAAATGTCACGCCCCAATCTCCTGCAAGCTCAATAGTCCCTGCTGAACGTGAAATCACCACGTTGCAGCTCTCCCGCGGGACAATCGTTCTCATCGGGACGTGATGCCGTACGAGCCTGGAGTTGGGCTCGTACAAGGCGATATTGTTAAATACCAAAGTTATCATCGAAACAACCAAGTTACAGCGGAAGCCAATTTGTGTACCAAGCACACATCAGAGTAATACGCAGCGAAGCTCTCGATAGGGTCCAAATGAAATGCCCCAAAGGCAATGCCACAAAGGCGATGCCACGGAGACGATGAAATACTCTTGCTCTTTTCTCTAGCCCACAAAGGTACTTACAGTTCATACATCTTGTCCCGTATATCCAAGCAGCGCCATTACGCCTGCGTACCTGAAATATTGCCCACAAACATGGGTCAGTACACAGCCGTACTGGTGAGCGGGGTAACCCACTCGTCTAAGCCGACACTAAGTAAAAATAGTGAATGCACACAGTTATATGGTGATCTTTCTAATTGAATCCTAGATTTGTTTCATGGCATATGAATGACATGTTAAGGAAAGCTGTAAAGCAGTTTAAGCATGCAAACATTCAACTCAAACCAAACGACAAGCAGTTATATATATTCAGCCCGAAGGTAACTAGCACGCAACCCGTCTTACTCAATGCCATCGCTTGCATGATAACATATCGAACCATCAGTCTCGCCTCAATATCCATTCTCAACCAAAGTTTATATTCCAATCTCAAGTGCACACTCTTACCGAGGCAAGGTGGCCGCGCCTATACGAAAGCCAAACCAACAAAAGAAAAGCAAGCCATCACTTATACTATATGAAGTCACTGGCTAAAAGCCACGAAGGACATTGATCGGACCAAGATCAATAGGGCAATCCTACCCGATCCAAGGATGGGCAGCTACTCCCTCCTGGTGGTATCGGACTACCAGCATTGCGTCTAATCGTGCGATGCCATTATTTCCTCCATGGTGGAACGGTCCCGGTGCCTCTTTCCGTTCTAGGAAACCAAACCCTGTGCCACACAGGTTGTCCGTGACAATACAGACACAGTAGGTATGACGAGAGGATCGAAACATTCTCGCCCCACCAAGCGATCCTAGACTCGTTCAACCGATATCCAACCGAAATATCCATAACCATTCTTCCAACATATCCAACCAAGGAATCCAAATCTCGACCTCAATATATAGCCCAAGGCACCAAAATATCAAGTGTTTCATAGGCACAATGCCTCTTCTCAACACAGAGTTATAAATTGGTGCAACACCCATGCTCTAAGAAATCCCTTGGTACAATACCGTTTTAGTGGCACAATGCCTCATTCGAGGCACGATGCCCCATCAAGCGGCACAACACCCTCGCCGATGCAGTTGTTCGGTTTCGAACCATAACTGCTCGCTTTGCAAGACAAAGCGACCAAGTGATGCTCGCGCACGAATGCACGTTCGCTCGCCCGAATTCCCGATATTCCCAATATTTTCGATTGCCTCATTGTATCATTCCAACTTGTATAATTCCAACCGTCCAAGCATAATTCCAATTATCCAACCGACTGCCTCAAATGTATAATCCAACTATCGTTCCAACTATCCAATGCGTAAATTATTTCAAGCCACAATCCTACCAAGCCAACGACGTACACTCTATACACGCCTCAGTGTAGTGAATCCCAATATTTCAGCCCAAGTGTTCAAGTCCTTTACGTGTTTTCCATATTATTAGGCATGAAGGAGTAGAGGAGAAGGGAAAGAGCCCACTCACAATGTTTGATCCCGTTAGGCATCCTGTCCTGCCGATACGGCCAATCCCTTGAACCTGTGGTCCGATGCAAGCGCGATCTACTCAACTGGTATGACCGTGCGAGCAGGCCGTACTCTCCAAATTATCCGACCGATTGGACTAAGGAAGACAGCATTATCGCTCCCATCCAGCTATTCTGTACTATTCTGAACGAACACCTGATTTCTATCGAACCCGCTAGCCATCTGTACATTGAAACCAACTCGATTAATCCTTCTTCCTAAAATCCAATATTTCAAATGTAACCAGCATTTGATTTATTCAATCCGACTCAGCGTAACGCTCCGAGCGGCTGTGGGGCGTTACATAATATACCACTTAAAATAAGGTTCGTCCACGAACCATGCTGGTACTCATTCCTATCACATACCACAATCCAATTCCAATATCTGCTCTAGGCGACTCACATATTCACGATCCTGACTCCGCATCTCGTTCTGCTGAACGCTCGTACAAATTCTCGAATTCTCACATCCTCCTTGCAGCTCAATACGAATTCTTTGTATCGCTTAGTTTTGGTTCGTACACATATTTAAGGCGTCCCTAAAATACATGCATTTCAGCCGAGCTTTGCGATAGCAAATTTGAACAAGTTACAAGGGTATCTTTATGTTCGAGACATCCATTTGCTTTGCTCCTAATTGAACCAAATCACGATTTCCATTCCAACACATTCGATTGAGCACTATTCTCAATTATGAAAATTTTCCATTGACTCAATCCGTTCGTGTTCCAACTCAATCCATCCAACTTTTTCTGAAATCAGTACTAGCAACATCTCCAAATATTATCTCGTGCACCGAACGATCATCACAATTGATACTACCCAAGCTAGGCGACTTACCCAAATATCAACTTTGCTTAGATCAGCTCAGTCCAATACATTTCCTGCCATCTCAGATATCTCACTGGGTGATCATCTATATTGAGGTTCGTGTGATCCACGAAGATCTCGTCGCCACGCCAAAGGGATAGTGTCACCACGATTTCAACGTGGACACACTCGTCACAATTCTTAGGTTACGCATGGAATAGTTCTTCGCGCTGCTTCCACTGCCTCGAAGCATTAGGATATCACCTTTGCCTTCCGAACGAGCACGCTTCCCAGACTAAGTTTCGAGACATCTTGTAAATCTGAGACACGTCTGTCCCTTCCAGTATTCGCAAGGATTTGATCTGAACGAGCCGCTACTTTAACTTCACGAGCTAGTTTTACAGTCGTCAATTCATATGAATGCTATTCCCTTCCAGGGCACGATGAGTCAGAGGCGATGCCATCGATAAAAAATCTATGACTCTGAATCTCATCAGTTGACTAGGCTACTCCTACCATCGCTTCGATCTTCCGGCTGTATCTTCAGCTGAAGACTATCCCAAGGGTCTCTCAAATCCAACACTCAGTTAATAAGCCAAATTTCATTGCTCACATCTGCCCTCGATGCATTCCCAAATACGCCGCCTCAAGGGTTGTTCTATGGGTCTACCATATTCAATCTCTGATCTGGCGGGCAAGGTCGCTTAGGGTCAGCTGTCCCGAAGCTACGCTCGATAATTGTAAGTCATCACGATGGACAGTTACTATAAACCATGCTATATCTCATCTGCAAATTCGAATCAAAATTCCAATAATTCCATCCGAGCGAACTTCCGAATCTGAGCACCGCGCTCGTTGAAACCGTCCTCCATCAATCCGTCGTTCTGCCCTGAATCTATCAAATTTCCAAATTGTATGTTCGATTCTCGCACTACAAATTGCAATGATTCTCAAAACTCAAGACTTGCTCAATTTTATATCCGTTTGCCACGTCCCACAATGCACGTCCAACTTACTCGAGCAGCACAGTGATTTGTTCCGACGTTGCTCCCACATTTAGCTATCTTCAAAAGTCTGTCCGCCACATCTTTGCCTTCCGTTGTTGCCACAATCCGTCTACGTCTTCCGGAGAATCTGTCTACCATCGTTGCACCATCTTGCCCAAAATTTCACTTCCGCTAAACCTGAGTCGACTTCTCGAGCAGCAATATCCAAAATCTCCAAGTTTGTGTGAATCCATCGCATTGTCCCTCCAAACTAAATCGTGTTTCATTGCTCAACCAACAGCTCAAATGTGTTGCCCAAAATCATAGTTTGTGCTCGTTATCCTTCAATTCACCCATCGCTCGTTCAAGCGTATCCCAACTGTTTGTTCCGATCCCGTCCATCTCTTAAGCCAAACGATACTTCCATTTGCATCAGTCCGTTCTCGATATGCTCAACTCAATATTTGCTTGCTCCATTTTTATTCTTTCCAACTCAGCCGATTGCACCAACCAACTTGTATTCCCGTTACCCGAGTCTGTTCAGAAAATTCTCATTGATGTCCAACAAAGTATTCCAATACCTTGCTCACAATATGGTATCCCATATACCACTCCGAATCAAGTCGCTACTCGCATTACGATTTCTTGCACGAATCCAAGATCCGTTCGAACCATCCCTTATGTATGATCATGCCTTTCCCAATTCAAGTTTGACACAAAACTCAGGCAATGCTTGAATTATCCAACTACTTCTCAAACCGTTCGATACTTTCGCAACACAAGCAATCCCGTGCATCAAGCTCTCTTCCGAATAATCCAACCCAATATCCAATGGTTCTACACATTTGTTGTACGAGCAACTCGTGCAACTATCCTGATATTTTCGAGCCAAACTCAAACATGCCCAACCGATGCGCCACAGCCAAAATTTTAACTTCTATCCAACACAGTCGCTAGACGAGCAACTCGTGCAACGATTCATTCTCATCGAATATTTCTACTCAAAATATGCCGCATAGCCAAATCTCGTTAGCCAACCAACTGATCCATTGAGGCAATCAGAAACTCCCTGAACGAAAAGCCAAGCCAACCCAACGAAAGCCCACAACTTGTTGCACAATTGCAACAACGCCAACCAACTTGCTGCACGAATGCAACAACGCCTAACGAGGCTAAGCAATCCTACGAAAACCAACCAAGGCAACGCAACCAAGAATAAAATGCAGCCACAACCAGCAATATATAGACTTATTGTATGAAACATCCAATGCGGCATCGAGTAGAGTCAAGAGCCAAACGACACGCGAAAGCTATTTTAGAGTTTGTGATGAAGCGAAGGACCAAGTCCGAAGAAATGAACCGAGTGCTCTGATACCAATATGTCACACCCCAATCTCCCGCAAGCTCAATAGTCCCTGCTGAACGTGAAATCACCATGTTATAGCTCTCCCGCGGGACAATCGTTCTCATCGGGACATGATGCCGTACGAGCCTGGAGTTGCGCTCGTACAAGGCGATGTTGTTAAACACCAAATTTATCATTAAAACAACCAAGTTACAGTGGAAGCCAATTTGTGTACCAAGCACACATCAGAGTAATACGCAGCGAAGCTCTCGATAGGGTCCAAATGAAATGCCCCGAAGGCAATGCCACAAAGGCGATGCCACGGAGACGATGAAATACTCTTGCTCTTTTCTCTAGCCCACAAAGGTACTTACAGTTCATACATCTTGTCCCGTATATCCAAGCAGCGCCACTACGCCTGCGTACCTGAAATATTGCCCACAAACGTGGGTCAGTACACAGTCGTACTGGTGAGCGGGGTAACCCACTCGTCTAAGCCGACACTAAGTAAAAATAGTGAATGCACACAGTTATATGGTGATCTTTCTAGTTGAATCCTAGATTCATTTCATGACATATGAATGACATGTTAAGGAAAGCTGTAAAGCAGTTTAAGCATGCAAATATTCAACTCAAACCAAACGACAAGCAGTTATATATATTCAGCCTGAAGGTAACTAGCACGCAACCCGTCTTACTCAATGCCATCGCTTGCATGATAACATATCGAACCATCAGTCTCGCCTCAATATCCATCCTCAACCAAAGTTTATATTCCAATCTCAAGTGCACACTCTTGCCGAGGCAAGGTGGCCGCGCCTACACGAAAGCCAAACCAACAAAAGAAAATCAAGCCATCACTTATACTATATGAAGTCACTGGCTAAAAGCCACGAAGGACATTGATCGAACCAAGATCAATAGGGCAATCCTACCCGATCCAGGGATGGGCAGCTACTCCCTCCTGGTGGTATCGGACTACCAGCACTGCGTCTAATCGCGCGATGCCATTGTTTCCTCCATGGTGGAACGGTCCCGGTGCCTCTTCCCGTTCTAGAAAACCAAACCCTGTGCCACACAGGTTGTCCGTGACAATGCAGACACAGTAGGTATGACGAGAGGATCGAAACATTCTTGCCCCACCAAGCGATCCTAGACTCGTTCAACCGATATCCAACCGAAATATTCATAACCATTCTTCCAACATATCCAACCAAGGAATCCAAATCTCGACCTCAATATATAGCCCAAGGCACCAAAATATCAAGTGTTTCATAGGCACAAAGCCTCTTCTCAACACAGAGTTATAAATTGGTGCAACACCCATGCTCTAAGAAATCCCATGGCACAATATCGTTTAAGTGGCACAATGCCTCATTCGAGGCACGATGCCCCATCAAGCGGCACAACACCCTCGCCGATGCAGTTGTTCGGTTTCGAACCACAACTGCTCGCTTTGCAAGACAACGCGACCAAGTGATGCTCGCGTACGGATGCACGTTCGCTCGCCCGAATTCCCGATATTCCTAATATTTTTGATTGCCTCATTGTATCATTCCAACTTGTATAATTCCAACCGTCCAAGCATAATCCCAATTATCCAACCGACTGCCTCAAATGTATAATCCAATTATCGCTCCAACTATCCAACGCGTAAATTATTTCAAGCCACAATCCTACCAAGCCAACGACGTACACTCTATGCACGCCTCAGTGTAGTGAATCCCAATATTTTAGCCCAAGTGTTCAAGCCTTTTACGTGTTTTCCATATTATTAGGCATGAAGGAGTAGAGGAGAAGGGAAAGAGCCCACTCACAATGTTTGATCCCGTTAGGCATCATGTCCTGCCGATACGGCCAATCCCTTGAACCTGTGGTCCGATGCAAGCGCGATCTACTCAACTGGTATGATCCTGTGAGCAGGCCGTGCTCTCCAAATCATCCGACCGATCGGACTAAGAAAGACGGCATTATCGCTCCCATCCAGCTATTCAGTACTGTTCTGAATGAACACCTGATTTCTATCGAACCCGCTAGCCATCTGCACATTGAAACCAACTCGATTAATCCTTCTTCCTAAAATCCAACATTTCAAATGTAACCAGCATTTGATTTATTCAATCCGACTCGGCGTAACGCTCCGAGCGGTTGCGGGGCGTTACATTAAAAACTCAGAAAGTATGCCATGAAGTTAATTCCACTCTGAAAGAAGGAAATATACATGTGCATCATGTTTGTGCTCATAAAATTTTATATACTATCTACTGTTTACATTGGCTAAAAAGAAAACAAGAAGAAAGGAAGAGAAAAAGATTAGCAGCAATGTAGTATCCTCATCTCACCCATTGAAGGAGGGCGTCTCCTCTTACGACTGCTCGAATGCCTGCGGTGATTTGTCGCGATTGTCATTTTCTTCTTAGACTTGATCCGAAAGATAGTCGTGCTCAATCTCACGATAAGAAGGAAAATATTTGAGGAGTTCTAATGGGGGCTCTCTTTCTATTTATATAGGCAAAGAGACGTTCTGAATTCTAAACAGTTCTTGAAAGTAACGTCGCATGCAATGCCTTGAAGACCGCATCAAATCAGGGATCGAGTCAAAATTACATTTAAGGCCACTTAGCCACGTCAGCAATCTGTTAAAATTTTGCCAGAATGTGCGCACAAAATATGAACTACTTTTTATGCTTCTAGTTCAAAGTATTTCAAATTTATTTTAAAAATTTAAAAACTTTAAAGGGGGTCTTCTAGAAGCATAAAAAGTATGCCTCCAAAGAATATGAGACTCAAAGGAAGTGGCATACTTTCTCACAAAACATGCTCAACAGAGGAGTGGCACACTTTCTTAAAGAATAGAGCGGAGGCGCACTTTCTAGACATTCAGCCAACTCCACAAAAAGAGGCGTACAATCTTCATGTCTTCCCCCTACATTTAATGCAATGGACTGACAGCTGACTTACGTGGAAAGCGAGAAGATCATAGCCATTATTACAGAAGATCTCTGACACACAGATCCAGATTATCATTTAGTGGACAGTCTGACCTAACTCTAACAGAGTACGCCAGTATGGCTATCTCTTCAAGAGCACGTCGGTGTGCTAAACTCCCTCAGAGAATGCCTGTAAGCTATCTCTATCATAGTACACTAGCCTATTGTCTCCAAACTTCACAAAAATGTGCCAGTATTGCTGAACTTCTTCAATAGTGCACCTATGATCCTAACTGACAGTGAGCAGTTAAGATTACGTGTCTTCAATACAATGATCCTTGCAGAATGTGTACATAAAGTTGCTACCACTACCCGAGCTTTCCTCTTATAGGGAGCCACATGTCAAGTTGACAGTAAATTGTGTACCCACTAAGCAGGACGTGGGCTGCAGAACTTTAAATTATACATGCATAATAGCAAATATAGTGCATATTGCTCATTTGTGCGCACAGCCTCATAACCGTTTCAAGTGTTATAAATACAGGATCAGTACATCCTATATACACACACAGACAAAGCGAGAAGGACAGAAGCTCTACGTGCCAATGTTGCCAAGGCTTTCTTGTTGTCAAATTCTCCAAGTGTTCGAGTGTTCTTGCATCTCGTCTTTGTGTCGAATAGTCCAAAGAGTAAAGTGATCGATTGCAGATCAGATCTTCATAGCTATACTTTCCTAGAATCTTATATATATATATATATATATATATATATATATATATATATATATATATATATATATATATATATATACACTAGCCGTCTAGCCTACATGTTAAGACGTGGGTCTTCTGTGGTGAAGGTCACAAGATCTAATCCTACTCCCTTCTCGTGGGTGCCTATGCATTAAGGATAGGGCATATAAAGTACATATAAAGTACATATAAATAAATAAATAAATAAATTATTATTATTATTATTATTATTATATATATATATATATATATATATATATATATATATATATATATATATATATATATATAGTGGTTAGCTGGAGAGGTTTTGGGTTCATATACATATATACCTGTAGGCTAGATGCGATATGAAGTACGAATCGGGCCGGACCAACGGGCTAAAATTCAAACTCAAGCCAAACTCGTTATATTATTGGGCCTGATCGGATCAGCATGTTGATCGGATCCGGGCCGGGCAGCCAGGGTTTAACCGTGTCAGGACTGTAGGCAACTTTAGAGGGGGTGAATAGAGTAGAAAACACAATATAGCATTAAATCAATGCTAATGACTAATTAATAAATTAGAAAGTAAATAATCAGAGTATAAGAAGTTAGAAACACAAACACCATGATGTGTCCTGGTATCCTTCGTGGAAGGCAGTCCAGTCCCAAAAACTCTTATCTGGATTTAATTTACTATTGAATAATAGCATATACCACGAGCTTTGATCCGAAGAGTCTGTCGACTTCTTACAACCACTTGCTTTGATCCGAAGGGCACGCCGACTTTAAACACTTGAATGAAAGTAACTTGGAAACCAAACTTTATAATGCTAGCAGACTTCTAATCGGAACAGCGTTGGCACTATAAGGCTGAGGAGTTAATCTTAGAAATGTGAAGGTTGAGTAGCTCTAAATAGGCAAGTGAATGAATGAGTGAATAAGAATGGATGATGCAATGTCTATTTATAGTAGTTCTAGTGACCGAATTCGGCTAGAATTCAACGTCCTAACGTTCATAAATTCGAACGTTGGAGTCCTGATCTTCAGGATGAACGTTGGAGTAAAATATTGGAAATTTGCTCAACATGGACCAAATTCGGCCCGAGTTCGGCTTGAGTTTGGACCGAGTTTGGTTGGCCTATTCCAGAATTGTTTTGGTCTGAGTCAGGTTTATTTTTGTGAACAAGGGTTTGGTTTAGGCTGAGGTTTGTGCTCCCTAGTGCCAACACGACCCGATGTACATTTTTTCCTATTCAAGAAATAAAGAATACATAATAAATATAAAAATTACAATAACCATTATCCTGATACGTAACCATCTATTTTATGTTTAATCTTCTGGTCTTCATGTGTTGTGTTTGTTATACCAAGTCATGTCGAGACGTGGTTAGTCGAATGTCAAAATCAGGTTGATCAATTGACTGTTGTACCAACAATCTCTTCCATTTTGATATTTGACAAACCATGACCGATATACAAAGTTACCAAACTCTGGTACAAATGACGAAGCTCCCCCAAAACTTGTAAGTCTTGACTTATGCATGGTATCATATCATCGGTTCATTATTGTGAGTTTGTGAGTATCGGTACATTATTTTCTTCCCCTTTGTTAAAGCATCAATATTGGTATGGCTCCTTCGTAACCAAGTAGACATTAGAAACATAAGAGTGAAAGAAAACAAGCATATACATTCACAATAATATTATGATCATCATATGAAAGCATAAGTAGAGAAAATATGAATATTTGAACCATAAAGGGCCATATAACTATAAAATGCCAAAATAACCATTACCGTAGAAGTGTACCACTGAGTTCGGTTGGTTTAAAGTAGGGAAGAGAAAGTAACTTGAAAAGAGGGTTTAAGTAATTAAAATAAGGTTCATCCCATTACTGTTCTGGGTACCCAGGGCACCGAATTCAGGTTCCAAAATGTAGCTTGTAGGTCCTGTGACAAATTGACAGAACTTGTCCTAATTTTTGGTTCTTTAGCTTTACATAGACCAATTTAGGACTAAGTTTAGTCAACTTTGACCAGAATCATATATGCTCATACAACATCGGAATCCAGAATCCCCAATTCACAACAAATAAAATTGAATCGATCCTTATCTAGGGGTTTAGTAAAGATATTAGCTAATTGATGTTCAGTGTCAATGAAATACAAACATATATCTCCGTGTAATTGATGATCTCATAAGAAATGATGTCTAATCTCAATGTGCTTATTGCATGAGTGACATATACGATTTTTTATGAGATTAATAGCATAAACCCACTGACCCAATTTTAATGTATACTTACCTTAGTGAGAAATTATGGATCAATTTAGAATTATTTTAGATTAATTAACTAGATTTATAAATTCATCTATTTATATTATTCCCTCGTTGCACCTTGACATTTCTTAATTATTTAGAGCAATGCACTAGCATTTGTCTTCCAACAAATTTTACATCCTTGACCTATTCAAGCCGATCTTCAATCCTGACCTTTGTGTCACTCGTAAATGCACTCTTGTGCTTCATTTTAATTTTACAATATTCGTGCATATTTTCTAATTTTTAAATCTAAATAAATCCAACTTTGCATCCTTGCCCGTTCCAATCGAAATTGGAGACACAACCTTGACCCTTTTCTCACAACCAAATTTATGACAATAATCTATTTCGAGTCAACTACGTCCATGACACTTGCGTCCCATCCAATCCAAATCCTATGCACTTCCAATTAATTAAAGAACACCATTGACACTAATTTTAACTAATTTGGTGCAATGACTCAACCTAACCCAAGACTAGACCCAACACCAACCCAAAACCCCGCTCACACCCTCATGGTTCATACAAAACATCACACGCCAATTTTCTCCACTACAACATACCAAACATGGCATTTTTTCACATCGAATCTACTTTTTTCTCTTTGTGCAAGTCCTAAACTATTAGGGACTTTTGTGCAAATAACTAGCAATGTGTCCACCTCCTATTGGTTGGAGCAAATGAAGAAAATCCACTTTGTCATGCTTGACCGGTTCTAAACTCTCCCTTCCTCACTTTTTATGGTACTAAGCATCATCATCATTTCTTCTTTAATCCTAGCCTTCCATTCAAACCACAACATATCCCAACCACTCAATTCCTTCATGACCACACACACATCCCTAGAAATACCTAGGAGCCGGCCCTAATTCCAATGCTATCTCTCCCTCATCATTTGTTACATCTTCTTCCTCTTCACTCCTCCTTCCTACATCACCCTCACCACCATAGCTCACCACCACTACCACCTATATCACCCTCACCACCACAGCTCACTACCACCACCACCTACATCACCCCCTCGGGTGAAGCTCCGTCGACATCACCACCGCCAACCACCATCACCTCCGCCAGCCTCACCTCCATGACCACCACCATTGCTACCAACTCCGACCACCATCACCACCATTAACCACTATCACCACCATTAACCACCATCACCACCCCCAACTCCGACCACCACCCTCTCCTTCACCAAACCCCCGACCACCACCACTGCCACCAACTCGGACCACCATCACCACCATTAACCACCATCACCACCCCCAACTCCGACCATCACCCTCTCTTTCACCAAACCCCTGACCACCACCACCATCAACCAACCCGACCTCCACCTCCACCGAGTTTCCCCTCCTGGACCTCCCAGGCCGGCGGCCACTGCTGTCATGGCCATTGCTGCAACCGCTGTTGTTGCTAATGCTGTTGTTAAAGCTGTTGCTACTGTTGCGTTTTGCTACTGCGGTTGTTGTGCTCGACGCCCCGCTGACAGTCGACCACCGTCGACCCTCCCACAAGGCACCCCCGATGCTCCGGCGACTCCCCCCCCCTTGGCGACTCCAACCGCCACGACCCTCGTCAGCCACTGCACGGACGATACGAGTACACTCCATGACCATGAACACCCAAACCCAAGTCAAAATTGATGTTCAACCACCTATTTTTGTGAGGCGATTACTACTCCGTCTCTCGACCATTTTCCAAACCATCTTTGCTGATATAATCTCTATCTAACCCTCTTTTATCACCTTCAAATAGTTGTTTTAAGCTCGTATTAGATTGATAGTTATTTAAGCTCCAAATCAAAGAAAAACGGTTTTTAAAAATATTAAAATTCCCCGTTACGGAGTTGGTTCCGTCAAACTAGACAACCACATCGCATATCGATTGTACCGAAAGGTGTGTACGGTATTTTTCAATGTATGGGCTTTCACGAAACTCGATACGGATGTGTGTGCGTGCCGAAATCAACCCATATTCGTCAAAAATCTTTCGTATCGACATTTTGCAAATTATCCAATTATTTTGTGCACGCTTGTCGTATCGTGACGAAACTGACGCCATTGGACTCACGACGTTTGACTTATCATGTGACCCAAGTTTTGCCTGATTTTGAGATAATGACCGCATCGCTGTTTCGTGGGCCCCACGATCCGTTCCAACAGGCATTTTGTGATCGGCTCATCGAAATCCAAATTTGGACATATCATTGAGTTTGTATCGTAGTTTAGATTTTCTTTGACTTATAATATGCTATTTTTAGGGACCTTTGCTCCTGGCATATTTTTAGGTGCAAGGCGGGCCCACTTGTAAACCCCGTGTTGACTAGAAACTGTATTTTTGTCCCTGTGTCCAAATCGGACGTCTGAATATGCTTTTCTGAGTATCTCACTCATTATGGGACTGTTGGTGATATTTATGACAGCATCTGGGGGTATCTACTCTAGTTTCCATCTTGCGTTGCTACTTCTTTGGCGAGTTCGTGTTCTAATCTTAGCCTGGCTTCCAGGCAAGTATACCTTGCCTTGTTGTACTGTTTAAATTCAGTTAATATTATATATTGTACTCTAAATACTATATAACTGTGCGCGTCCAAAAATGACTCAGATGCAGTCGACGAAGGCGTCGACGTTAGGACTTGTGTTTGACCTAGTGTCTAGTGGACGCACCTAAAGTTGAGGAGTTATCATTATGACTCCTTGGGCCTTGTCACGTATCATTGCACGTCACAAAGTGAGTTCATGTAGGGACGCGAGCTTCATACTTGACTGGCCATCGGTGTGAGCAGCACGTGCGATGGTATTTAGCTTAGTTGTATATTTATTTAGTGACTTACATTATAGTACAAGATGTCTATGTCGTATTCGTGACTTGTACATTGGAATTGGGCGGGGAGGACGACTAGTAGGCATATGGGACACCTGCCTCCTTTATGCAGATACCGTATTCTTCAGAACGATACGGACGTATATATTTATGCAGATACCACGTTCTTCGGAGTTTTGGACGTTACATGTGCAGATACCGCATTCTTCGGAGCGTTGGATGTTACTTGTGCCGATACCACGCTCTTCGGAGTGTTGGACATTATGTCTACACATGTCCATACGTACCAAGGTTGTCCTTAAATTATATTCATATAGATGGATAGTTTACCCTAATTTTGCTTTACTCAGTATTTACATTATGGCATGTACTATTTGTATTTTGTTACGTCCCTCTGAGGACCTGGTTCCCTTCTAGGTTATTTGAGCATGTTGCATGATACTTGATCAAGTGGAGTGTTGGACATCATTGCAGGTATCTTTACATCTTTTAGCCATTACAGTCATGTACTACTTTCCATTTTTGATTCTGTGTTATAGCCTAGTGTTTATAGATCTATATTATTCCTTTGGCCTATTCGAATGGATGTATTATTTGGCTGCAGACTAATGATACGTATCGTTCCCTCTTGAGATTTATTTACCATGGATTGAGGTTTAGTTTAGTTGTTGGATATTAGAAATAGATATTTAGCTGGATCACTTAACCTTGGACAGCATAAGTGCACTTTGTCGGGCCCATTAAATTGGAAAGCCCTATGGAGTCGTACCAGCTGGCCATTGCCACGTGTCTGGTCCCATACATTTTAGGATCACAAAAAATAGGTATGTCTTTAAAGAACATATGATAGTCTTCTAGGATTTGTTTCATCCACAAAATTTATGCACAACAACGACCAATAACTATGTATTCAACTTCGGTAGTTGAAAGAGCAACATAATTTTGCTTTTTACTAAACTAGGAGATAACTTTTACCAGAAAATGACACATGCCGCTGGTGCTTTTATGATTGACCTTGCATCCCGCAAAATCAGCATCCGAATAACCGACTAGGTCAAAGGACGTGGTCTTGGGATATCAGAGGCCTACTGTTAAAGTCCCTAAGGTATTGGAAGATACACTTAATGGTACACCTATTTGATTCCTTGTGATTAGCTTGAAATCTAGCACATAGGCAAACGTTAAACATGATATCTGGTCGACTAGTAGTTAAGTATAGTAAACTACCAATCTTACCTTCATACTTATGCATATCAACGGATTTGCCCTTTTCATCTTGATCAAGCTTTGTTGATAATGTCATTGGAGTGTCGATAGGTTTGACATTGTCCATGTCAAAATGTTTTAACAGATCTCGAGTATACTTGGCTTGATTAATGAATGTGCCTTAAGTGCTTTGCTTGATTTGCAGTCCTAGGAAGAAGGTAAGTTCTCCCATCATGCTCATCTCAAATTCACTTTGCATACACTTAGCAAATTCTACACATAGTAGCTTGTTAGTAGAACCAAAAATTATATCATTTATGTAAATTTGCACGGAAGAAGAGTGTCATCATATGATTTAATGAATAGTATCGTGTCAACAATTTTTTTTGAAAACTATTTCAAGAAAAAAAGAACTAATGCGGTCATACCAAGCATGAGGAGCTTGTTTGAGTTCGTAAAGAGCCATACACAATTTGAAACATGGTTAGGGAATTTGAAATCTTCAAAGCCGGGAGGTTATTCAACATAGACTTCTTCTTTGATAAAATTATTTAAGAAAGCAGTTTTCACATCCATTTGAATAGTTTAAATTTATGAAAACTTACAAACGCATAAAGCATATGAATGGACGCAAGTCTAGCAACAGGAGCATAAGTATCGTCATAGTAGCCTTGAGCTATGAGATGTACTTTATTACGTGTAACTTGTATATCCTCACTAAGTTTATTTTGGAAATTCCATTTGGTACCAATAATCGGATAATCATTAGGTATAGGAATAAGTTTTCAAACTTGATTTCTTTCAAATTGGTTGAATTCCTCTTACATAACAGAAATCTAAAATTCATCAGTGAAAGCTTCTTTAATATTTTTAGGCTCTATTTGCGAAATAAAAGCAACATTTGCAATAATATTTCTACTAGTAGAGCGAGTGCTTACTCCCTTTCATACATCACCTATAATCAACTCCTCTGGATGATCGGTAGTGAATTATAGCTTCATAGGCAAACTTTTCAGATAGTTTGTACCAGTTGTTGCATCTTCAGGAGTTGTCACCTTGTTGGATGTTGTTCTGACATCTTCAACATCACTATCACTTGATACTTGACTGTTTAGTCATCAAAAGTGACATTAATAGATTCTTCAATAACTAAAAAACGCTTATTGAAAACCCGAAAACCTTTACTCTTGGATGCATAAACAAGAAATATTTCTTCATCAGCTTTTGAATCAAATTTATCCAAATTATCCTTGGTATTCAATATAAAACATATGCAAACAAAAACTTTAAAATAACCAATAGAAGGAACTCTTCCAAACCAAAGTTAATAGGGAGTCTTCTTCGATATAGGTCGAATAAGAACACTATTCAAAATATGGCATATTATATTGACATCATCTACCCAAAACTATTTTGAAAGATTAAACTGATTTAACATGACTATAGCCATATCGCCAAGAGTTCTATTCTTTTGCTCCACAACTCCATTTTGTTGAGAAGTTCTAGGAGAAGAAAATTCATGTGAAAAGCCATTTGAATCACAAAAGTTTTTGAAATCTAAATTTTTGAATTTGCCCCCATGATCACTTCGAATGCAAGTAATTATGAAGCATTTTTTATTTTGTATCTTTTTGCAAAATATCACAAATTCAGAAAATGCTTCACTTTTATTCACAAGAAAGAAAACCCAAGTATAACGTAAAAAATTATCAACAAGCACAAAAGCATATAATTTACCGTCAAGACTGGCGACTCTAGTAGGTCCAAATAAATCCATGTGTAAGAGCTGAAGATGTCTAGAAGTACTTACAGCATTGATGGATTTAAAAGAGGATTTGGTTTGCATGTTCTTTTCACAATCAGCACAAACCATGTCATTTAAAAAAAAAACTGGTAAACCTCTTACCAACTTCGTTGATGATAATCTTACAGTAGTATCCATTTACATGTCCTAATCTCATGTGCCATAACTAACTTTCGTCTTTGTTGCATAAAGGCATTTGCCTGCATTGTTAGTATCTTCTGATAGATAGAAAATATATATATTATCTTCTCTAACACCTTCATAGATAACCTTACTACTTGATCTATCGTAAATTGAACATTTATTTTTCACAAAATTAATGCCATAATCGTTGTCAGCCAGATGACTATTGCTTAGTAGGTTATGTTTTAGTTATGTTACTAAATAGACATTCTTTATTATAGGATAAGGAGAGATACCAACATCACTGTTACATATTATTACCCTTTCAAGTTATTTTTGAAGGAGACGTATCATTCTTTCTTTATCGATAGCATTGCAAATAAGGTAGCATCAATAGTCATGTGTCGTGAGCAACCGCTATCAATGATCCACTTGCTTCTAGCATGAGAGGGTTGGTCTACCTATAACACAAGTTAAAGATGTAACCTTTGATACCCATTTCTTTGAGGGTCATATATTGTTAGTCTTTGGTAACCATCAATAACAATAGACCATAGCACTTCATGGAAGGTAGTCCAGTCCCGGAAACTCTTGTCCGGATTTAATCCACTATTGAATAATAGCATATACTACAAGCTTTGATCCGAAGTGCTCGTCGACTTTTTTACAACTATGTGCTTTGATCCGAAGGGCACGCTGACTTCAAACACTTGAATGAAAGTAACTTGAAAACAAATTTTACAACTCTAGCAGACTTCTAATCGGAATCGCATTAGCACTAGAAGGCTGGGGAGTTGATATTGGGAATAGGAAGGTTGAGTAGCTCTGAATAGGAAAGTGAGTGAATGAGTGAATAAGAATGTAGGATTCAATGCCTATTTATAGTAGTTATGGTGACCGAATTTGGCTAGAAATCGATGTCCAAACGTTCATAAATCCGAACGTTAGAGCCCTGATCTTCAGGATGAACGTTGAAAACTTGGTCAACATGGACCGAATTCAGCCCGAGTTCGGCCTGAGTTCGGCCCGAGTTCGGTTGGCTTGTTCCATAATAGTTTTGGTATGGGTCAGGTTTGTTTTTGTGGACTAGGACTTGGTTTAGGCTGAGGTTTGTGCTCCTTAGTGACAACACGACCCGATGTACATTTTGTCATATACAAGAAACAATATATATAAAAAATATAAAAATTACAATGACCATAGTGCCATATCCTGATACGTAACCATCGAGCTTGTGTTCAATCTTCTGGTCTTCATGTGCTGTGTTCGTTACACCAAGTCATATCGAGACGTGGTTAGTCGAATGTCAAAATCAAGTTGATCAATTGACTTGTTGTGCCAACGAAGACCGGGCCGAATTTTGGATCATCCGACCCATTACCCCTCTAGGCTTTTGGAATGCTGCCACCGATAATTGTTGGGTGGGACCTAGCGAATGTGGATTCGTTGTGCTTTGAAAAACGTGTGCGTGAACATAACCAATCATTGGTGTTTTGAGCTTGATACATAATTAATTTAGGCTATAATTGTTAATTAATATACAAGGTTCCACTTTTCATATGGATTTATAATTGTTATTTAATATAATATTCTATTTTTTTTCTTCCACCTTTTGAGGGATTTGATTTCGAGGGATTTGATTTCTTAGGTTATGAGAAAAAATAATTCCTCCATTTTTTTTTCCATACAAAACAATAGATAATGAATCATTCCCTCCACTTTTTTTCTCCTCTATTTTCCTTCCTCCTACTTTTCTCTCCTACCAAACGCACCCTTAATGATATTAAGATTGTGGATGGTGTCAGAGTTCTGCTTCCTTAGACCAATTAAAATTCGCTCTCCAATAGGAATTTCTAAATTTTGAGTTTTTATCCTATACTATTATTAAATTTCTTTCCCAAAAGTTTTACATAAAAATTACACCCAAAAAATACCCTCCAATAGTTCTTAATTTATATTCCAAGTGGTAGAAAATAAAAGAATCAATTTAATGCTTTAGTTTGAAAGTAGAGTCCAATATTAATTTTTACTAGAGATTAAACCAAAATTATAGAAGATTTTTAATATGTAGAAAATCTTATAGAAAATTTTCATCTTACATCAGCATCACATATCAACGTCACTTTGGATAAAAATTGGGATAGAAAACACAATTTAGAAAATAAAAATTCTAAAAAAAAATTCTACGACAAGAATATGGTAGAAATCACCATTGGAGATGGACTTACTAACTTGGGATTCCTGGGCTCAGCTAGCAGCAAAACGTACAGTAAAACTAAAGAAATTAGAATTATCCAATTAAAAATTTTCATCTTTTCCTGTGTATGCTCTAAAGCTAACAAAAATAGAGAGGGCTGCATAAGAATA
This sequence comes from Iris macrosiphon, assembly GCA_036927795.1. Classification (NCBI taxonomy): domain Eukaryota; kingdom Viridiplantae; phylum Streptophyta; class Magnoliopsida; order Asparagales; family Iridaceae; genus Iris; species Iris macrosiphon. Next base: position 80,817,723 of record JAYESA010000010.1, on the reverse strand, counting down.
CGGAAAACTATCGATATTTTAGTTCATTCTATTTTGCGTTGGTACTACAGAATATTATGGAACTATCCAATTAAAAATCTACTTTTGACTTGCTAACCACCTTATGAGGGTTATTGGTTGCCTTTGATGGACAACACTCACAATAGGAATAGTAAAGAACAAAATGATTCACACAGTACTACACATTAGGGGCCCATTGTTGGATCAACAGAAGGAACCAGGAGAGTTGCTTCCGAGAGGTATGTGATAAACACAGATTATGATGGAACGATAACAAGAGTTGGACAATAAAGCATACAAATGTATCAAATAAGTCAGTCAATTTATTTGTTACTTCTGATGTGAAGCTCTATATAAAAAAAAAGGGTTTTTTAACACGTGGTTAAGGAACATCTATTGTTCCTAATTTGGCATAAGACGCAAAGTAGTATAAAACAATTAATTAAAACTTTGTTCACTTGTTTAAGTATTTTGGTACTATACAAGAGTGTATTCATTATCCAAATGGGTAAAAAATGGGTAGGACAAACAAAAACTAAAAAAAGGAAAATAATGAAAGCAAAGATAATAAAAAGCATTAAATGTTTAAGAGTCATAAGCCTTGTTAGCAATTCGGCAAACGAAAAAAAATTTGGACGGTAAAAATACGAATATAAATCGACACAGTACAAATAAAATATGTTAAATAATTGGATCAAATATTTGTCGAACGAGATACATATAAACAAATTCGATACTAAAAGTTCGACATGTATTTTATTTTTTATTTCTAATAAACAAGCAAACAACTCAACTCATTAAACACAAATTCATAAGTCAACATTTTATCCATCTTACAAAATGATCATTGATGCAAGCAACATGACTGTTGAATTTCTTTCTTGATTAATTAAATAAGTTGTATGTGAAAAAAATTCTTTCAAAAAGATACAAAAAAAAATTGAATATTATACGCATTTTATTCGGGTGATTGCTATCAAGGGTCCTGACAGCACAGCACACGTTAGAAAAACCCATTAAAATTTGCATATATAGTACATATGAAGTAGAGTATTTAAGTACTCCCAAAAAAAAAAAAGAGTGGGGGTGGGGGGTGTGGGGGGTTGAACAATTAATACAGTATGTTTAATATTCACCAGAATTAAAAGTATGTCTATTGAAGTGAAAAAGTACAGTAAAGATGTAGATCCATTCATCAGCATTCAGGTATATGCATACTTTAATTTGAAATTCTGGATATGAATATTGATATGACAGAATCAATAAAAAATACCAAAAACAACATGTCATAAATGAGAACAAGCAAGACGTGACCAAGATGCTACCAGATTGCAGCAAACATTATACCAAGGTAGCATTCAATTAGCAGCTTAAAACACCTGCGTACAAATACTGCCATCAAGTATTTATTTAAGCATAACATCAGCATGAAAACAAGTTGTATCGAGTGTAGAGATTAAAAATTGAACTAGAAAAAGTAGAAGTGAATGCTTGTAAATATCTGAACAAATATAGAGCTTTTGCCCCAGAACAGAACATCTTCTACTTTTGCCCAAGTACAACACATGCTAAACAAGACAACCAAAGGTACAAAATGTCCTAATACTCAGTGAAAATAACCGAGCACCTGACCACCAACGTTTTGCTTGATGGCTTCCTCGTGATCTAGAACACCATTTGGAGTAGTGATCACAACATATCCCCACTGCATAGACAAAAGGGCAAGTCAATAGTTAAACAGTAAGTAAACATAAAACTCTTAGGTTTTTTCAGTCAAATATGTAATCAAGAAGCAAATGCATATTCTATATTGACAAGATTATTAGTTCATTGCCATTAACAATACCAAAGAAAAGTTATATTGGACAATGAAAAATGTTTGGCCTATTAAGCTCAGTTCTGGATACTTAAGAATGTAGAACTAGTTTTTGTAAATCTTTGACAAGCTGTCAAGCACCATATTTCCTCATTGGAGAAAAGTTCACAGAAGAGGCAGTGTTGCAAAGTAGATATGAACATTGAAAAGTATATAGGACAACCAGGAAAGCAATATTGAAAATTACAATGCAAGAACATCAACTAGCAACACAAAATCAGCCGACTTAAAGCTAAGATGCATTCAGTAAAAGATTGGCTGCTATTCAGTAAACAGAACCGCAGGACATCTCTGGCAAGCCTCTACTCAAGGTGAAAAGAAAGTCTTGAAAGTTTGACTGCTGTTCAGTAAACAAAACCGTAGGACATCTTTGGCAAGACTATAATCAAGGTGGAAAGAAAGTTTAAAAGTTTTAAGTACATCAACTTGCCAGAGCTTCATGTTCGCGTGACTTGCATATATGGGAAATCATATTGAAATGTTTCGACATATTGCCATCATGATAACAAATTACTTCCAGATAATCCTAACATACATTATTAATTACTATAAAATAATATTATAAAAAAATGCAATCAAATATATTGGAAGAGGAGATGATTAAGCTCAGTATTTTCAGGGAAAGCGCATCTTAATAGGACGTTCAACACTTCAAGCTTCTTCTCTACTTCTGTGTAATGAGATGAAACAAGAAAAAGCACGAAAAATAATTGTAGTTAACAGGACCCATCATACAAAAAAGGGAACAGACTACAAAAACCCAAGAATAGGCTCACTTACAAAAGAAGAGGAGCTTGAGTGAAGCTTCCTACCATAACCACCACTTGTCTAATGTCAGGTATCCAAGGAGTTAAGGGAATGGTAGGTATGGTATTTGCTTCTTTATCTAATGAAATGGCGTCCGAACTATTCTAAGTCGGCCTTATAAATCCTACTCCGCCAATTATAATTCCAAAACATAAATATCAGTGGATGTATATGTTCTGACTTTTGTGAGCTACAAGAAAAACTCGCATTAATTTTGCACTAAAGAGAGGATCTGGAAGATGTCTCTGGCTACCTTACACTTAATATCGCTGATAAGCTTTTCAAGATTTGGAATACGACCTTTCTCAATACCACATGATCAAGCTTTCTACCCAAAACAGATACTTCTGATTGTTGAACCAAAGTGCAAATCACATTTTGAGCACTTTTGTTTCTCATATGGAGAATGGTACATGACAAAACATGATATAGCTAATATTATTTGCTGGTCACTTTCTCACTCTATTTGAGATTATAAATTATTAAATTAACTTCTAATTAAAGCAGTTTCAGTACCTCAGGCCTCTAATATCCACCGAGTAACTCTTGATCTATGATAAGATGAAAATTAGGGGCAGGCATGCATTTGCAAGGATTATTACCTAACATTTGTATGTAGCTTTCACCCTCGGCGACGATCATCCAAGGAATAGGCTGCTTTTGTATTTATTGTACTTGCTTAATGCACCTAACCTTCAAAAGCTAGTAGTAATAATTTTCAGGTGTTTAGGATCAATCATTCATCGTTGGAGAGATTAAGAAGAATGCTAGTTGATGGTTGAATTGGTAGAGTGCTTATGGAGGTGATTGCTATATACCGTTGAAGTTGAAAGGAAAGTTGTATAAGACAACAATAAGATAGCCATGCATTATGGATCTACTTGTTGGCAATTAAAGAACATGTTCTGGAAATGAGTGTAGCTGAAATGAGAATAAGATGTGGCAATACATTAGAAGATAGGATAAGTAATAAGTGTATTTGTGGGAAGTTGGAAGTGGCACCAATTGAGGATAAAATGCGAGAAATTCTTTTCGAGTGACAGAGACTAGTAGGTGCACTGGCTAAGATGAGAAATAAGATATCAGTCAAATGAGCTACTAGAACTAGGGGTAGGCCTAAATGACTTGGATTGAGGCTGTATTCTGTAAGAAAAGATGTGTTTTTGTTAATATTTCAGTGGACACGGACATTACAGGCCTAAATGACTTCATTGATTTCGGGAGGAAGGCTTTGATGTTATTGTATCGATGTTTATAAGTTTCACTAAAAGAGATGATGATATTGAAAAAAAAAAAAACAGTGTCACAGTGTCACGAGGCTCCCTCTTAAGCATGGGTGTAGGGAGAGTCAAGAGATGATAATATATGATTCAAAATAAATACATTACAGTTGCCAGCAATGAGCAGAAATAACAAATGAGGTACTGATGTTTAATAATATATATATATAAAATATATATTAAAGATAACTAGATGAAATGCCATATAAAAAATATATATTTTTGGATAGTTAAACCCTTAGTGTTTTGTTTAATGCACCAATGTTCACAAGCTTCACTTGCAGAGATGATAATATGATTCAAAGTAAATAGTTTACAGTAACACGCAATGCACAAATGACAAACAAGTAACTAATTTGATCTATACTTATAGATAACTACATGAAATGTCATATTAAAGATATACTCATGGATTTTCAAACCCTTGTATTCATCTAAGCATGATAGCCTTTTACTTTGTTCTTTTTTTTTTTTGAAAATAGTGAGATAAGAATTTAAATGCCTCTATGTTTTATGCAATTCGACAAGGCATTCATTTTCCTGTCTTCTTTGTCATGCAAAAATATAATCAGTTACGACAATATCCAGGAAGTACTTTGATTGACATCACACAGAAGTTCTTAAACTTTTTTCTTATTTGTAGCTTATTAGGATAAACCATATATAAAAAATGACGAAGTAAGTGATCTGAAACAAAAACAAAGATATATATGTTATCATACAACTATTTTCTAGTTTGGAGAGAAGTAGCTTTCCTAAAGTATTGTTGGCTATGTTGCAAGAATACAAATACAACATGCCACAACAAGGGCATGGTGGACTTGGTACAAAATTTTGACATGTCCTAGTTTGTTTTGGAGTGTTCTTGTCGTGCCCTATTCATAATTTCATACCCTACACATATCCGATCATGGACACCAATTTTGGAGTATCCATGCTTCCTAGCTTGCTAGTAACAGAAATATAATTTTTTGATATATAGTTGTGTGAGATAAAAAGAACATAGTGCGCCCATATAAGAATCCTAGTTGTAAAAGGGAGTTGAGGCAAGTTAGTCAGTTTTCAGTATCGAATATGTAAATAAGTTGAGGCAGTAACCAATTTAAGTATAGTGTTTCTCAAACAACATGCAAAAGAAACTAGTGTTATTTTTATACCATTATTTCCAGGTTGGTGCCTGAATTCATTTCCTCCATTCCGCTCTAGTAAGGGTCATAATCACAAGTTCAGTCAGGCATTATTTGGTGAGGTTGAAAAGTTCAGGATTCGGGAAATATTTGGAAAATGTGGTAAAAGTTCAGTAGAGATTCCGTTGAGGGAAAAAAATAGTGTTAAAGAGAATGATAAACTGGGGATCTAGTAAGAAATATGTATAGCTTAAGGGACTAATGTGTGAAAGTCCTATTATAATGTGTATGCTCAGCTGTCTCTCTCATTAACTCATTAACAGCTGACCAAAACAAATTACCAAAAACTACCATTAAATTTGTTCATTAGAAGCAGCTTTCATTTCCAATACGTAATGTTCATCAAAATTGCCCACTAAATGTTTAAACTGAAATTTAAACCTCTGACCAAAGCCAGTGCATTTAAATTTTACAAGGCTTAATTATTCGCAAATAATTTGCGAAATTCGTGTTTTATTTGTGAATTTTAGTGTGTAATTCGCGAAAAAATTTCCCGGATCTGTGATTTATTCGCGTACATGGATTTGCGAACTTAAATGTTTTTCGAATCTGCGATTTATTTGGATAATAAGCACTTAAATACCCTGAATTTTTATTTTGCACTTAAATACCCTAAACTATCAAAATTTTGCACTTAGTCGCTGACCATAAATATGAAAAGACACTTTTGCCCTTCTCCTAATTTTATCATTTTCATCTATTCCTAATCATAACCCTAGCTAGCCATGGCTCCAACCGCCCACCAGGAGCACCCTGCAACCCATCTTGTCCACTGGCCTACCACCCTTTCGCCATGATGTGTCACCCTATCGGCCATTGTTAAGTGTCAAAACATTGTCCATGGCATTTCAATTTTCAACCTTAAAGAATAGATGTTTGAGCAAAAACAACACCACACTATAGAAGGCAAGAGAGTTTCTCTACCTAGAGGAGGGGTCAGGAGAGTTGCATTTGGCTTTGAGCTACTTGAGCTGTAGCAACAGACCATACCAACTTGGGCTCATGAGAGATATAAGTGTGCATTTGGCTTTGAGCTACCTAAGCTGTAGCGAACAGATCTTCCTTTAGCTTAATTCATCATTTCCCACTTCTTTGTGCTCACCAAGGGTCTGGTTAAGTATAACATGTGGATCAACAGAAATTTTCTCCACAAAATATCATCTACACTTCTTCCACTTCTTTTTCCTTATGATCTCTAAATCATTGAATTTGGACTTGCAATCTCCATTAAATGGAGAAAAGAGTTACATCAGTGGGTTCAAATGGGAACACTTCACATGAATTCCACCAGCTGTAGACCTCCCTCCTGGCCAGAGCCCCATAAGACTGCTGGTCGTTTAACCCATATTCCTCTTGTCGGCTCGCCGCGACCCATCACAGTGTGCACCCTGCCAAGAGCGACCTGCCCCCTGTTGGCTGCAACCTACCGTGCTGGTCAAACCCAACCCAGTCCCAAACAACCCCTCGCATGAGCAGCGTACAACAGTCCTCCGTCTTTGTCTCCAACATATGAAAAGGATAGGTAAATGTAATTTTATTTTAAAAGTATTTTTTTTTCTTTTTTAGGGGCAAAAAGTCCAATATAGTCGCATGTTTTGCATGTGACCAACAAGTCGGATGGGAGATTAATGGAGGGTAGTAACTTGCTTAAGTGTGATAGTTCATGGTACTTAATGCCTACAAAAATAGTTCAAGGTATTTAAGTGCAAAAGTAGGTATAGTTCAAGGTATTTATGTGCAATTTAGCCAAGAACCTAAAGACAAGATGACACTTTAATTGATAATTGGGAACTGTTCGAAATAATCAGCATAGTTACCAAAGGGGTCAATAATACATCATGCAAATAAATAATAAGCTAATTAGATATGAGAAGTCCACAAATTGAAAGACTATGAGAAACCTTATATGGAATAATATCTTTTAAAACCTTAAAAAATAACTAGGAGATTGAGATAAGGCAGAAAGTCATGGTACAAAAAAAGTATTAAAGATGAAGCGAAACCTAAATTAATATTAGGAACTCTTAAGGAATAATCAGTTGGGTATATTACCAAAACATAAAGTAATCAAAATATGAAATAGGCCTAAACTCAAAATATTAAATTTTTAAGAGATAATTTCCACTTGAGAAAACCAATTTCAATTATAGACATCACTTGACATAACATGGCATTCAAATCCAGAAAACATAATTCATATTCAACGCAGGTTATATTATTAGGAAACAAGTTAACTACGAATTAAGAGATAATTATACTATGCACCCAAAGCTTTAGAAATAAAACTACCTTGAACTAAAGTATCTAAAACATAAATGTGCACGGCAAAATCCTATGATTTGTGGAGACAACACGTGTGCCACACTTTGACATAGCATGGGGTGCCCAACACAGAAATTCAGCCAACCAAACCCTGAGAAATTAAGAAATCAAGGAGAATAGAGGAAGATGAATATGAGACATCTTTCTCTACAACACACAGTGAGGTCTCTATCGCACAGGTTTTTTTTCATATCTTTCTCTTCATCGACACTGCCCACTCTTCGAATAGGCGAAACAACCAATCTTTAATAGGTTTAGGTGTGTTAGAGTTATTTTTATTTTGTTATTTATCTTATGAGGGCATAATAGTAATTGTCGGTGTATTGCATATCAATATAAATAGACATGAGATGCAACATAGGGTTTCATGTTCTTGTAATCTCTTTTCTCATATGATCTCTTCTTCTACTTTTCTCCTTTTCTCATTTCCATCTCCAAACTTCACTTGGTATCAGAACATCTTTTGAAAGTACTGTACATCATATCCACGACAGGGTCAATCGAACTCGACCGTGAGTTCGACAGGGGTTCGAAGGTGGTACCCCTGATTGCAGGGTTCGGGACGACATTCCCCGAAAAAAATTAATTGTTTTTCGTCTACTTTTTATGATTCGTCGTTCGTCGTTCACGGTTCGTTTATGAGATCTAGGATTTCTACATATCTCTGTTGGTTGTTCGTCGTCAGTTGTGGTTCGTTGTGAGATCTAGGGTTTCAGAGATCTCGTCTTTCTGTTGCATCTGTAAGTATGGTGGAAACCGAATCTTCTAGCGAGGTTAATAATACTAGTGGTGGTGGTAGCGGAGGTGGTTCTCCTTTTACTATTATTCATAATGATGAATTGAAAAAATCGATTACAGCCGTGAAACTCAATGGTGCAAACTACCTTGTCTGGTCCAAGTCTATCAAAGTGGTGTTGAGGGCGAAGAAGCTGAAGTTTTTGACGAAAGAACTCCCCGCCTGAAACGTCCGCTGAGTATGAAGATTGGATGAGTGCAGATGCATACGTTATGTCGTGGTTGTGGCATAGTATGGAGCCGCACATCGTTGCTAATGTTCAGTGGTGTGAATCCACCAAACAGATTTGGGCATCTCTGGAAGAATCATATTCGCAGAAACGGAACGTTAGCCGTATCTATGAGTTGTACGAGTTATTGTTTAATACAAAGCAAAATATGAGGCATGTGAATGAATATCTTGCTCCAAAGAAGACTTTGTGGGAGGAACTGCTACAATATCATCATGTTACTACTGATTTGAAAAAAGCTCAGCGACAGAATGAAGAGTTTCATGTTTCACTTATCCTAGCCGGCTTGGATCCTACGCTCGAACCTTATAAAGCTCAGATCCTTGCTAGAGAACAGTTACCTACGGTGGCAGATACTTTCTTCCGTCTCAATCATTCATTTCTAGGACAGTTCTGTGGTGTCGAGTACTGACTCTTCAGTCCTAGTTTCTAGCAAGATTCAAAGTATCAGTATCGGAATCGGTATCAGACCATTCCTATGAGTATCGGAATCGACGGTATCGGTAGTATCGACAGTTTCGAATCGAAGTATCAAATTTGTTGGTATCGGAGAGCAAACAACTATTAATAAATTATTAACATTTTAGAAAATATATTTTATACATTTATGCATAATTTAAAGTGTTTGCAGTGTTGTTTCTTAGTATTTTTGAAATTGAATGAAATAGTAGTCACCCTTGTCGATTGATTTATATGCGATAGATAAGTTTTTCTCTTTTATATGCTTTTACAACCTTACTATGCTTTTACACCCTTGTTAATTGATCTTTTTAATTCAATTTTCTTTGCCGAATTGATAGAAAAAGAGACCTCTAATATCGGTATCGATCAGTATCGGGTATCGGTCGGTATCAGATCGGGACATGCCAAACTGTATCGGTATCGGCCATATCGTATCGATATCGGCCGATACTTCAAACTATGGTTTCTAGTGCTGCTAGTCGTGGTTTCAAACTATGGTTTCTAGTGCTGCTAGTCGTGGTGGTGAATGTGATAGTAGACGTGGCAGTAGAGATGGTGGTCGTAGTTTTGGTCGAGGATGAGGCCGTGGTGGTAGAGACAATAGTCATGGAGGTGGCCGTGGCAGGGTCGCGGTAGTGGTGGTGGCCGTGGTCAACCACGGAAGTGTAACTATTGTGGATTGCTCGGTCATATCGAATACTATTGTTGGGAGAAGTAGGACAAACCAGAATATGCACATCAAGTGCATGATGAAAATATGTAATCCCAGGTCACCACTTCTACTCCCAGAGATGATACTTATGGCTTCAATCAAACTTCAATATCCGATACTTCATCTCCATTTGAACAGATCCTCCAGAAGTTGAACGCGCTTGCTAGTACCACCTCCCAACCTACTGCAACCATGGCACATATAGGTAATCATGCTTTTGTGGCAACTCAGTCACCATCTACCTCTTGGGTCATCGACTCGGGAGCAAGTTCTCACATGTCTGGTATAACCTCTCTTTCATAATCGTAGTCCTATGAAAGATAATATTATCTTGGTTGATGGGTCTACTCGTTATGTGCTTGAAAAATGTGTCATTCACCTTACTCAATCACTATCATTATTTGATTTATTATATGTGCCTAATTTTCTATTTAATTTGTTATCTGTGAGCCAGTTAACCAAATCTTTTCAATGTTCTGTGACATTTTCTCCCAATTCGTGTATTTTTCAGGACCTCGGAACGAAGAAGATGATTGGTTCAAGGACATGAAAAAGATGGACTGTATTACTTGGATCTACCTGGAAAGACTTTCACTTTTGTTTCTACTTCTTCGTTAAAGTGGCATTATCGTTTGAGACATCCGTCTTTGGCTAAGTTGTGTCAAGTTGTTCCTAGTTTGTGTCATATTTCTAGTCTTGAATATGAGGCTTGTCATTTAGGCAAGCATTGTCACGCCCCGATCCCGAAAGGGTCTTTCGTCCTCGCCGGATCCTTTACGGAACCGATTCGTCCTCGCTAGGGGCGTGATGCCGTGCGAGCCTGGGGTTGCGCTCGCACAAGGCAAGAACTTGCAGTTTTTAGGAACCCATTTTGAAATACAAATTATAAAACACATTCACAGAGATTTGAACACAAATGCGGAAGAAACATGCTTTTTCATTGAATATTCAGAGTAATTTACATAGAGTTTACATTGATGCGCCTTCTCGGCTATTGAATTGCATTACAAAAGATAACTCAAAATGCAGGGCGCGCTCCGTCAGATAGTCCACGTCGTTTGCACATTACGCCCTTGTATAGATTTAAGTCCATGCCTCCAAAATGAACCGACTCCAGCTATACTTCAAAATAGAGGTGCTCCTAACGCCTCCTCGCTATGCTCTAGCGTTGCACCGTCTGAGTGCCTGAAATAGTTGCCCACAACGTGGGTCAGTACTCAACTTGTACTGGTGAGCGGGATGAACCCACTCGACTAAATCGACACTAGCTTGTTAGGGGCGAGCATGCATTAAGATAGCTTCTATAAGGAAGCAAGTGAAATCAATTCATGTCAGTTGCATGTTTTGATAGGAATGAATATAGCATTGAATCCAACCAGTACACCGATTGCTTACTCAATCGATGCACGCCTTCCCTGAAACGTAAACACAAGTATACTTACCATCTGCACAAGACAATAAGTTAGCATGCGTTCTATTCTATGCGGTCATTGGTGTGATCGACACCTTAGGGACATATTTCAAGCTTAGCGGCGCGCCCTATCAGCCCGGGTAGCAAGCCCTGCTGGAGGTCCCGCTATGCATCGTGACGAGCACGAATCAAATATTTCCCTCCGGATCGATACGGTTCCAGTGCCCCGGAAAGCCATTTCGAGGAAATGCCAAACCCTGTGCACAAGTTGTCCCAGACCATGCAAATGCATGAAATAATTCATATTACATACAATGCATCGAATTAAACAGAAGAAGTTAAGCAGCAACATATATATATCTCATGCAACAGTTCATATTTTCTCAAGCGGTATTCCGATTCAGTTATCCCATAAGTCCAAACTCTATCCAAGGCACCAGGCCGCCACCAACAACCAACTCTTCCTTATAAACAAGCTCAAATTATAAGGTGTGCAAGCATATGATAAATTTAGTCTACAAATCCCATGTTCCTTTCTTAGTGGCTGGCATGCCTGTGGCTAAGGATTTCCTAGGCGTCCAACCGGGCATCATCGAGTGAACGATTGAAACTTAGAGATGTTGGCATGAAGAAGTAGGAAAGAAGGGACCAAACCACTCACTGGTTAAGGGAAAGAGACTGAAACTAGGAATCCTGCTAGCGACGATCAAACGTCAGTTACGCGAACCTGAAACAGCACAAGCACCGAGTTAGAAATCTTGCCTATCCTTCCTTGCCGAACTCCCCAAAACCTTAAGTTCCAAACGATAAAACCAGCAGCGAAAACCAAGCAAATCGAAAGCAACAACAAATCCAAAACCTCAAAACGGCAATCAAGAAAACCAAGCAACCACAATACGAAAACTATTGGACTCGTTTCAATAGAGCCTTTCCATGAGTTGGAAAGGATCATCGCATTTCGTCCGTGGCAAGAAGATGCCGAGATCTAAGTTATGACTCAGACGGACTAGCCACAAGCCCAATTACATAGTGCTCGTCCCGGTCGGATCGGGATTTGAGGCACTACATAATATACCACTAAAAAAAAGTTTCGACCCGAAACTTAAGAACAAGGCCTACCTCCGACTCGAAGAACAATGAAGGATACTTCTCCTTCATCTCCGATTCGACTTCCCAGGTTGATTCCCCAACAGTATGGTTCTGCCACAGCACGCGAACCAAGGACATCGTACGGTTGCGAAGTACTTTTTCCTTACGATCCAGGATCTGCGCCGGCTCCTCTGAGTATGACAAATCCGTGCGCAATTCTAGCTGTTCGAAGCTAACTACATGACTCGAGTCATGCACATACTTCCGCAGTTGAGAAACGTGGAATACGTCGTGCACTCCAGCCAAGGCGGGAGGTAGTGCAACTCGGTATGCCACAGCTGCCACCCGTTCTAGTATTTCAAAGGGGCCGACAAACCTGGGACTCAGCTTGCCCTTCACGCCGAAACGCATTACTCCACGCATCGGCGTCACTTTCAAGAAGACATGATCCCCGACTATGAACTCCAAGGGCCTACGATGAGTATCGGCATAGCTTTTCTGTCGGCTCTGCGCAGTGCGGAGTCTTTCCCGAATCAAGAAAACTTTCTCGACTGCCTGCTCCACCAGCTCTGGCCCGAGTACCTGCTGCTCGCTGACTTCGTCCCAACAGATTGGAGATCGACACTTGCGCCCATAGAGTGCTTCGTACGGTGCCATCTGGATGCTCGATTGGTAGCTGTTGTTGTACGCAAACTCCGCCAACGGAAGGTGCGTGTCCCAACTAGTCTTTAAATCGATCGCACACAGCCGTAACATATCTTCAAGTATCTGATTTGTCCTCTCTGTTTGGCCATCAGTCTGGGGGTGGTATGTGGTACTGAACTGTAGTTTGGTTCCCAAAGCAGACTGTAGGCTAGTCCAGAAAAGAGATAAGAAACGTCCGTCATGGTCAGAGACGATAGAAGCAGGCACCCCGTGTAATCGAACAATCTCGTCTATGTAGATCTGTGCTAACCGATCGACGCTCCACGCAACTTTTATAGGCAGAAAGTGGGCTGATTTGGTCAAACGATCAACTATGACCCAAATCGAATCATGCCCCGTGGCGTCTTCGGAAATCCCACAATGAAATCCATAGTGATGTCCCATTTCCACTCGGGAATAGCGAGGTTCTGCATCTCCCCGCCAGGCCTCTGATGTTCAGCTTTTACCTGTTGGCAGGCCATGCACTGTGACACAAAGGTCGCCACATCCCGCTTCATACCTTGCCACCAGAAGGTACCGCGTAAGTCCTTGTACATCTTAGTGCTCCCCGGATGCAAAGAATACTTCGTGTAGTGCGCTTCCGTCATAATTTCCCTTCGGAGTTCAGGGTCGCTCGGGACGCATAGCCTTCCTTTCATTTGTAAGGCCCTATCTTCGCCTGCCACAAAGTCAGACGTCTTCCCCGCCGAGATCAATCCGCGTACTTTCGCTAGGAACTGATCGCCCTCCTGAGCTGACTTGATTCTATCCCGTAAACTCGGTTCAAGATGGAGTGGTGCCAGCTGCACGCCTTGATGCCGAACTCGAAGCTCGATGCCCATCGCCTCAAGATCTCGAAGTAAACGGTTGTTTATAGATAACGAGCCCACGTGCTTTCGACTCAGAGCATCAACAACGACGTTTCCCTTGCCCGGAGTATACGCGATCGTTAGATCATAGTCCTTAATAAGTTCTAGCCAACGCCGCTGCCGGAGGTTCAATTCCCGTTGGGTGAATAGATACTTGAGGCTCTTGTGATCTGTGAAGATTTTGCAAGCAACACCATAAAGATAATGCCTCCACAACTTCAATGCAAATACAATCGCCGCCAATTCCAAATCGTGTGTCGGGTAGTTTTTCTCGTGCGGCTTCAGTTGCCTGGAGGCGTACGATATTACCTTGTCCCGTTGCATGAGTACACATCTCAATCCGAGTCCTGAAGCGTCACTGTATATCTGAAACTCCTCTACCCCATCCGGAAGTGCAAGAATCGGAGCTGAAACAAGACGCCGCTTCAGTTCACTAAAGCTGGCTTCGCATTCTTCACTCCAGTTGTATACAATCCCTTTCTGAGTAAGGCGAGTCAAAGGCGAGGCCAGTTTAGAGAAATCTTTCACGAACCTACGGTAGTATCCTGCTAGGCCGAGAAAGCTTCGAATTTCGTTGGCTGACGTAGATTGTTTCCAGTCCACCACCGCCTCTATTTTCTTCGGGTCTACGGCGACGCCTTCTGCCGAGACGACATGTCCAAGGAACGCCACGCTGTTCAACCAGAACTCGCACTTGCTGAGCTTAGCGAACAACTTATGTTCTCGTAGTGTCTGCAACACGATCTTCAGGTGTTCCTTGTGTTCCGCCTCGTTCTTGGAATATATCAGAATGTCGTCGATGAACACGACGACAAACTTGTCTACGTACGGCCGAAATACGCGGTTCATCAGATCCATGAAAGCTGCAGGGGCGTTCGTTAAGCCGAACAACATCACGAGAAACTCATAGTGTCCGTAACGGGTTCTGAACGCAGATTTTTGAATATCTTCTGGTCTGATTTTCAACTGGTGATACCCTGACCTGAGATCAACTTTAGAGAAAACTATTGCACCTTGCAGTTGATCAAATAAGTCATCTATCCTTGGCAAAGGGTACTGATTTCGAACGGTCGCCTTATTTAATTCTCGGTAGTCAATACACAGCCGTATGGATCCATCTTTCTTTTTCACGAACAGTACCGGAGCACCCCACGGAGAAACGCTTGGACGTATGTATCCTCGGTCCAACAGATCTTGTAACTGAACATTAAGTTCTTTCAGCTCTACTGGGGCCATTCGATAAGGTGCCTTCGATATCGGTCGCGCATCCGGAAATGTGTCGATGCTGAATTCGATCTCACGATCAGAAGGCATTCCAGGCAGCTCGTCCGAGAACACGTCGAGGAAATCTGCTATAACATCAGCCTGAGCTGCATTTGCACTTTCCTGCCGGGTGTCTCGAACTGAAGCTAAGTACCCTTCACAACCCGAATGCAGCATACGCCTAGCCGAAATTGCTGATATCACCATTGCCGTCTTCGGTGCAGCGCTGCACGAATAGTAGAAGTCTGCCTCGCCGGGTAGACGAAATACGACTCGCTTCTCCGCGCACTCGATTGTTGCATGGCAAGCACCCAACCAGTCCATCCCGAGAATAATATCGTAATCATTAATGTCTAGTACAATGACATCTACGGAAAGCTTCCTCCCTCCGATGCAAATATAACCATCCCTACAGATCGCACGGGCGGGCATGTCGACTCCCGAAGGTGTGCTTACGCAAAGATTCATAGTTAAGGGAGTAGAAGCTAATTTATGCTCAACAGTAAAATCAGCAGATATAAAACTATGCGTAGCACCTGAATCAAATAAGACTCTAGCGGGCAATTCTCTGAAAAGTAATGTACCTGTCACGACCGTTTCAGAGACAGATGCCTCATCCCGAGTCAATGCATAGACTCGGCCTTGAGCACCCTGACGTTGCGGGTTTACTGGCACAGCATTGGCATCACTTGCTGGAGGCCCTTTATTCTGATTATTCCCGTTGTTCTGATTCGGCTTACCCTCTCGACAGTTAAATTGTTTATGGCCCAGACGACCACATTTGAAACATCCAGTAACCCGACATTCGTTTACTCGATGCCCTGCTTTGCCGCACCTGGTGCAGTTCGGTGCCTGAGTCTGACCCCTGTTATCCGACGTGTGCTGACGCTTATGTGCTCCAGACCCTCCCGTTTCCTGAGGTCGTTTGTTGTTGTTGGTACGGGGGGGTTGCACTTCTGCCTTTGGGGGACAACGCCCAAAGATCCGCTCGCTGCCCAGGGCTGCTTCGTAGCATTCCCTGTAGGTTTGACATTTCTGATTGATGACGTCCCTACGCAACTCATCATTCAAACCTTTTTGAAAGCGATAGCACCACGTCTGCTGGTTAGGCAGGAAGTGCCCCGCAAACTTGGCCAGCTTAGCGAACACAGAATCATAATCATCTACTGACAAACTTCCTTGGACCAGATTGTTGAAGTCGTCTTCCTTTTGTTGACGCACGGCCCTGGGAATGTATTGTTCAATGAAGGCTGATTTGAACATTTTCCAAGTTATTTTGCAGTTGGGATTGGCATCGTAAATCCCTTGCTTCGTTGTCTCACACCAATCATGCGCACGCAGTTCCAGCTGAACCGATGCACAGACAACTCGCTTGGATCCCCGGATGCCAACCAAGTTGAAGAGTCCCTCCAGCTTAGCAATCCATCCCAACACCACGTCCGGTTCCGCTCGTCCGTTAAACGTCGGTGGATGCATCTTTGTGAACTCCGCTGCTCGGCAGGTGTTCCTAGCTGAAGGTTGCGTCTCTTCTGACTCATCCTCTACCGCCATGGCCGGCGGTGGGGAAGGAGTCACAGTGGCAGTCCCGTTGCTTGGTACCAGGGATGCAATCAGTTGCATCATGGTATCCATTTGCTTCTGCTGAGAAGCAAATTGCACCTGTTGCGTAACGGCTTGTTGTTGTTGCACCTCCATGAGATGCATAAGCCGTTCCGCCATACCGGTTGAACCCGCTCCTCCGGATTCTCCAGAACTTGTCAGATCGCTCTGGATAGGCTGAGCACTGCTTGCAGCGGCAGTGTTTTTCTTAGTCATTGCTACAAAAGAGAGTAGCTTGTTAACACTCCAAAATCGATAGATTTTATATCTACGGGCTCATTGTATAGGCGACTCATCTGATGCAGCGGACGCCGAACGCAACTCAATTGAGAGGCGCATCAAACTCCTTTATATTCTTTGAAATCCCAAGGAAGTACAACCGTGCTCTAATACCAATATGTCACGCCCCGATCCCGAAAGGGTCTTTCGTCCTCGCCGGATCCTTTACGGAACCGATTCGTCCTCGCTAGGGGCGTGATGCCGTGCGAGCCTGGGGTTGCGCTCGCACATGGCAAGAACTTGCAGTTTTTAGGAACCCATTTTGAAACACAAATTATAAAACACATTCACAGAGATTTAAACACAAATGCGGAAGAAACATGCTTTTTCATTGAATATTCAGACAGTGTAGTCAAAGGCGCGCCTCAGGCGCGCCTTGCTCCTAGGCGCAGGGGTAGCACCTCAGGACACTCCAGGCGAGGCACAATTCTTAAGGCGCAGCTAAGGGGCGCCTTTTTTGAGCGCCTTAGAATAGCCAAGGCGCGCCTAGGCGCGCCTTGAAAATCTTGTCAAAAAAATAACATGTTTAGACTGTTTTTTTAACTGTTGTATTGTTTTTAGACTATTTTTTGAACTGATGTACTTTTTTTTACTGTTTTCTCTCTCACTCACTCAATTCAAAGTGATTGCAACCTAGACATGGGGAAATTTGAAGCACACATGTTTATCAATATAGAAATCCGATGTGAATATATATATATATATATATATATATAATTTTTGCGCCTCGCGTCGCTCGGGCGCGCGCCTTAAGTGCGCCTTGCGCCTCGGGCGATTTGGACCCTTTGCGCCTTGAGTGCGCCTTGCGCCTTTGACTACCTTGTATTCAGAGTAATTTACATAGAGTTTACATTGATGCGCCTTCTCGGCTATTGAATTGCATTACAAAAGATAACTCAAAATGCAGGGCGCGCTCCGTCAGATAGTCCACGTCGTTTGCACATTACGCCCTTGTATAGATTTAAGTCCATGCCTCCAAAATGAACTGACTCCAGCTATACTTCAAAATAGAGGTGCTCCTATCGCCTCCTCGCTATGCTCTAGCGTTGCACCGTCTAAGTGCCTGAAATAGTTGCCCACAACGTGGGTCAGTACTCAACTTGTACTGGTGAGCGGGATGAACCCACTCGACTAAATCGACACTAGCTTGTTAGGGGCGAGCATGCATTAAGATAGCTTCTATAAGGAAGCAAGTGAAATCAATTTATATCAGTTGCATGTTTTGATAGGAATGAATATAGCATTGAATCCAACCAGTACACCGATTGCTTACTCAATCGATGCACGCCTTCCCTGAAACGTAAACACAAGTATACTTACCATCTGCACAAGACAATAAGTTAGCATGCGTTCTATTCTATGCGGTCATTGGTGTGATCGACACCTTAGGGACATATTTCAAGCTTAGCGGCGCGCCCTATCAGCCCGGGTAGCAAGCCCTGCTGGAGGTCCCGCTATGCATCGTGACGAGCACGAATCAAATATTTTCCTCCGGATCGATACGGTTCCAGTGCCCCGGAAAGCCGTTTCGAGGAAATGCCAAACCCTGTGCACAAGTTGTCCCAGACCATGCAAATGCATGAAATAATTCATATTACATACAATGCATCGAATTAAACAGAAGAAGTTAAGCAGCAACATATATATATCTCATGCAACAGTTCATATTTTCTCAAGCGGTATTCCGATTCAGTTATCCCATAAGTCCAAACTCTATCCAAGGCACCAGGCCGCCACCAACAACCAACTCTTCCTTATAAACAAGCTCAAATTATAAGGTGTGCAAGCATATGATAAATTTAGTCTACAAATCCCATGTTCCTTTCTTAGTGGTTGGCATGCCTGTGGCTAAGGATTTCCTAGGCGTCCAACCGGGCATCATCGAGTGAACGATTGAAACTTAGAGATGTTGGCATGAAAAAGTAGGAAAGAAGGGACCAAACCACTCACTGGTTAAGGGAAAGAGGCTGAAACTAGGAATTCTGCTAGCGACGATCAAACGTCAGTTACGCGGACCTGAAACAGCACAAGCACCGAGTTAGAAATCTTGCCTATCCTTCCTTGCCGAACTCCCCAAAACCTCAAGTTCCAAACGATAAAACCAGCAGCGAAAACCAAGCAAATCGAAAGCAACAACAAATCCAAAACCTCAAAACGGCAATCAAGAAAACCAAGCAACCAAAACACGAAAACTATTGGACTCGTTTCAATAGAGGCATTTCCATGAGTTGGAAAGGATCATCGCATTTCGTCCGTGGCAAGAAGATGCCGAGATCTAAGTTATGACTCAGACGGACTAGCCACAAGCCCAATTACATAGTGCTCGTCCCGGTCGGATCGGGATTTGAGGCACTACAAGCATCACCGTAGTTCCTTTCATCGTCGTAGTGAGAGTCGTCAGTTAGAGTCTTTTGATCTTGTTCATTCTGATATTTGGGGTCCGTCTAGAGTCAAAAGTCCGAAAGAATTTCAGTATTTTATTATTTTTATTGATGATTATTCCAGAATAACTTGGTGTTATTTAATGAAAGAAAAATATGAGTTTCCAAATGTGTTATCTGCCTTTTATAATGAAGTCTATGTTCAGTTTGATAAACGCATCAAAATTATGTGTTCTGATAATGCTTTGGAGTATAATCAATCTTCTGTGAACAGTTTATGTGTTGATCATGGTATGATTCATCAAACTAGTTGTGTCCACACCTCTCAACAAAATGGTATTGCCGAACGCAAGCATTGACACATTTTAGATGCGGTTCGAACTCTCATGTTCAATATGCATGTCCCTAAATAGTATTGGACAGATGCCGTTCTTACTTCATGTTATATAATTAATCGCATGTCATCATCTGTATTAAATAACAAAATTCCATTTTTCATGTTACATACAGATGTTGCACCTTTTTTCTTACCTCATCGAGTGTTTGGATGTCGCTTTTGTTCATAACTTGGAACATAATCGAGATAAGTTGGCTCCTAGATCTCTGAAGTCCCTTTCTTGGTTATCCTCGTACTCAAAAAGGTTATCGCTGTTACAGTCCACAGTCACGCAAGTATTATGTCAATGCAGATGTTACATTCTTTGAGTCTACCCTTTTTTTCCTTCAGGAGACTATTGTATTCCTTTTACAACATATTTGATATCTTCCATACCACTTACAGTCATTCCTGAATCAGTTTGTCTCTATTCCCCCTTTACAGGTTTATCAAAAATCCAAGAACAGGCCAGTGGTTCTATAGAATTCAGCCCTCAATCAATCAGATTTCGTGCCTGAGATTTCTGCTCCTCCCATCACCAAGAAAAAAAAAAAGTCTTTGTACGAAAAAGAATAAGCATCACATTTCTAATTATGTTTTATTACACCATGTTTCATCATCTTTTCATGCATTTGCTATTTCATTGTCTTCTATCTCCATTCACAAAACTTACAAGCAGGCTATGTCATCTTTTGGTTAAAAAAGTGCAATGGATGAGGAGATGTATGCTTTACATCAAAATCAGACTTGAGAGCTTACATCACTTCCTGTTGGAAAGTAGACAGTGGGTTGTAGATGGATGTACACGTTAAGTATCATCCCGATGGTTCAGTTGAGCGCCTCAAGGCACGGTTGGTTGCCAAAGGGTATACTCAGACATATTATATGGATTATATAAAGACTCTCTCTCCAGTGGCTAGGCTGAATTCAGTTCGGATTTTTATTTCTGTGGCGGTTAATCGTCATTGGTCTATATATCAGCTGACATAAAAAATTCTTTCTTGCATGGTGACTTACAGGAGGAGGTTTATATGGATCAACCACCGGGATATGTTGTTGCAGGAAATGAAAAACTTGTATGTCGATTGAAGAAAGCCTATACATGGACTGAAACAATCATCTCGTGCTTGGTTTGCCAAGTTCAGTTCAGTTCTCATTCAGTATGTCGGCACACCACATCAAATCATTCAGGATTTTACCATTCTTCCTCAGCAGGTATTATTATATTGATTGTTTATGTTGATGATATCATTATATCTGGGAGTGATCATGCTGGGATTGTGGACTTGAAGGCCTACCTTAGTCGTTAGTTTCATACTAAGAATTTGGGTCTTCTTCGATATTTTCTTGGAATCGAGGTTACTCGATCTAAGAAGGGTGTGTATCTGTCACAACGCAAGTATGTTTTAGACTTGTTCTCCGAGACTGGGATGTTGGAATGTTGGCCAGTTAAAACTCCTATGGATTATCATGACCAGTGTTCTAAAAATCGGGCTAGGCGACCGCTCGCCGCACCGAAAACCCCCAATTCGGTCCTATTTGGGCCTAGGCGGGCCTATTCGGCCAATTCGGCGTTGTTCGGCATGTTCGGTCAAGGCAAAAAGATTAAAAAATTCAAATTTTGAAATTTGAAATTTCAGATTTGAGATTGCAAAAAATATTCAAAAAAAGTTCAAATTTCAAAAAAAAATTAATACTGAAAATTCAAATTTTTAAAAAAAATATTTGCGTTCAAAAAAATCAGGAAAAAAATCCAAATTTCAGACAATTTTCAAAAAAAATTTAAAAATTTAAAACTGAAAATTCAAATTTTAAAAAAAAATTGCGAGCGCCTCGGCGGCCTAGGCGGCCCTTTGGCGCACCGAATCGGCCTAGCGCAATTTATAACATTGATCATGACAAGCTTGATGCTGACGGGAGAATTATCTGAAGATGTTGGACATTATAGACGTTGGGTTGGCAAACTTATCAGTGTAGTAAAAGGCGCGCCTTGCTCCTAGGCGCAGGGGCAGCACCTCAGGATACTCCAGGCGGGGCGCAATTCTTAAGGCGCGCCTAGGTGCGCATTTTCCGAGCACCTTAGAATAGCTAAGGCGCGTATCTTGTAAAAAATATGTTTAGACTGTTTTTTAACTGTTGTACTGTTTTTAGACTGTTTTTTGAACTGATGTACTTTTTTTTTACTGTTTTCTCTCACTCAATTCAAAGTGATTGCAACCTAGACATGGGAGAATTTGAAGCACACATGTTTATCAATATAGAAATCCGATGTGTGTATATATATATATATATATATATATATAATTTTTGCGCCTCGAGTGCGCTTTGCGCCTTTGACCACCTTGAAACTTATATATCTTACTGTTACTCGACCAGACATCACATATGCAGTTGGAGTAGTTAGTCAGTTTATGCATGCCCCTCGACAACAACATTGGAAGGCTATCTCTCGCATTCTTCGATACTTGAAGGACGTACCTGGAAAGGGTTTGTTGTACAAACATTCTCAGTTGTTTACGGTGACGGGGTTCAATGATGCTGATTGGGCAGGTAGTCGAGTGATAGGAGGTCTACTTCTGGCTATTGTACGTTTGTTGGTGGCAATCTTGTCACGTGGCGTAGTAAGAAGCAGAATATTGTGGCTCGTTCTAGTGCAGAAGTCGAGTATCGTGCGATGACTCATACAGCTTCTGAGATGATGTGGGTGTAGTCTCTTCTTCATGAAATGGAAATTATAATTCATATTCCGATGGAGATGTATTGTGATAATCATTCGACAATGTTTATCGCAAGTAATCCGGTGTTTCATGAGCGCACGAAGCATATCGAGGTGGATTGTCATTTTTTTCAGGATTTGTTGTGCTGAAGAACAGATTGCCACTCCTTATGTTCGGTTGGAAGATCAATTAGGTGATATCTTCACCAAACCACTTGCTCGTGATCCATTTTCTGATTTATGTAGCAAGCTGGGCATATCTGATCTATATGCTCCAGCTTGAGGGAGAGTGTTAGAGTTATTTTATTTTGTTATTTATCTTATGAGGGCATAATAGTATTGTGGGTGTATTGCATATCAATATAAATAGACATGAGATGCAACCTAGGATTTCATGTCCTTGCAATTTCATTTCTCGTACTCGCTCTTCTTCTACTTTTCTCCTTCTCTCCTCTCCATCTCCAAACTTCACTAGATGATACTATTTAATATGGGTACTTGTATAGCATCGTATTTCTAGGATTAGGGGCTTGAACATATGCTGCAAACTTTCAAAGACATAAAGCCTAAAGAAAGTGGAAAAGAATATTAGACCAAAAGAATTAAAACTTATGTTTCCATGGGAATAACTATATTGCAGAATAGAAATGAGACACCAATAAAGAATGCTTCCATGCATAGTTATTAGACATTCAAAAAATCTAGCAACTGGGCCCATCCTTGGTTGCATTCATGGAGTAAAGAATAAACTTAAGATACAGGGTGTATAAATGTGACTCTTATTCTCAAATTCTACAAAGGTTACTTCATGGAAAAAAGAAAAGAAAAGAAGAGTTCATCCATAGCAACACTACCACATTTATACCCTTTCAAGCCAAAGCCATGAAGAGTGTGATAACTAATGGAGGAAATGAATGTAGCGAGCTTTGCTTTTGGGTCGTACCGGACATTGCTCGCTCGTTGCCCTTCCTGTAAACTTCATGCTCTCCATCTCTAACTCCAACAGTATCCAAATATAATGTAATCACTCACCCGAATCTTTGTCCATATGTATTGCTCCAAAAGAACAGACACAAAGTCGAGCAAAAAATTTCATAATTTCCACTTGATATTTTAGAGCAAAATATGTACATAAAAGTATCCAGCAATTTTATAGGTGTAGAAGTATACAAAAGGATTAATATGCTAGAAAATCAGGTGGACTTTTCAAAAATGGGTAGGTAGAGAAGATCTAACCTCTCAAGCAAGAAAAAACATACCCTTTTTCTCTTTTCTCAATCCATATTCGTTGCTCGAAATGAGCACAAAAAAAAAAACTGAGCAACAATTTTCATATTATCCACTTGAGATATCTTTCATTGAAATGTTCAAGTGTCCAATTAATATGAAAGAAATTCATCTTGGAAATAAAAAAGAAAGAAGTTAAGTTTTTAGAAAATGGGTAAGTAAAGAAGGTCCGAACTCCAAAAAAAAGATATATATACATGTTTTTTCTTTCCAAATAATCTTTTTTTTATATTGTAGGTAGATAATTCTTCTTCTTGTTCTTCTAAAAAAGGATTTAAAGAGAGACCTTGAGCTCTCCGAGGAATACTAGACACAGATACTATCTCTCACTCCCAAATCAAAATTGTTCTTTCTTTCTTAGGAAAAAAGAGAGAAGAAAAAGAAAAGGGCCCTCAAATGGTCATAAGATTAAAAAAGTATATTTCCGTCAAAGAAAAAAGATTCAAGTCCATGTAAGCATCGAGTAACAGGAGGCTTGAATCTATAACGGTGGGAGGGACAATCTGATGAAAGAATATAAGTACGGGGGCTCGATTGATGAGAAGCCAAACCATAGGGGGTTTCCTGTAATTTACCCTTTATAATATTAACTATAGAACAATAATTGCAATTTCTAAGAGAAGGCCAATGAATAAAATATATGGTCTCAAATAATAGGCATACATCAATCTTACGTACAAAATTCTCTGCCTCTTTCAGCCCCAAATGACCAAGTATGAAAGAACTAGATGTTAACATCATTCCATTAAAAGGGTATGGGACAACAATCAATGGGTCATTGCTCCCATTTAAGGAGAAATAGGTGTAAGGTTTATATGGCTTTTAATGTTGATAGATGGGCAAGAATGTGTTTGATTCCTAGACTTTCAATATCATAGGAATTAGGGATAGATAAAATCAAGGGAAAAGAGGGGTTTAACTAACTCCCGAATTAGTCCCCAATATATCAGGGAATAATGACGTGACCTAGGCAAAAGAACTTGCCATCTCCATTAAATATTAAATTTGCTCTTTCTGAAAGAAAAGAGAGGGAAAGCATACAAGAAAATAATAAAATGACATTGCTATGCAGTTCTATAATACCCACGTGTGATTATTATTTAGTAAGAGAGAAATGTTTGAACTTGTAAGCCTGTCAGCAAGAACAAAAGTGAAAGATTAAAAGCCTTCTCGGTGGTATTGGATATATGACAAGGACCATAGTTAACATATGATGGTACAAACCTGGCGTGTTGGAAGAGCTCGAACTCGATATTGTTCAATGTCCTTTGCCTTTATATCCTGCCTATATGTAAGAGCCTTGCAGTCTTTGATCCTACCTTGCAGCTCTACAGTGATCTTCCCCACTCTATGTGGGTCAAAGACCTGAAAATCTTTGATGTATCCTGCAACGCATAATATGAAATTTGTATATGCAAATTCTAAAGGATTGGTATTATATTTGGTTCTTTGGGTCATATTAAGCCTCATCATCATCATCCAAGACTAACAGATAAATAATATCCCCTATAGCAGACCTTCCCTTCCCCTCTTTCTATAATGTCTTTTGTGGTCTTGAGGGAATAAGAAAGTTGCTCACGAATTGCATGAACTCAAGAAGGGATCCGTAGGTAGACTCCTATTGCCCATCTGGCCTTCCATGTAACAACTTCCTCGACCAGTAACTTATGACCGACTTGAAGAGTAATAACGGACTGACCCGGTGGTCCCTCCCCATTACTTCGATATATGGAAAAAATTGTAAGAAATATTAAGAGAGAACACAGATCAAGCAACTACCAGCGGTATAACTAATTGAGTTCCATTTTCTTTTCCCTCAGTTGCTGGGCTGTCTAAGGCTTAGTTTGGACTGTAGTTTGCAGGATGGGTATTTGCACAAACGTCCATTTCCTAAAATGCTTGTTCGGCTAATGTTTCAAAAATGCCCATCCGAACCCCTCAACGAATGGCACATTTGGTCAAATGTCCATCTGAAACGCAAGCCATTTGGCTCCCCGATTGCATTTGGCACCAAAATGGAGTCCTGAATGAAATGCAACTGCAAACCAAACTAGCGTGTCCGTGTGGCGTGTACTGCATACGTACTCCTCAAATAATCAAATACATACCCGACAATAATCCCTTCTTCACGAGCAAGGACACCGCTCCCAAAATCGGGGCCGTATCCGTGTCGAGTCACTCAGGACACGCATTCTTCAATACCAAACTGGTGTCGTGTCCTTGTCCCGGTGTCCGTGTCCGTGTCGGGAAAAGTAGAAGAAGGGACCTTACCTCTTGATTTCATGATGTTGAGGAAGGAGGTCATGACGTTGGAGATGGGCTGGAGGTTGGCGGTGGCCTTCCCCCTCCTCTCCGCGTTCACCATCGTCCTCAGCGCATCGTTCAGAATTCGACGTCCCATTCTCCTTCTCCTTCTCCTTCTCCTTCTCCTTCTCCTTCTCCCCTCTCCCTTCCCTCTCTCTTCAAAAAGAAAATCTCTATTCAAAAAGAAAAAAAAAAATTTGATGATTTTGATTTGACGGAGGTAGGGAGAAAGAGTAGTAGTGTCCTAGTGTAGGGTTTGTTTTCCCTAGGGTTTTGACTACTTTCACCGACCCAGTTACCCGGCCCACCAAGTGGTTTGTTGAACATTCAGCAGGAAGCCAATCTCCAATGGATTTCTCTCAGGGTAAAGAATTTATATAAAAATTTCTCCGTGTAGAAACTCTTATATAAATTACCCTCTCATAGAAACTAATATTGGACCCCCTTTTAAAACTAACTCATTAAATTGACCATTTTATTTTCTGTCAATTAGGATAGAAATTGCGAACTATTGGAAAGTATTTTTTGTATATTTTTATGTAGAAACTATGCCAATTAGAATAGATATTTTATAATAGTACAATACCAAGTAGGATAGAAACTCAATTTTAGAAATCCCCAATGGAGGTAGCCTTAAGACTTCGACTAATTCTCCAAGTTATCTTGTTGGAACATATGACCTCGTAGGTTCAAAGAAAAAAAAAAGATGCAAAAACATGGAGATGGGTCTCATTAAAATACTTGGGTATTCTACTATTTGGTTGGTTAAATGGTAAGACGCAGTTATTGCTATCAGTTTCTAACTCCCAAACATATTGTAAAATTATGAAAAGTAAGTTCTATTGCATTTTGAAGGGAATAATGTTATTCATCTCTCCAACGTGTTCCCTCCAAACAATTCCTCGTTAGAGCATCCGCAATGGGGACACTTCAAACCATACTCCAAACTATACTTCAAACTATTTTTAGAGTGTCTTTGATATTGGCACACAATGGTACACTCCAAATAAATAATCCAAATTAATAACCTCATCTTTTTCCTCTTTATTTTTCATTTCTTTTTGGTAAAAAAAATTCTCCCTATTTTTCCTCTTTATTTTAAATTCGTAAAGGAAACTCAATAAAACAAGAATTAAATTGAGTTTCTTCTTCATTGCCGATCGGTCCCATAGCAAGAATTCTATTTTACTTCCAGGAAGCAAGAATTCATAGAGGAGGTTACTTTTAAAGTCGATCGGCAATAAAGAAATGTTCGGTAACTATTTTTCCTCTTCATTTGTGATTGTATATAAAAGAAACTCAATAAAACTAGTTCTGATCTATAGTCAATATATATTTTCCCTCTTTACATAAAAAAAAAATTCTTCAACACATATTTTTTATTCCGTTTTTTTTTCCTTTTTAAATAGAGCATAATTTTTATAATAACTCTTATAGTTCAATTTATTTTTGGTGCATAACTTTTACACTTCCATGATAGATCTTTCGGTTTGGTCTTTTGAAATGTGATACATGGAAAAATATGTCGCCGCCCTACAACAAAAAGAGATGGAAGATATTTTTATGCTGGAACAGGTTGTGAAAGAATTAGAAGAGGTCGAGCAACCCAGAGTCAATATGAGTATGTTCATAAAATCATGATCGTGCAAAAGCACACGACAACCTTATCAAGAAGTATTTCACGGTGGATGTTATTTTCACACCAAGCATGTTTCGACGTCGATTTCGAATGCGACGGGAGTTGTTCCACCAGATTCATATCGATTTATAAGAAACTCAACCATATTTTAAGTTTAAATATGATTGTGTTGGCAAACCAGGATTCTCATCCATCCAAAAGATGACAACCGCCTTACGAATCCTTGCTAACTGTAGCCCAATAAATCGTGAGGATGATGCTATTATGATTGCGAAGAAGGTTGCTACAAAAATTATTCGTTTATTTTGTAAAGCTATTGTTGACATCTACTCCTGTCACTACCACATTCTAAAATAGGGATAATTTTGACATTTTTATTTATTATAAGTATTGTGTGTATTTATTTTAAATAATTGCATGATATGTGTGTGTGTATATATATATATATATATATATATATATATATATATATATATATATATATATATATATATATTATATGTATAGTGTTCTCTAATGCATGAGTTAGTAGACTAGACCTAGAAGCCCACTAGATGAACCCCTGACCAAATTATAGGATTATGGATTTAATTAGCATTTTGGGGAATTAATTATTGGGGATTATATTTATTATTGTGATTTTTATTAATTATTGTGCCTTACCGTTGCTTCGATATTTGGAGCGTTACCCTAGCTTTTGCCTTCCAACAAATTCTACACCCTTGTCCTAGACGTGCCCGTCCTCTATTCTGACCCTTGTGTAACTCATAAATATGCTCTCTTGTGCTTTATTTTAGTCGCACAAATTTCATCGCAGACATTATTTTTAAATTCTAAATAATTTAACTTTGTATCTTTGTGCGTTCCAATCGAAATTGGAGACACAATCTTGACCCGTTTTGTGCAACCCAAATTATGATAATATTCTATTCTGAGCCTTCTACGTCCATGATACTTGTGTCCCACCTAATTTTAATCACATGTACTTCCAATTAATTTTAGAACATCATTTATATTAATTTTAATTAAATTGATGTAAGGACCCAACTTGACCCAAAACTAGACCCAACACCAAACCAAACCCCCATTCACACCCGCAAGACTCATACTAAATACTACACACCCTTTTCATCCACTACATCACACCAAATATAGTATTTTTCCTCATCCAATCCCAAAACCCACTTTTTGTGCAATTTTCCAATTGTTGGGGACTTTATTGCAAAAGTGCAATAAGGTGTCGCCATCCTATTGGTCAAGACCAATGAAGAAGACCTCACTTCCTCCCTCATTGACCAGTCCTCTCTCTCTCTCTCTCTCTCTCTCTCTCTCTCTTTCTTCTTTTTTGTTGTGCATTTTCTCCATATTTAATCATGGCCCTCCATTTAAATGGAGCAACATCCTAACCACCCACACTTCCTATATATATCACACATCATAACCCTTTTTCCAAAACAACCCCATCCCAAGATGTACTTGGGAGGCCCAAATCCCTAGGGCTACATCAACCCATTTTCTCTCTCTCTCTCTCTCTATATAAATATATATATATATATATATATATATATATATATGTATTTTCTACATATTATTTCATCACCTCCACCTACAAAAACAACCTAACCCTAGCCGACTTTAACCTTCACCATCTTCATCACCCCCGGTCGCCTGACCACCCGCTGGAGCAGCTCCCAACCGCCGAGTCATCACCTGAACTTCACCCCCCGACTTCCTCATCGACACAGCAGCAGCGCCCTGACTCCTCCACCGCTGTCAGCCATCCGCCGGACCTCCATGACATAACCCCGACTTCACCATCCCACCGTTCTCCCCTCGACTCATCTTCCCCGGTGATCCATTCGACCTCCCCATCACCACCTCCACTCCACAGCGTCCCCACCATGCCACCACGCCTCCCCGCAGCCCCCGCCTCTGAACCATCATCGCCTCCTTTATCTCCTCTTTTTCCTTCCTCCAACCGACTAGCTCACCCCCTGACCCGACCATCACCACCGTCCCCGACCTCCCGAGCCACCTCCTCGCCTGAGACTCCACCACCGCCACCTTGCTGCCATCATCCCCGACCGCCTAAGACTCCTCTCCCCGACTTCCTTCTCCTCTCTGACCATCCCCGGAGCATCCTCGACTGACCTTCATCATCATCATCACCATCATCATCACCATCATCACCATCATCATCGTCGTCATCGTCGACCCCGTACATGCACGCCAAGGTTCGACTGCCCTCCTTCATGATTTTATGTATGTGCATGTGTGAATAGTATAGGGTTAACATATTGCTTCATGACAGGTTTAGTTGGTTGATTTCAGACCCGTGTCGGTGAACCCAATGACTAGTGTGCTCGAACGTGTGTGTGCGTATGCATATAATATTAGTTGATATATATATATATAAAGATATTGATATATATTTAAGTAATTAAATGCTAATACTAGTTATGACTATATATGTATTTATGCTGTGTGGCCATAAATGTTAGTAGTAGGTATCCCGTAGTTGTATGAGACCATGAGTGTTAATTATGGGTACCCTGTGTTGCATATGACCATGTGACCTTGAATATTAGTGAATTGTCTGCCTCGTGTACACCGACGTACTGGCTTAGACATGTGTTAGTGATTGACTGTCTGATTATGCACATTAATCAAAGACATGACACCCGTGCATTTAGACGCACACTTGACCCTGCTAGTTGACTACTTGTTACCCTTGCGTAGTTTCGAGCGTAGTATAATTATGGTTGTGTATGTGCTAGTGTAATGACTGATGCTATATTGTATTATATTATATGTATATAGGACCATTGGATCGTCCTGCGAGACTTCAGGAGCAGGACATTAGTATTGCCCGCTCAAGACCCGAGGCGAGTATATTCTCTGATAGTTTCTTATTTATGATATCCTCTATGTTCATTGTATTTAGTGCAGATATCCATATTTCTTGACACGATGGTTACACGGATTGGTATATTCGGATCTCGTCATGAGATGTTATTCCTTGTATATGGTGTATCTTGTGCAAATCTTGTTTCATTGATTATCTTGTACATGTACAGACACTGATTCTCGGGAAGACTAGCTATCTTCTTGGGGAATCCAGTACCATAGCGTACCATGGTTGGATCTACTATACCAGTCGGGGGCGGATAGTACTTTAGTGTAGATATATGATCATACCCTTCATGTACAAGTCTTATTTTCATATTAGTGTTGGTCATACACCGCACGTATGACTAATCAGGCCATTATTCGTGTACAAGTTTCCAAGCTGATCACATGTTAAAGCTAGTACTCACACACTTAGTCATTAGTGTTTTTGTTCATTGTCATATTGTTTATTCTTGTATTTATTTCCAGTATTTTCTTTATTGTGTATATCTTGTACATATATATGCATCTTGTATATTTATATCTAATCACTGCTACATAGTTTATATTATTGATTTAGAACTGCTATTAGAGATGTACTTCGTTCTATCCTGACTGAAAATATTTTTCCAGACTGTGACTTAGAGGATTGGTGTCCGACATTTTATGGACCACAGGGAGAGTAGCTGCAACCTTGGATCTTGTAGTTCAGTTGTAATTCCGGAAGGTCTAGCCGGGATCACTAGTTATTCAGTTAGTTTTCTTTTAGCAGATTATGGTACCGAATTTATTTCCGGCATACTTTGAGACTTAGATGTTATTATTTGAGTTAGATTATTTTGTTTAGACTTGTGATTGTATTTTATTTATTTTCTTCGCTATCTTATCATGCTTTAGTTTTGTGATTGAGTATTTTCATATTATATTATGATATATGTGTCTCCTTATGGAGTTGGATATTCGTGTGAGATTGATTAGCTAGTATTGTGACCTAGACAGTGTTCTACCGGCGATGTTGCGGCGTAGGTTGGACGTACCCACGCACTCGTGCCCCAAATTCCGGGTGCGGGTCGTGACACATTTTTAGTGGTGGCCCATGCAGGTCAGACTTCGCAAGTTGTGCGATGTCGTGGTAGTGTAACGACTTAGTTATACTACTGCGTGTTTGCGATAGGATCTAGGATATAGGATACTAGGATGAGAGCGGATACTCAATCACAAAATTCCTTGAGAGATTCCTGGGACGACCCTTGAGAATCTTATTATAATTTTTAATTTAAATCTTTTCCCTTATTTTTGTCCGTTCTTACTTGTTGTTATTGAATTTGATTCTTGTTGATCAGTTGTTAAATTTAATTCTTGGTGTCGTTGTTGAGTTTGATTTCATATCGAGATGAATTTTACGGACTAATTTACGGTATTATCTGATAATATATGTTGATGAGGACAGTAAGAAAGATTAACATTAGAGCTATTGGACTACAAGATGTGGATTTAAATTTATAATTTAAAGATTGGAAATAAATTTTAATTTTTAAGAATTTTTGAGGAGTTGATATTTTTATGTTATTAAAATTTTGAGGATTCAAATTCAATTCAATAAATATAGTCAAAGCTATAAAGACTTTGGAAGTGATTAAAATCTTGTTTCAATATTTGAATATTTGACTTTTGAAGAAAGTATATACATTTTATTTTAAATTGTTCGAGAAGTTAAATTTTGAGAATTTTATTTTGAGGATAAAATTTTATGGTGAGTAAGAAATGTATATCAGTATGTGAGTGGATGAAGTACATGTGTAAGGATCTGTTGGCTTGAGCATGTCAGAGATGGCACTACAAACTGACTTGGGTGTCCATCTAGAGTTATATTATAGGGAGTGGTATTTAGTGTATTGTGTTGCACTCGACATGCACTTGAGTGATAAGAACAACTAGTATAAACAATTACAGTGGGTGTGCTTTTAGTAGAAACAGTGGTACCAAGGGATAGAGGTATTAAACTTGGATGCAATTGACCTATGGTTGTGTTAGAGGTTCTTGGTATCAGATTTTGGTATTAATAGACATGTGTGTGTCATGTGGATGTATCCATGGATATCTTATGGACTAGTGGTTAGTTGATATGGGTATCAGTGTATAGGGATAGGAATTTGTGAATGAATGTGCCAGAGTTAAGTGTATGATAGAGGCTGAAGATGTACAAGTAATGGGTTATAAGGCTATGTTCTGTTCTTTTCTTTCCTTCTGTTCCTTTTCCGTTTGATTGATTGATTGATTCCTTAGTACCGTAGCTTGTATCAGTAATTTTTTTGCTAGAATGTAGTTAGTTGTATACCCTGGCAGAGACTGCAATACCATGATAAAACAGACCATAAACCACACATTTTTTCTAGATTGTATGTTGTATGACTGTAGGTAGGATTTTCTTAGACTTGATTGTTGGGGGTCTGACTGTAGTGAAGATTGATGAAGAGGTCATGACTGGATAGAGAGAGACAAGGTGCCTTAAAATTTTGAGGATAAACATTAATTTAAATAAAGAGCTGAGAATTTAATATGGCAAAATTGACGATTTTATTAAATCTTAGATTTTATGAAGATTATGATATGATTGAATTTGTCATTAAATTTTGAGAAATTTAAGAAGATTATCATTATATTTATTTGACTGCAAGATATAAATTTAAATTTATACTTAAATGTGGTATTTGAAGATTTCATAAGTATTACATCATGAGTATTGTGTGGAAAAAGAAATCGAGGAATAAGATCACTAATGGATTAGAGCTTGGATTCAAATTTTGGAATAAGAACTTAAATTTTCTAACTATACATTGATTGGATTTAAAATTAAGGATTGGATATTAAATTTTTGAGTATTTAGTTATGAACTTAAAAGAGTTTGTAATAATAATAGAATTTGATTTTAATTTTGAAGATTTTCAGGAATATGATATTTTTAGAATTTTGAAATAGCAATATGTATTTACTTCATGATTATATGGCTTGATAAATTTAAATTTTGATGGTAAAATAAATAAATAAATACAACTATTGAGGATCTTAAATTTCGAGGACAAAATTTTTCTAAGGAGGGTAGACTTGTCACTACCACATTCTAAAATAGGGGTAATTTTGATATTTTATTTATTATAAATATTGTGTGTATTTATTTTAAATAATTGCATGATATGTGTATATATATATATATATATATATATATATATATATATATATATATATATATATATATATATATATATATAATATGTATAGTGTTCTCTAATAAATGAGTTAGTAGACTAGACCTAGAAGCCCACTAGATGAACCCCTGACCAAATTATAGGATTATGGATTTAATTAGCATTTTGGGGAATTAATTATTGGGGATTATATTTATTATTGTGATTTTTATTAATTATTGTGCCTTACCGTTGCTTCGATATTTGGAGCGCTACTCTAGCTTTTGCCTTCCAACAAATTCTACA
This sequence comes from Iris macrosiphon, assembly GCA_036927795.1. NCBI lineage: Eukaryota > Viridiplantae > Streptophyta > Magnoliopsida > Asparagales > Iridaceae > Iris > Iris macrosiphon. Next base: position 80,783,775 of record JAYESA010000010.1, on the reverse strand, counting down.
CCCTTGTCCTAGACGTGCCCCTCCTCCATTCTGACCCTTGTGTAACTCATAAATATGCTCTCTTGTGCTTTATTTTAGTCGCACAAATTTTGTCACAGACATTATTTCCAAATTCCAAATAAATCCAACTTTGTATCTTTGTGTGTTCCAATCAAAATTGGAGACACAATCTTGACCCGTTTCGTGCAACCCAAATTATGATAACATTATATTCTGAGCCTTCTACGTCCATAACACTTGTGTCCCACCTAATTTTAATCCCATGTACTTCCAATTAATTTTAGAATACTATTTACATTAATTTTAATTAAATTGATGTAAGGACCCAACTTGACCCAAAACTAGACCCAACACCAAACCAAACCCCCATTCATACCCTCAAGACTCATACAAAGTACCACACACCCTTTTCATCTACTATATCACACCAAATATGATATTTTTTCTCATCCAATCCAAAACCTACTTTTTGTGCAATTTTCCAATTGTTGGAAACTTTATTGCAAAAGTGCAATGAGGTGTCACCATCCTATTGGTCAAGACCAATGAAGAAGACCTCACCTCCTCCCTCATTGACTGGTCTTCTCTCTCTCTCTCTCTCTCTCTCTCTCTCTCTCTCTCTCTCTCTCTCTCTTTCTTTTTGTTGTGTATTTTTTCCATATTTAATCATGGCCCTCAATTTAAATGGAGCAACATCCTAACCACCCACACTTCCTATATATATATCACACATCATAACCCTTTTCCTAAAGCAACCCCATCCCAAGGTGTACTTGGGTGGCCCAAATCCCTAGGGCTACATCAACCCATTTTCTTCACATATATATATGTATTTTCTACATATTATTTCATCACCTCCACCTACAAAAACAACCTAACCTTAGCCGACTTCAACCTTCACCATCTTCATCACCCCTGGTCGCTTGACCACCCGTCGGAGCAGCTCCCAACTGCCGAACCATCGCCTGAACTTTACCCCTCGACTTCCTCGTCGACACAGCAACAGCGCCCTGACTCCTCCACCGCTGTCAGCCATCCGCCGGACCTCCACGAAACAACCCCGACTTCCCTCCCGACTTCACCATCCCGCCGTTCTCCCCTCGACTCACCTTCCCCGATGATCCCTTCGACCTCCCCATCACCACCTCCACTCCACAGCGTCCCCACCATGCCACCATGCCTCCCCGCAGCCCCCGCCTCTGTACCATCACCGCCTCCCTTCATCTCCTCCTCTTCCTTCCTCCAGCCGACTCGCTCACCCCCTGACCCGACCATCACCATCGTCCCCGACCTCCCGAGCCACCTCCTCGCCTGAGACTCCATCACCGCCACCCTGCTGCCATCATCCCCGACCGCCTGAGACTCCTCTCCCCGACTTCCTTCTCCTCTTCGGCCATCCCCGGAGCATCCTCGACTGACCTTCATCATCATCATCACCTTCATCATCACCTTCATCATCACCATCATCATCATCATCATCATCACCTTCATCATCACCATCATCATCATCATCACCATCATCATCGCCATCATCGTCATCATCGACCCCGTGCGTGCACGCCAAGGTTCGACTGCCCTCCTTCGTGATTTTATGTGTGTGCATGTGTAAATAGTATAGGGTTAACATATTGCTTCATGACAGGTTTAGTTGGTTGATTTTAGACCCGTGTCAGTGAACCCAATGACTAGTATACTCGTACGTGTGTGTGCGTATGCATATAATATTAGTTGATATATATATATATAAAGATATGGATATATATATTTAAGTAATTATCTGCTAATACTAGTTATGACTATATATGTATTTATGCTGTGTGGCCATAAATATTAGTAGTAGGTATCCCGTAGTTGCATGAGACCATGAGTGTTAATTATGGGTACCCTGTGTTGCATATGACCATGTGACCCTGAATATTAGTGAATTATTTGCCTTGTGTACACCGACGTACTGGCTTAGACATGTGTTAGTGATTGACTGTCTGATTATGTACATCAATCAAAGACATAACACCCGTGCATTTAGACACACACTTGACCCTGCTAGTTGACTACTTGTCACCCTTGCGTAGTTCCGAGCGTAGTGTAATTATGGTTGTATATGTGCTAGTGTAATGGCTGATGCTATTTTGTATTATATTATATGTATATAGGACCATTGGATCGTTTTGCGAGACTTCAGGAGTAGGACATTGGTGTTGCCCGCTTAGGATCCCAGGCGAGTACATTCTCTGATAGTTTTTTGTTTATGATATCCTCTATGTTCATTGTATTTAGTGTAGATATCCATATTTCTTGACACGATGGTTACACGGATTGGTATATTCGGATCTCGTCATAAGATATTATTCCTTATATATGGTGTATCTTGTGCAAGTCTTATTTTATTGATTATCTTGTACATTTACATACACTGATTCTCGGGAATACTAGCTATCTTCTTGGGGAATCTCGTGCCATAGCATACCATGGTTGGATCTACTATACCAGTCGGGGGCGGAGAGTACTTTAGTGTAGATATGTGATCATACCCTTCATGTACAAGTCTTATTTTCATATTAGTGTTGGTCATACACCGCACGTATGACTAACCAAGCCATTATTCATGTATAAGGTTCCCAAGTCGATCACATGTTAAAGCTAGTACTCACACACTTAGTCATTAGTGTTCTTGTTCATTGTCATATTGTTTATTCTTGTATTTATTTCTAGTATTTCCATTATTGTGTATCTCTTGTACATATATATGCATCTTGTATATTTATATCTAATTACTGCTATATAGTTTATATCTTAGAACTGCTATTAGATATGTACTTCGTTCTATCCTGACTGGAAATATTTTTCCAGATTGCGACTTAGAGGATTGGTGTCCGACATTTTATGGACCACAGGGAGAGTAGCTGCAGCCTTGGATCTTGTGGTTCAGTTGTGATTCCGGAAGGTCTAGCCGGGATTACTAGTTATTCAGTAGTTTTCTTTTAGCATATTATGGTACCGAAATTGTTTTCGTCATACTTTGAGACTTGGATGTTATTGTTTGAGTTAGATTATTTTGTTTAGACTTGTGATTGTATTTTTTTTTATTTTTTTTTCTATCTTATCGTGCTTTTGTTCTGTGATTGAGTATTTTCAGATTATATTGTGATATCTTTGTCTCCTTATGGAGTTGGATATTCGTGTGAGATTGATTAGCTAGTATTATGACCTAGACATCGTTCTATCACCGATGTTGCGGCGTAGGCTGGACGTACCCACGCACTCGTGCCCTAAATTTTGGGTGCGGGTCGTGACAACTTCGAACAATATTTAGAGCTCCCAATGAAATAGACCTCAGTCGGCTACTAGAGGAAAATAAGACTCATGGTTTTCCTGAAATGATCGATTCTTTAGATTGTATGCATTGGGAATGGCATAATTGTCCTACTGTTTGGCATGGTCAATTTGTTGGACACACTGATAGGTCAACACTGATATTTGGATTTGGCATGCGTTCTTTGGCACACCGGGAATATATAACGATATATATGTATTGGATCACTCACACCTTTTTGACATGTTCATTCAATGTCAAACCTTATACACCCCATATGAAGTAAATGGTAGTGTGTACAACGTGTCGTGCTATCTCATTGATTGCATATACCATCACTATGCCACATTGATTCAAACAATCAAATACCCTCAGACTGAAATTGAGAAACCTTTTGCAAAGAAAAATAAGAGGTGACACAAAAGGACATGGAAAGGGCCTTCGGAGTGTTGCAAGCAAGATAGGCGATCACTCAAGGACTGGTAAGATTTTGGGTTGAAGATACTTTAAATAACATTATGAAGTATTGCATCATAATACATAATATAATAATTGAAGATGAACAACATATTAGAATTGAACCGTGGCAACCAATTTTCGGTGAGATTCTTCCATAATAATTACTTGAGCATGATGTAGAAGTATTGGGAGGCTTTATTTATTTTGCGAATGCAACAAGTACGGTATAGGTCAGTTAACGGAAGGCTTAGGCGCGACTTAATGGAACATTTGTGGACAAATTTTGGAGGAGAATGGCAACATATCTATGAGATTATTAATTATACTAGTGTATTCTCATGTTATTTAAACTTCGCATGCTATTTTAAACTAGTGTATTCTCATGACATTTAGACTTAATAAAACTTTGCATGTTATTTGAACTAAATTTCTCTGTTTTCAGGCCATGTTGTATACATGATTTTCTTCGCGTTCAGGTTACTAGTGACCTCAGATTTCACCAGTGAATAAAAACATGATTGCAAGAGAATTTGATACAAACCCATGAACCCAAATCACTTCAACATGAAGAACCAACCAATCCTAAAATCAAATAGTCAACCTGCATACTCTTTCAGTTTACCTGTATGCTGTAAAAATAGAGAAAAACTAAACGTAATATATAGAAAATAATTGTAAAGAATGCTCCAAAAATACCAAATATGAATAATTAAACGTTATATGACTTTGGAACCAATAGAATGGGGCAATATGAATGCTCCAAAAATACCAAATATGAGTATCATACATCTATAAACCAATGTAAAGAATAAAAATATATCCTGTAAGTAAACAATGTAAAGAATGAAATATATTTGTAAGTAAAGGCCCCAAAGCCCCAGTCCCATTTATAAACCAATGTATATCACCAATTCCCCATGTGATTTATATAACAACAACATCAGCTCCAAAACAATAGAAGGGTGTCATACACAAAAAATCAAATGAACTTGAGATTATCATACATAATACACCCACACACAAAAGCTCCATAAAAAAACTAGTAGAATAAAAAAACAAATGTTGCAGCCAAACGAATTTGAGATTTATATAAAAACATCAACAGCTCCACAAAAACCAGTGGAGAAAAACAGATGCTGCAGCCAAACAAATTTGAGATTTATATAACAACATCAACAGCTCCATAAAAAACTAGTGGAGAAAAATAGATGTTGTAGCCAAATGAACTTGAGAGTATCATACACCCACAAACTAAGCCAAATGATCACAAGCAACTGATTATCAATAAAATAGAAAAGATTATATTTTTGAAAGGAACAACCAAACAGAGATCTAGCAATCATAATTCAATATCAAAGAGTATTTCATAACAAAGCTTTGTGTATAAATTTATAATCTGATACATAGCCATGAACCCAAATCACTTCAACATACCCATGAAACCAAACCACCACATCATTTAAAAAACATAATAAATTATTTCATACTTCATCTTGAGAACAATTCTTATTATAGAAGCTGTTATGAAGGCTACGAGGACTCAAGCAAATTATATCGCCTTTCAAACGTCTTCTTCTAGTGCCACTCGGGGAATACTCAAGTGCTCTAATCTGTCATAAAAACAATATAACAAGAAATGATAGTAGAATCAAATTAAGGGTCATTGTTGAATTTTTTTACATAAATCAAAAGTATAATTTCTGATTACCTTTGTGTTCTCTGTGTAGAGCCTCCAACTGCCTTGGCTGCCACAACCATATTTTCTAGGAAGGGTATTTTGGTCATTTCATAATTGATTAATTATGGTGCATGTTAAATATTTATTTATTGTTAAGAGGTTGCTGTAATCACCTAAAATTTTTAGAATTTTTAAAATTTAATTTTTTGAATTTAATTAGCATTTTTCTGTAATTTTTAAACAAATAAACTAAGGTAATCTGATTTAAAATGAATTTTTAAAAGATATTAAATAATATTAAAATGTGAAGAAAATTATATTTTTCTAGTGTAAAATTAAAAACCGGACATAGGGTAATTTTTCGGGAATTTATTGGACCCCGGATGGATTTTTAAAGCCTTAAAAACTATTGATTTATTTAAACTAATTAATTTAATATTAACTGAACCGAACCCAGTAATAAAATCGAACCGGACCGGCCGGTCTGCCCGAACCGGCCCAACCCCTTAACGGGTCGGATCCGGGTCAGACCCGACCCGCTAGTACCCGACCCGACCCGAATGAAAACCCTAACCCCCAAATTTCAAACGGCCCGACCCTTCCCCTGCCGACGGCCGTTTCCGCCGCCGTGGCCGCCGACGGACCCCTCAGTTCGTCTCCCTCGACCTGCCGACCTTTCCCCTATCCATTCCGGCCAACACCCGGCGGTCCTTCTCCCCCTCGACCTCTATATATACCCAAGTCATTCCGCCGGAAAACCTCTTCACCACCCTTCTTCTCCGGTCAAAAATCCCCTACACCGGTCATCTCCGCCCAGCCCAGAACCGACCTCGCTGCCATTCCCCGGCCGCCCACCTCCAGCAGAACCCGACACCCGGCCGTCCACCTCCAGCAGAACCCGCTGCCGGCCCCTCTCCTGTCCGCGATGACTCCGGCCGGCACTGACAGCACCGACGCCGCCTCTACCCGCACCCCAGACCAACTCCGGCAAACCCTCAACCGTCCAGCAAGCCTTCGGGTCTCGGACACGACATAGAACCGTGCCCTAGCCAGGACACGGTCGGACACGTCCAGGACGCAGAATACACGACTCGGACACGTATGAATTAGATTTTTGAGCCCTGTTCAGGTACTCATAACTTTCTCCTCGCAGCCCCGATTTCTATTCCATCAGTTATATCGCGTAGCCTGCATGACCCCCTCGGTGCCCGTGCAAACCACTCGGTGCATCGCGACCTGTGGTGATCGCGAACTGCGATCCAAAAATAGGAAAACCAATGCCCTATTTTACCCCAGAACTGAGTACGCCCCGCCAAACGGGACGACTTGGTCACGTGCGGTCTTCATCGATACCTGCGCGTCGTTGATACGGACATGCAGGATTTCGCAGAAGCTGATTCGGATGTGCGTGCACACCGAAATCAGTGCGTATCCGCGGACAACGCCCCGTATCTGACTTTTCTGTATCTCGCTGTAACTTAGTGTATACACGTCGGATCAAGACAAAACTTGCTCCATCGGACTCGTAGCAATACGCTGGTCCTGTGAGCCAAGTTTGGTTCGATTCTGAGAACGTTGACAAAATTGCGTATCGTGGGCCCCACAGGCTCCACTTGACGGGCGATTTTGAGAACGGCTCATCGGAATCCAATTCTAGAAGTTCCGTTGGGTTTGTATCATCGTTCCTGACTTGTTGACACTAAGTTGGACGAATTTGGAGACCTTTGACCCTGACCCCATTTTCGGTGCAAAGCGGCTCACATATGGACCCCACTTTGTCCAGGAAATGTCGTTTTTGCCCTTGTGTCCAAACTGGACTTAAGGACAGGCGTTTCTAGCTATTTCATATTTTCTGAGACTGTTGGTAATGTTTATTTCAGCTTTGGAGGAGTATTTACGGAACCCACGGATACAGGGACCGCTACTGGTATTCCAACCCCAGGCAAGTGTACCTTGCCAAATTATGTAGTATTGATATTTATTTTTTTGCTTATTTACATTGTTGAACATGCTTAAACCTAGGACCGTATGACATACTTAGCGTCCGATAAATAGTCGGATGCCAACACCGTACGCGGAGTTGGGTACGTCATTTAGAGATGGACATGCGTGACCCTTTACATTCTCGTACTTGTTTTATTAAGTACATTATAACCCAGGATACTTGACACCATACATATGACAGAATCTTCCTGAGATATTCAAGGTAATTCTGTGTATGATACATGATGGACATAGAAATTATATTCTTAGATTATGACTTGTTGTATTAGCTATGATCTCACGTGACATGGACATAAGACGTTATGGACATGAGACGTGTGGTTACATTGGGTGGGGAGAGACTCACAGGGTACAGGCTGTTATATATATATCTACTACTATTGTGAGGTTGTAGACTCTCGAGCAGAGCTAGACCCATTACTTGTTATTACTGCTACCGGCTCCCCGACACAGAGCTTGTAGCGGTCTCAGCCTGAGTACTAGTGATGCTCTCAGTTGCATTTTCACTTAGATGGTTATGTAGTTACCCTGCTTATTTCATTTACTATTTTACTGCATTTATTTTGGCTTATATTATTTGTACCTTGCTATGTCCCCTGAGGACCTGGATCCGGATAATTTCCCCAGGTTTAGCAGAAGAGCATTATTCCGAGGTTTACGGGACAGGAGCTGAAGCTGTACCAGAAGCTGTTGCTGGAGCTGAACCAATCTTAGAAGAAGAGGTGATGGCTGAAGACTTTTCTTGAGTATAAGTTATTTGTACTCATCAGATACTTTATTTTGGACTCCTTTGTTCTGGTCTGTTGAACCAGTATTTTAGACTATTATCGGGTTGTTCTCCGAAATACTTTGCTGAGACTGGATGTTGATGTACTTTCCTTATTTGCTGTTGTTCTTATTATATTGTGTGTGGATGAGATTAGTTCTGACTTATTGTTGTAGACCTATATTACAGCTTAAGTATGCCCCAATGGATCCATTAAATTGGGTTGTCCATCGGTGATTGCTGCTGGCCATTGCCACGTGTCTAGTCCCTTGGTATTTTGGGACTGGGGCATGATAGTTGCATTATAGTTTGGACTTGTGTTAGTGGATCTTGCTAGACTAGACTTGACTCTTGGACCAACATTTATTTTAGTTAGACTTGAGCCCAATATTTTAGCCTAATTCTTTAAGATAGTGATTTGTTTAGTCAAACCATTAGGAGTAGAAGCTTCTCCTTAATTATATTTCTTCATGACAAGACCATAGGAATATTATAGTCTTTATCCATTGCTTGGAGGCCAAGGAAGGGGGGCCTGCCACTTATAAAAAGGGGAGACTCTCTCTCCTCTTGTTATTTTATTCCAATTAGATCTACAATTATTTTTCCCCAAATTTTTCTTCCCTGCACCAAATTCTTATCAAATTTTCTTCCAATTACTTCCCTATTTTACCATTAGAAGCTCTAGAAAGAAGAAGGAGTCAAGGATCTAGAAGAAAAAGGAGATTGCACAAGTTGATGGCTCTTTGCATCCAATTGGAGACTTGTATTGGGAATACATCTTCCAATAGGTACAATTCAGATTTTTTTTTGCTAACTAGACTCTAAATATATAGTCTAATCATTAGGAATCCTTCTATGTACTAGGACTACCTATAGGAAGAAGAATTGACTACTAGGGACCCATATTGTGAAAGTTACCATGTATTTTGTGTCAATTTTAGGAGAAATCCAAAATTAGTGCACCATGTGTTTGTCAATAGGTCAATTAGACCAAATAGACATGTGTTTGATTGTGTGAGGCTAGCGTCGTGCCCAAAATTGGATACGTGTAGGCCGTATCATGATAATTTGGTGATACGGGTTGATTTGGGAGTTTTTTTCCGACACAAAGGTTGCACATGTCATATTATGATATAGACACGTAGTTGAGTAGCTAGAACTTTATATTGCTCATAAATATGATTCTAGACTTTCTCGTATCCTTCGGAATACATTTGGTGATGTGTTGGCACCGCATCGTAAGCGTATCATAGAATTAGTGTGATACGGGTGCGATAAACTCCACGTGTTTAATGAAATATTTAATACTCTAATTAGTGGTGTTTATATCTATTTTAAATTTCCTTGAGGAGTGTATGTATCATATTGTATTCTAATTACTAAGATTGATATATGTTGTATTATATATTTATCTAATATATACTATATAGTGTATGTGGTTGTGTGTATACTTGTGTGTGCACTTGTGTCAGTTCCCGTGAGTGTTGGGGTGCATGAGTATAAGATTCAGGTGATATATATATATATATATATATATATATATATATATATATATATATATATATATATATATATATATATATATATAGTAGGTGTGAATATTTATGCTTAGTGGGTGAGAAGGACTTGTTGTGTGTGTGCTTTGAGGTTGTGCACATATGAGTGAACTGAACACAGGGTTCAGAGAGAAGCAATTCAGTCAAGGGAAGTTACCTGAGACTGAACGTACAACAGCTTTGTTGTTGTGGTGATGAACACAAAATTAAGGAGGGTGTCGGGTTAGGAGACTGCACAGTTTCATACACCAATGTGTACTTCTATGGGGGGAATCTGTAGCACTACACAGACTTTAGTGTACGGTCGTGTTGTGTTCAAGTGGAGGGCATAAAACATTAGGACTAATACCATTTATCAGTTAATGATACAAGGGTAAGGATTGTATGTGTTAGTGTTCCTATTGGGTATTGGCAGTTTGGTGTGTGGCCAGTGAGTATTCAACTGAGGATGAGTATATCACATTTTGAGGGTGCCTTAGTAGGGGTAATATAGTATATTAAGGTGAGGAGATGGGGCCTGCACCACACTGTGTAGTGAGCAGTCGAGTTGGGGTAAATGGATGGAGGCTGCAGGTGAATTAGAATGAGGGAAGTAGTATGGTAGCAGTACATGAAGGTGAACTCTGTCCAGTGCATGTGTGTGTGAGTGCAAGGTGTGTGATACCCATGTGTATCGGTGGGTTGTGATATACTGTGTAAGCAGTAAGTGAAGGGTGAGTGTTCAGTTAGCCATAAATGCATTAGGATGATGAGAGCAGCAGCTATGGGACTGGGCATTAGTTCACTACAGAATGATAAGTTAGTATATGTATCAGTTAGTGTAGTTAGTGAATGTTAGTTATCAGTTAGAGTATTAGAGTTAAGTTATTAGTTAGTGTCAGTTAGTTTATGACATTAGGTACTTAGGTTAGTGTATATATATATATATATATATATATATATATATATATATATATATATATATATATATATATATATATATAGTTATTTAGTTAGTTAGTTAGTTAAGGATTATCTTGAGTTGGTAAACAAGGTAATGATAGGTAATGGAGCCGAATAAAGGTATTGGGTCAAGAGATAGGTTTAGATAGTATGATACCAAGTTGGCTCAAAGCCAAGGTATTCATTAATGTTAGTTTAGTTAGAGATACTATATATATATCATACTTGTATATATTATATAGTATTTTTATATATAATATTTTACGTATCTTATGATACGGAATAGTATTGATACTCTAGTATCCTAATATAGCTAGTATAGGCTAGATACATAGTGCCAACAAATGAATAGCTGATAGAGCAAATAGAGCAAGGAGCCCCGTTTGAGTCTGGACCCAATATCCTAGAGATGGACTCATACAACCTAGAAATAGTTAGTTTGACCTAGTTTGATTGTTTTGACTTAGGTTGACCTAAAGACCTAGATTTGGACTAGTTTAACTTGTATTCATTTCAAAACCATGTATTGATGTAATATTCCATATTTAGGTCTTCGAGGCACCGTTTTAGACATCTTTGATACTGTTCACCGAATTTTAGGCGAGTACATTCTCTGATAGTTTTTTGTTTATAATATCCTCTATATTTCTTGTATTTAGTGTAGATATCCTGGATTTCCTAACACTTGGTTACACGGATTAGTATTCCTGGATCCCGTCATGAGATGTTATTTCTGGTAGTTCCTGGCATATTTTTTGTGCGAGCCCATTGTTATTGTACATGTATGGACACTGATTTATGAGAAGATTAGCTCAATTCTCAAAGAATCCTGTGTCATAGCGTGCCATGGTTGGATCTATTATACCAGTCGGGGGCGATGATTATTTAGTGTAGATATGTGATCATACCCCCGCATTTCTTGTTTTCTTGTATAGTGTTAATCATACACCGCACATATGATTAACTAGGCCCGTGGTTCTTAAAAAGTAACCAAGCCGATCATATGTTGTCACCAGTACTCACTTAGATAGTTGTATCTCTTTATATTCCATATATGATGTTCGTACCTCTTGTATGTATTTCTATATTTTCTTATTTCAGTATATTCCTGCCATGCTCTATTCATCTGGTATATGCTCTCTATTTACTGCTACATAGTTTTTATTATTTATTGAAACTGCTGCTGAAGGTGTACTTTACTCCAATCTTGACTGAATATATTTTTCAGATGACACTGAGGAGTGGTATCCCACTCATTACGGGCCTCAGGACGTAGTTGACTTAGAGCAAGAGACTGTGGCTCAGGAGGGACTCATTCCAGTTGAGACAGATGACACATTACCAATAGCTTAGTAGATAGGCTTGTATTATACTTGATTTGTCTCCAGCTTTGGCATTTATTACTCTTTTATATTGAAACTCATTGAATATTATATTCTGTCTTGTGAGTTATATATCATATTCGTGCGTTGTTCCATCTTATAATTCTGTGATTGAGTATTCATATTTCATTGGTGGCATTATATATTTTGATGATCATTATTGCTAGATAGTATAGTTTACCCGAACAAATTTCTACCGTCGATGTTGCAACGTAGGCTGGACGTACCCACGTACTCGTGTCCCTACATCGGGTGCGGGTCATGACACATTTTTAGTGGTGGCCCATGCAGGTCTTCGAGATCGCAATTAGTGTATTTTATAGTGATTTTCTGATTTGAGTGTTATTACGAGCCTGCTTCAGGATATAGGCTATAGGCTCAGAATACTCAATCATAACTACGAAAAACTCTATTGTTCATTTCAATTGTTCTCCCTTGATATTTGATAATTAAACTTTAACTATCCTTCTTTAAATACATTCTATCTTGTGCCATATTGATTCTTTTCTTCCGCTTTGCCTCAGGATGCCGCCTAAGACTCGATCACAGCACAGAGGAGCAGCTTCTAAGGGATCTGCGACTTTCCGAGAGCCTACACCAGTCACTTCTCCGGTGATTGGCGTATCAGCTGCGTTCAGGGGTCCACCTCCAGTACAGAGGAATGTTCCATCTGTGTCTGAGGGACTTCCACCTCCACCTCCGGTGCCGGCAGATGCTACTTAGGTGTTCGTATTGTTTCTCGAGATAATGGAGGATCAGAGGGCCCAGTCAGAGGCTCACCAGAGGCAGACCGACGTGTTATGACAAGGTATTGAGAGTGCTCATCAGCTTGCCCTTGCTGCAGTAGAGAGAGGAGTTCCAATCCAGCAGCAGGTTGTTTCGCAAGTTGCCCAGATTCGGCCGGATAATATCCAAGACTTCAAGAAGCTTGAACCTCAGGTCTTCAAGGGAATCAAGGGCATCATTTACGCTGATAATTGGCTTAAGGATATCGAGCATCTCATGAGGGTATCCCGTTTTGCTGAGGATTTAAAGGTTGAGGCAGTGGGGCTTTAGTTGTTCGACATTGCCCGCACTTGGTTTAGGAATGAGCTACTTCTTGCTGATATGGGATAGTCTTGGGAGGTGTTTAAGGACCTCTTTAAGAGGAATTTCTTTAATCCGGCGGATAGATTGGACTTGGGGAGGCAGTTTGAGAGCCTTACTCAGTGGAGCATGTCCGTGGAGGAGTATGCCAAAGATTTCAGAAGGTTGAGCCAATTTGCGAAGTACTTGGTGAGGGAGCCAGAGGTTCGGGCTACCCGTTTTCGCGAGGGTATGAATTGGGAAGTGAATATCCTCATTCCGTCTTTCTATGAGACGTATTCTGATATACTTGTGGAGGTACGCAAGGTTGAGCGGGAGTTGAGCTTGAAGCCCAAGAGAGACCGTAATTCTTTTGTGGGGGACAATAGCAGCGCAGTGCCTGCTAATAGTCTTCATCTTCCGTCTAGGACTTTTTAGCAGCAACATCAGTACCAGGCTCCAACTAAGGCGTCGGTTCACCAGGTACCACAACAACAACAGAAACACTCTCAACACACTTCCTGCTACTTCTGTAAGAAGCTCGGCCATATCTGGGAAGTTTACAAGAGGAGGTTGGGAGTTTATCTGTGTTGTGGAGCAGAGGGAAATCAGATGAGAGAATGTCCTTCCAACCCTCGTCGTGTAGCTCCGGGAGCAGCTCCAGCTCAGAGAGCACAGGCGAGGCCACCTGTAGTATAGCCGAAGGGACTGTCACTTCCGACTCAGTAGCAGCGTTACACCCAGCACCAGCTTCAGGGAGGCGCACCTCAGGGACAAGCATTTGTTATGACGGTCGAGGAGGCCGAGCCCACCGGAAATGTCATTGTAGGTTCTGTTCTCCTTGATTATATTCCAGCTTTAGCATTGTTTGATTCAGGTGCTTTCTATAGTTTTGTATCTATTTTTTTTGCTCTGAAGCATCATTTGGTAGCTGAATCTTTGCTTAGTACTTGCAAGATCATGACTGGGGAAGGCATTATTCTGGTTATTGATATTTGCAAGGATCGGAGAGTTACTCTAGGAGGTCGGGAGTTGAGTGCGTGTCTACTTGTAATGCCACTTCTGAGTTACGATATTGTACTCAGTACGGATTGGTTGAGTAGACACCATGCTAGTATAGATTGCAGAGGAGGTGGAGTTTTGTTTAGCCCTCAAGGAGAGCCAGAGTTTGAGTTTGCTAGGGGAGCTTCAGAGCAAGAAGAAGGCATTATCTGTGGAGCTATGGTGGAAGACAAGGAGTTGCCGCATTCTTTGATAGCAAAGTTCTTGGATGTGTTTCCTGAGGAATTACCAGGATTGTCGCCAGTTCGAGATGTTAGGTTCTCTTAGACTTCGGGCCAGGTGCAGAGCCAATTTCACAGCATGTCTATAGAGTGAACAACAGCGAGTTGGTCGACCTGAAGAAGCAAGTGGATGAACTGCAGGATAAGGGGTTTATCAGATCTAGTTCTTCACCGTAGGGATCCCCGGTATTGTTTGTACCAATGAAGGATGGATCGGTGCGCATGTACATCGATTATAGGGCATTGAATAATCTCACTATTAAGAATAAATACCCATTGCTACGGATTGATGATATGTTCGATCAGTTGAGTGGCACCAAGGTATTTTCTAAGGTAGACTTGAGATCAGGCTACTACTAGGTGAAAGTGAAGCCAGAGGACATTTCGAAGACTATTTTAGGACTCGGTATGGCCAGTATGAGTTCATGGTGATGCCGTTTGAGTTAACTAATGCTCCGGCGATGTTTATGAATTTGATGAACAAGGTGTGCCACTAGTACCTTGACAAGTCCATGGTGGTGTTCATCGATGACATTCTCATATACTCGAAGAAGCCAGAAGATCACGAGGAGCATCTGTGAATTGTGTTGGATGTGCTGAGGAAGAAAAAATTGTATGGAAGATTTCTAAGTATGAGTTCTTCCTGGACAAGATGGAGTTATTAGTACATGTTGTGACTGGTGATGGGATTTTAGTGGATCCGAAGAAGATCATGACTGTGGAGTCTTGGAAGATCCCAAGTTCAGTAGCAGAGATCAGGAGTTTCTTGGGTCTGACAGGCTACTACAGGAAGTTTGTGCAAGATTTTTTGAGGATTGCCTAGCCGATGACCAAACTTACCAGGAAAGACGCGGAGTTTGTTTGGATAGAGGAGTATCATGCTACTTTTAAGGAATTAAAGGCGTAGTTGACGTCTGCTCCTATTTTGACGTTGCCATCAGGGTATGAAGGTTTTACTATCTATAGTGATGCATCAAAAAAGGGCTGGGTCGTGTTCTTCAGCAGAATGGGAAGGTGATTGTGTCACTACCATATTTTCTAGGAAAGGATATTTTGGTCACTTCATAATTAATTAAATATTATACATGTTAAATATTTACTTATTATATTATTTATTTATTATTAGCATGCTAGATTTATTTTTGGACTTGTGTTAGTGGACCTAACTAGTTAGTTTAGATCCATGGATCCAACATTTAAGTTTTAGTTAGATTTGAGCCCAATAGTAAGCCCATTATTAGGAGGATGATTAATTAAGCTAAACACATTAGACTAGAACCTTTCCTCCTTAATTAATTTTTTCATGAGAGGCCCAAAGGGGTAGTTTTGAATTTATATAGTAGCTTGAGAGAGGGGACAAGTGAGGCCTATATAAAGGGGATAAAAACTTTCTCTCTCTTTATTTTTTATTCCAAATCTCGATCTAAAATTTTTCTCAACCAAATTTCATCAAATCTTTACCAAATTTTATCTCAATTCCTTCCCAAATCATTATTGGAGGCTAGTAGAACAAGGATCTAGAAGGAGGAGGCAAGGACCTACAAAGAGGAGCAAGGATCTACAAGTTGAAGGCTCATTTCACCATTTTTGGAGGTTTCATTAGAAATCCATCTCCCAATAGGTACAATTCAGTTTTCCCCTCTAATTAGACTTTAAATCTGAGATTTAATCATGAAAAATCAACCCATATGCATAGGCTACCCATAGGATTTGGATTCGAGTTCATATGATGCCTATTGAG